>PVKZ01002696.1:0-197654 GCA_004027375.1 Macroglossus sobrinus
ATTATGTAACCAAATTCATATTCTATGGTTCAAGTAAACATTGACTATCTTATTAACATTCATTCTGTTTATATATTTGTGTTAACCAAAAAGCTTTAAGTACCTTTACGTTATGAAAATAGAGGCTCAAGTAATCTCACTTCTGGGTATTTATATGAAGAAACCCAAAACACCACTTTGAAGGGACATGTGAATTCATATGTTCATTGCAGCATTATTTACAATAACCAAGAAATGGAGGCATCCTGGGTGTCCACCAATGGATGAATGGGTAAAGAAGAGGTGGTACATATTTACAATGGAATATTACTCAGCTATAAAAAAAGAATTAAATCTTGCCATTTTCAACAACATGGATGGACCTAGAGGGTATTGTGCTGAGTAAAATATGTCAGAGAAAGACAAATGTTGTATGATTTTTTGTTATGTGTTGAATCTAGAGAACAGGGTAAACAAACAAAACAATAACAAGCTCATAGATACAGAGAGCATTTTGGTGGTTGCTGGATTGGAGGATGGAGCTGAGAGGATGGGGGAGGAAGGAAGGGGAGTAGGAAATACAAATTAGTAGTTATTAAATAGTTATGGGGATATAGAGTGTAGCTTGGGGAATATAGTCACTAGTATTGTAGTAACTATATGGTATCAGATGGGCACTGGATTTATCGGGGTGATCACTTCATAAGTTATGTTCAATCACTGTGATGTACACCTGAAACTAATATAATATTGGATGTCAATTGTAATTGAAAAATAAAATACTTTAAAAAATAAAATAAAACAAAATAGTTAAAATGACAGTGATTCGAGGTGATACATACAATATGAGTTTCATAACTTTGGGATAGGGAAAGATCTCTGAAACAGTATATAAAAAGGCATTTAAAAATGATTGATATTGGATTAGATTAAAATTAAGAAATTCTTTAAAATATGCCATCAAGAGAGTGAAATGGAAAACATATAATAGAAATTTAAAAAGGGAGAAAATGGAGGATCAGCTCACATTTGGGGTTGAGTTTTCATTAGCATATACAATATTTCTAAACATTAGCTCTCATTAATTTATTATCCTTGAGTCCAAATGCATGAATAACATAGTCTGTGTTTTTACTTTTGTAATTGATTTGTAATTCATTTCACCTTGTATCATTATGTGAGAGCTAATACTGACTTTTATAGAGTAAATGCATTATCAATATGATTAATCTTTAAACACAAGCAACCCAATACAGTATATTACACACAAAGGCCCATTCAATATAGATTCCACTGAAGTAATTCAGTAGGTCTATCTTAGACTGTCCCAACATGTAGCACAAAGAAATGATGGGACCCCTGGCAGAAAATGCTCTCTTCAATTTGTGAGGTAACAAAAGCCTGACAGTGGATGCATCAGACCGTGTTCAAAGCTGCTATCTGGAAAGGTCCAGATTCAGCATACCCTGTCTTCTGTTGGAAAAAAACGATAGCTCACACATCTGTGCAAACTCGGTAACAATATAAGCTCTTCTGTGTAAGACTGGCATTTTTCTCATGCTGAATTAAATCAATTGTTATCTTTTTATGCATTTCAATACATGGATATTATTATACATCTACTATAATGAAACTATGAAAGAATATAGTTCCTTTTTATTATAATGTTAGAATTTAAAAGAAATATATACCTTTTGGCTCAGAGGTAGTGGTTATGTCTAACATTTCATTTGTCTAATACATGTGTTCTCAAGATCTAATTAGAGCACCATTATTCCACTTGTTTATTCTCCATGGTGCCCTGAGTGTCAGGAAGAGCAAAAGCTCAACAGCTGTGGATGGACAAAAGCAGTTACTTATTTCTATAAACAAAGAGACATATATGTTTTCTATTGTGGTCCAATGTGACTGTTGACTTACTAATTGGTTTTCACTTAGAAAACTGTATACAACAATATACTACTCCAAATCAGTAGATATCATTATCTCTCTTCGAGATGAAGAATTAAATCAAGGTTGAATAAATGTCCTGAGTGAGGATGATCTTAAAAACAAGCGAAATTAAGATCTCTTCGAAAGGGAGAGGCGTTGGTCAAAGGACCCAAAGTTACAGTTGTGCAAGATGAATAACAGAGCTTATCGCTAAGAATACTGTATGGTATACTTAAAGTTTTGCTAAAAGGATCTGAAAGTGTTCCCACCACTATATGTATGTATGTATGTTTAGGACAGGAGGAAACTTTTGGAGGTGATGAATGTATTTTTGGCATTGACTATGGTCATGGTTTCACCTGTATGTACTTACTCCTAAACTCATCAAATTGTATACATTAAATACATATAGTTTTTATATGTCAATTATACCTCAATAAAGTGCTTTTCATTGGTCTTCTTTCTCTGTGACATAAGGAACGTGAATTCATACAACAGTTGATTGGAATAAACTTAATATTTGAGTAATTAAATGATAGCAGATTTAATTAGATATGAATAGTTGTCTTCCCAACTATTCTGAATCAGTCTTCTTATGATACTCTGCTGATACAGTTTGTTGAAATATGTCATCTGCTATGACTCTTGGTTTCACTGATAGAGTCAGTGTTGACAGAACTATTTAATTCTGTGTTATTACTCAATCAGTGTCTAAGGATTACAAGACCTTTATGAAAATTATATATTTATCTTTCAAGCTTTCAGAAGTGATATAAAATTCATTTTTAAATATTTATCTGCAAAGCTTTTACGATTTGCTTACAGTAAGGAGATACCATAGAAGTTTCAGGAAAAAAATAAAATATTTAGAGGCTTTGGAGATTTTTTTTGTTATTTGTTTGCTGAGGCAAAGAAAAGCATTATGGGAGAGGTACCAACTTACAAACAGCAATGTATTATCTAAATTTGTTTTGGAAAGAAAATTAAAATGGCATGTGGAGCTGTTTTGATGTTATTTCTCTTAGATGGTTTTCTCGAAATTACAAAGGAAATGAACAAAAAATCTTTTTTTTGAAAAAAATGCATATATTTGGGATAAATTACTAATGTATTTCTCACTTATTGTTAGCAATTATTTGAAAAATGTGCTTATTTTTCATTTAATCAAACCATCAGTTACCTACTAAGAATCAGGAATAAGGTGTACAAGATGGCTAGATAGTCTGCTTCTGACAACTGAGCAGATGTTTTTTATTTTAAATCTTTCTGCAACAGAACACCTAAATGCCACATAAGTTTTACAAAAATTCTTTTCCATGTGTGGCTTAGATCACATAAAAGTAAGAGAATACCGAGGGGTTTTACATAAAGAGACTTCTATCTGAGCACCAACCTAACTATGAGGCCTCAGCTGACCACAAAGTATCTGATGAGCAGGGAACTTGAGCCTGTTTCTTTTATTATTATTATTATTATTATTATTATTATTATTATTATTATTATTATTTTATTCCATAGAATTAATTTGTTAGTAAGCACACTGAAAATCCACATATGCTTCAGCTTTCACATTTACAGAGAGCTTTTCACCGTGAGGTGTCAGGATTCCCCATCACTCCCTGGTGAGCTCTGCAAACACTGACATAGAGAAGCTGGCTCATGGGGCTCTCTGTCCCTAACTTCCCTTAGGCCCACCATGAATAAGTTTGTGGTTCCTCAAAGTAAATCTAAACTAGATCCCCTTAGGAGATTTTTGTTTATTCCACTGCTGGTCTCTATCCTGAAAATTGATGGAGAACTCCTAGAGAGATCTACTATCTCTACCAAAATACATAAAAAGTGACTGCTTTTCTTTCATTTAATAGCAATCTGAAAAAAAAAAGTTACCATTTAAAAAGTACCAGACCCTTCACCAATCTATTGGTAAAAATGGAGTTTTGAATTAAGCATCAAATAGATAAAGCTTGTACTAAATGACCATTAAAGGACAGTCAGCTCCTTTTAAGTGGAATTCTTTTTAAGGAAGATATATGTCAGCTTCACACGGTTTAAACTAATAATTCTTCTGTGAACTACTCAATGTATACATATATTGTCATGCATCAGAGCCAATTTCCGTAACAATATGTAAAAAGATAAATTTGTAGGATGCTAACTGAACACTTCAATCTAAATAATGATACCTATTAGTAAGTATCAGGTTGCACTGTTAGTCTATGCCTCTCAAACCAGAATAAACACTATCTATATTATCCTAAAATACAGGTCTTCTCAGAATTCTATTACATACCTCAACATTTATCGTAGATCAACTAGTTTATCTTTTCGTTCTTTACCGAAAAAAAAAATGTTAAGGAAAATATAACCAGATTTTATATATGGTGTTTAAATCATAATTCATGATTTCTTTACGTATGACATAGCCCAGGAGCTATGTCCACTGTCAAAGCTCTAGTTCTTTTCAATGATATGGAATGTACTGCAACATTAACTATTCCCATACAAAAACATGTCAAACATAGTAAAAAGAGCCTTGAATTTTAATGACTATTCTGAATAAGAACAAAAGGCCTTACCCTGGAGCAAAGCAGAGTTAGAATCAAGGCCCCAAGACCCACTGGCACACACAAAATCGACATTTTCACATCAAAACAGTGAGTGAGAAGACTCCTGCTCTGGGTTAAAAAATAAAATAAAACCTGGGAACTCTTACCAGAGAATTTTAAACTATGACCTCTTCATTTGAATTTGTGGTTCAAATTACCTACAGAAAATATCAAACGTGTAAGGGAAAATCAGGCTGGTAGTGTCTTAAAGCAGCTGGCAGAAGCAAATACAAGTCCTCTATGGAGAAATGTACCTTCAGTCCAGAGAGTAGGATTCCTGAAATCAACCTCAGGATTCCCCAAATGAACAAAAGTTATCAGAAATTTAAAATGGCTGAATAAGACACCAAAGGATTTTATATATTGAAATTACCACATGGATAATATAAAATAAATTAGGCCAGTTGTCAGTTTCAATGTGGTTCCTCTAAACATACCAAAAACACAAATATGGAGTAACAGAATATCATAAATGACCAGAAAGTTTTTGAAAAGCACCAAATAAAACTAAAAATTAAAAATAATATTATTGATGGAAGCAATCTAAGTACTCTTTTGCTGAATGAGTGGATAAAGAAAACGGAGTGTGTGTAAACACACACACACACACACACACACACACACACACACACACACACACAATGCAATATTACTCAGCCCTAAAAAGAAGGCAAATTGCCATATGCAACAACATGAATTAACTAAGAGTGTATTGTGCTAAGTGAAATAAGTCAAAGTATGACAAATACTGTCTGATCTCACTTATATTTGGAACCTTAAACACACACACACACACACACACACACACACACAAAACAAAACAAAACAAAACAAAACAAAACAAAACAAAAACAAAGAAAAACAAACTAATAGATATTGAGAACATATGGTAGGTGAAACAGGTGAAGGAGTTCAAAGGGTACAAACTTTCAATTATAAAATAAGTAAGTCCTGGGAATGTAACATATAGCAGGGGTCCCCAACCCCAGGCTGCTGACTGGCCTGTTAGAAACTGGGTACACAGCAGGTGAGCAGCAGGCCAGCAAGCAAAGCTTCATTTGTATCTGCAGCCAGCATCACCACCTCAACTCTGCCTCAGATCATCAGGCATTAGATTCTCACAAGAGCACCAGTCCCTGATGCCAAAAAGGTTGGAGACCTCTAATGTACAGCATGTTGACTATAGTTAATAATCCTGTATTGCATATATGAAAGTTGCAAAGAGAGTAGATCTTAAAAGTTCTCATCACAAGAAAAAAATATCAAGTTAGTATATGAATTAAACAGCAGAATAGTCACAGCCAAAGAGAAGCTTATTAAAGTCAAAGTTATAGGTGAAGAAATTACACATAGTATAGCACAAACAAAAAATATAAAAGTAAGTTGAGAGTCAGAGAGAGTAGAATAAGAAAACTGAATATACATGGAATTCCTGAAAGAGTAAATAGAATAGGTTAGAGACAATAGTCTAAAATATGAGCGTCAAGCCACTAAATTGTTCACTTTAAAATGGTTAGTTTTATTATACAAATTTCATTTCAATAAATTATTTTAACATGTGTTTCTTGACATATAAATGTAATTTACTATATGTTACATATATAAAGAATTTCATATACATGAATTATATTTTAATGCGTGTGTGTATGAGTCTGTGTGGAAATTCCGAGAATTGATTGAAGGCAGGCATCTATATCCAGATTTAAGAAGCACAAAAAATCCCAAGTAAGATAAGTAAAAAGAAATGTACAATTAGAGAAAAAAAAAACAGATTATCTCTAAAGCATTGACAATTAACACCATTTTTTATTAAATTCATTAGGGTGACATCAACAGACTTCTTAGAGTAACAATGGAAATTAGAATAGGTTAAAAATATATCCTCCAGAGGCTGAGAGACAATAATGTCCGTCGAAGTAGAATCATTCAGGTAAACTGTGCCTGAAGAATGTGAGCAAAAGGACATTCTCCTAAGAATATACTTCGGAAAGATGTAAAGTTATTCCTGAAGGAAGAACTGAGATAAAAAGGAAAAATATTAAGCAGAAATTTGCAAATATGAATAGATCAACACAAATATTATAACATCATAATTTGAGGGATAAAATATGGCAGACTTATCAAAGCATTTAATCTACTTCAGAAATTTCTCCTCCATCATTTCTTTCTCTAGTCATTGGGATGTACCATTATTTGAGCAGACCTTGGCTTCACCCGTCAAAAATATAAATATGAGCCTTCCTTTTCCTCCCCTACTCTCCTTTCTCTTCTCAGTATTGTAGACTGAAAATTCATAAATTTAGAACTGATGTTCATGCTTTCAACAAACATTGAGTACTTTGCTTTGTGCCAGGCACTGGAAATCCAAAACAGCTTACCATCTAGACAGATATGTGAATAAATACAGGAAATACAACGCTAGAGATGCTGTAATAAAAATATTCAGACAGGCAAACAAAAAAGAGAGTGACTGATTCTGAAACATGAAGACATTGAAAAACTCTTCATAAAAAAATTATTCCCAAGCCAACCGGGTAAATCAAGGGCAAGGATGCATATGTGTGCCGTGGGTTGGTGTGAAATTAGATGACATGGTAGAGGAACCTCAAAAAAGTTTCACGTGGCCTTTGCATGAAAAAGGAGAGGCTGGAACCACAGCTAAAGATATAGTTAGAAAGAAAGGCAGGCACCAGCTCCTGAGGCCTTTGGTCTGTCACCCTAAGAAATTTAGGCTTTAGCTCTAGGGCAGCAGAATCACTGAAGTGTTTTTAAGCTGAGAAGTTACATGAATAGATTGGCCTTTTAGACACATCACTTGCCATTGATGTGACAGGTAAACCAAAAGATGAGATTTCTAATTGAATATTAGGATGCATAGCCAACCTGTAGAGTAATATAAGAAAAACATCTAAAAATTTAGGGATAAGGTCAGGAAATATGACCATCTAACATGAAAACCATCGAGAACTGACAAAATGCTGAGATCAGCCAACCTCAAAATATTTTCAATATCGGTCTCATCAGCCAGATAAGCTTAATAGAGATGTAAGATACATATATCAAGGAGACCAGACAGGCCCTTTACCTTTCTGAGTTAACACCAAGTTAGGAAGGAGGAGCTGATATTTAGATGTGTTTGTCTCCAGAGTTGCAAAGAGCATTCATCATTGGTCAACACCTCACTAGTTTTATTCCACCTTTGCGCTTAACCTCTGATTCACTCTTCTGAGCAGAGTACCCTAAGCGAATAACAGGTACCAAATTATCCTGCCAATTATTGCTCCCTTTGTAAATTAATAACTTAATTTTCAGGTTCAATAGTCTCCCTTTTGGTTTGAATAAACCAACCCCCCAGAATTTCATCAACTTCCAGCAAACTGGTAATATTTATTTCTCTGAGCCTAGCAAAGCTTAGGACTACGGATTCATTCACGATAATGCTCACTTGCAATCAAGTTTCTCCTTGGCATTATACCTACAACAATAATAGGTGTGATTATCTAAATGTCCTAGGAAATATCATCCTTCTCTGAAATTATCTGGTGCATATCCAACTATGCAGCACAAAGAAAAGCATGCATTTGTCTGATTTTTTTTTTCTAGATAGCTATACTTAAATTTTGAATGGCTGAATAACTTGTTGCCTTTCACCCAACAAAAAAAGGTTGAGATTTATAACTTGCTGGGAGATTTTTCTAGATACATATGTTGAATCTATGGGCTTTGGACCTGAGAGTTTTAAGCTAAACTGGAACCAGGTACATCTTAGTAATTTCTGTTCATTGGGCATGGTCTGGAATACTGAACATTAGCATTCCACAGATTCTAACAAAATGTTTATGAAGTTTTAAATTTTCTACTGACTCATACTTTCAAAAATTTTAATATTTACTTCTAAATATCCTCAAACTTGTCATGTTATGATGAAGAGCAAATTTTAAAAATAATTGGAAGCATTCCAAGCACCATCAGCCAAGCTCCCAAAAGAAGTTGCAACCTTTGCATATAATTACATTTCTACAGTAAATACAGGTTTCTTTTTACTTATAAGATATATATGATACCAATTAATTATCAACTTCAGACTGTACCTGAATCTTGTCACTTTTCTAAGTTGTTAATGAACATGATATTCTGTGAAAACCAATGCTTAAACAAATCATTATGCTAGTAAGTCTTTCATCCTGAAATAACCACTGACTTGCATTCGCATTTTTCCTTTTTTATTTCACAGCTATAGTATTAATTAGCAAACACCAGTTGCATAGTTGATTTGTACTTCACTGTCCTTTAATTCCTTCTCCAACCCACATACCATTTTCAACACTCTCTCTTACTTTGTTCCTTTCTGTGACACCCACCTTCATATTTCCAAACAGGATCACTGCTCCTGTCGGCGTATTGCAATGGTGAGAACAAAAATCGTTCTGGGGTATCTCTCTGAACAAGTCGTGGTTTAAGTAGAAGCCATGGGATATTTTTCTGGCTCCAACCACCTCTCATAATCTCAATGATGTCTTACTTGCTCCTGACACCATGACTCCCCCATGGGGCAAGACTTGGTTATCGAGAAGCAAAAGATGAGATGAATAAAAGTGGTGTGCAATTCCATTCTGCTGCAAGTGGTAGCCGCACTCTCTGTGCAGCTTGTCCTGGCCTTACGGACAGTGAGATGTAGCTTCCCCTTTTAAGATCAGGCACAGACCTGTCACTCACTTCCTTGATTATAACTGGTATGAGTTCCAGGACAATCTCCAGCTGAGAAAGAACTTCTGTACAAGCAATACCTGCCCTTTGCAACAATGTGAATGAATCTAGAGGGTATTGTGGTAAGTGAAATGAGACAGACAAAGACAAATACTATATTATCTCACTTATATGTAGACTCTTAAAAAAGAAATGGAACTCGTGGAAACAGATAGAAGAATGCTGGTTACTGGGAGCTAAGGAGTCAAGGGAGACGGGGAGATGCTAGCCGTCAGTTGTTACGATGAATAAGCTCTGGGGATCTAATGTGCAGCATGGTAACGATACTTAATAATACCGTGTTGTTTACTTGAACTTTGCTAAAAGAGCAGACCTTCAGCATTCACACACAGAGTCTATCGGGCAATAGCTGTGTTAATTAACCCGATTGTTGGTAATCATTTCACAAAGTATATGTATGACAAATAATCACGTGGTACACTTTAAGTGTGTACAATTTATTTGTCAAATATACCCCAATAAAGCTAGAACAATATATGATGCAGACTCCTCTGGTTGGGTTCATGTTTTCATAGATCTATAGAGCTAGAGATGGCGTCCATTACTGACATGGGTGTCATCTTCTAGAATTTACAAAATATCTCCTTTATTTCATCCTTTTTTTTCTCCATTTGAGAAGTTTGCAGAAGTTAAATAACTGGCCTGAAGTTGCCCCATATGGTAGGTTGAATGATGGTCCCCAAAGATTTCCACACCCTAATCCCTGGAACCTGTTAATGTCACTGTGCATAGGACTTCACCAATGTAATTAAGGCAAAGTTTCTGAGGTGTAGAGATTATCCTGGATTGTCTGGGTGGGCTCGATGGAATCCCCAGGGTTCTTATAAGAGAAAGCAGTAGGTGTGCTGAGGGAAGTAAAAGATTTGAGTGATGGGAAGAAACGGTTATGAGCCAAGGAATGTGGGGAGCCTTTAAAAGCTGGAAAGGGCAAGGAATGGATTGCCACCTAGAGGACCCAGGAGGAACCAACCCCATGGATACCATGATGTTAGCCCTGTAAGGCTCATTTGAGAATAAATGTGTGCTATTTTAAGCCACTAAATCTGTAGTAATTCGTTATAACAGCAAAAACATAACGAAGATACCCAGGAAATGCTCGTTTCCGTGTTTTCAGGGCCATGCAGGACACTGTGCCTGCTCCACGCTTGTGCTGTTGTCTTCATGAAAATGTTTAAAAGTTTCATGTCATGAGGTAGGCCGTATATCAAGTCCCAGTCTTTTTCTAAAAAGGAGGCAAGAAGTCTGTAAATTATGTGTTTTAGAAATTTTTTTCCAAATTCACAGATATAAGGGGAAATTTCTACTTTTTCAGTTGTCCAAATAGGCAATCTCTTAGGGTTTGGAAAACTTTTCATTACTCCTCGACTAATTAGAATATCTGTATTAAGGATGACTAGAATTTCATAAAAATTATTTTTTAAAGAAAACTTCAAGTAGGATGGACTCCATACATCCTGAAATCATCTGGCTACACTAGCCTCTTATTTCCAACAGGGGCTGTCTCGTTTCACATAGTTTCACTGAAGATATAAACAGCCGAAATATAGTGTACGCTGTAGTTTCTAAGGCATGGACACATTTTTGCCTCCAATAAATCCTAATGTGATAATAATAGACTTGCCTTTTGCCAAAATCCCTTAAGTTTCCAATTTATATGACAAACGAAAAAAAAATTGAATTCTTTTCTGCAAGGAAGATTGTAAAGCTAATTTCCATAACGCTTTATCAGTCACAAAGTTAAAAGTTTATACATATTTGAATTTCAGAATTCTAGTGATTACTTTGGATTCCTGATAGGGTTTCAGAAAGAGAAAAGAAGAGTAGTCAATTATATTTGGGGTCAGGCAAGCTATACTGCAGTTTAAAGAAGTTGATTTTCTTTCCACAAGAATTCACTTATGGACCTTGTTCAGGGGGTTATGTGGAAAACTGTGTCAGGACTCAGAGAAACTGCCTAAGACAGAGAAATAGGGCCGTTTGGACTGAGCATAGAAGGAGAGTTGTTTCCAGTGGGTCTGGCCCTTTTGGCCATCCTCAAACAATTTCCAGAAAATCGGAGATTTAGGAGAGCCTGGGGTCAAGAATATTCCAAAACAGATTCACAAATATAGATGACAATCTGGTGACAGCCAGAGGGAGGGAGGATGGGGGACTGGCAGAAAGAGGTAAAGGGTTAAAAAAGAACAAATTAGTAGCTGATAGATGGTGATGGGGCTGGGGAGCACAGCATAGAGAATGCAGTTAACCTTAATGTAACGGCTAGGTGGAGAGCCAGAAAGGTGATAGAGTAATCGAGGGGATTGTTTTAGAAACCATATAAATGTCTAACCAAACAAAAAATGAATAAACTCATAGACACAAACAACTGTATAGTGGTTAGCAGAGGGAAAGAGGGTTTGGGGGACGATAAAGAGAGTAAAGGGGGTCAAATACATAGTGACTGAAAGAAATTAGACTGGATGGTGAGCACAAAATGCAATATATTGATGATGTATTATAGAATCGTACAGGTAACCAATGTTACCTCAATAAAATTTTTTAAATATTTCAAAAGAAAACTAAATATAAACAGACCAGAAAGGAAGAAAGAGAACCTCAAACTCACCCTCATGTGTTTGCCACTGTAGCCGTAGATTTACAACAGTGCTTGACACATGGTAGACACTCAGTAGTATTTGTGGAAAGCATGCATAACTGTATAAATGAATGAACACGAAAGAGGCTACTTCCTTGAATATTTTTCCAAGAATGAATGCCATGTCCAAATGGCACTAAGCTTATTTACTCCTAGAGGAATCACTGTCACTCTAAACAAATATTTGAGCTGTGATGTATAGGATACTTTATCAAGACAATAATACTTTCATTATCAAAAGATTTTCCCCTGCAGTCAATGCCTTCTCCAACTGAGCATATAACAGCCTACTGTTCTTTAGTAACAATGAATCACATTATGGTTTGATACGTTTTATAACAACTAGCTGTTCTTGAGGCTGCATTGCAGACTCAATGGTCTAGGAGGGGAGAGAAGAACATTTGGATCAACAGTTAAGTTCAGGTGACATTTGTCAGCTAGCCAGCTTTCCTCTATGGATGACACAGTGCGTAGACTCACATTCAGAAGTGACCTCTTTGACCCAGGTAGTGAAACCATAAAGCTGTCCAGTATGGCAGCCACTTCGTCCTTGCATATATAGACACCAAATGACCAATTCAGTTTTCCTGATAGGTAATCGTTCAAAGACTTGAATAATTCTGCAACTGTGATGTCGGTAGACAACAGAAGTATGCATAACATACCCTCACACACATCCTCCTAAAAAATGGATTGCACAAAAACAAGCATTATTGCCTCGTAGTCAACATCTATAGACTCATCAACCTAGATGCATAGCGCAGTGACTCATTAATCCACTCTAACAATTGTGCCTCAGTGTCCTCTGCTATTTCATTGATTTGTCTAGTTATGGTGTGAGCTGAAAGAGGAACATGTGCCACCTTTTGAACTGCAACTTCTCCTAACAGTTCACAACGAATGTCTTTAGCAGAAGGCAGGACCAACCCTTCACTTATTCTCATAAGGAGCACACAACCCAGGTCTCTCGCATGTGCAGTTCACAATAAGGTTCATGCTCCTATGAGAATCTAATGCCTGACGATCTGAAGTGGAGCTGAGGCAGTGATGCTAGCACAGGGGAGCATCTACAAATACAGATGAAGCTTCACTTTCGCTGGTCCACTGCTCACCTCCTGCTGTGCAGCCCTGTTCCTCAGGAGTTGGGGACCCTTGCTCTAATAAATATTCCAAAATCTCTGGCAAGGCCAAAATCAGACAGTTTAATTGTTCCTTTGTCATTAATCAATAGACTTTGAGGTTTTATGTCTCTGCATAGAACTCTTCAAGAGTGGCAAAACACAATCTCTTGTAGGATTTGGTACAAATAACGCTTAACAAGTTGAAGAATCCACACACTGACCAGGAAGAATAGAATCCAAGTATTTCTTTAGATCCGTGGAAAGGAATTCAAAGATGAAATGTAACCTGGAATCCTGCATGAGCACATCTTGAAGGCTGACTACAGTTGGATGACAAAGTTCTTTTAATAGAGAAATTTCCCAAATAGCAGCTCTAGGAACCCCTTCCTTTTCACTTTCTAGTCCAATTCTCTTCATGGCTACCACTTTACCTGCAGTTTTGTGTCTACCCTCACACACAATGGTATAGTTACTTTCTCAAATATTCTCTATTTTGGTATAGTCTTCCATAGTTAATCAATAGGCATGGTAGTTGCTGGATGATCACCCCAGAAGGGGCGGCAGTGGCTACCACATCAGCAACGCTCTTCCCTCAACCTTCCAGAGTCAGCTTTGAAGCTAAGTGCCTGTATAGCATGTTTGAAAGTTGCTAAGAGTTCAAAAGTTCTTGTCACAGAAAAAAATGTCATAACTATGTACGGTGACACATTTCTTAGATGTACTGTGGTGATCCTCTTACAATCTATACAAAAATCGAATCATCACATTGTACTCCTGAAACTAATATAATGTTATATGTCACTTATACCTCAATTAGAACAAAGAAATAGTAGGTTTAAGAAACTCAAACAAACAAACAAAAAACAGCTTGCCTGTGTCCTAGCAAGCAAGGTATGAATGGTTTGAGATGAAGTCAGTAAAATAGAAAGAACAGAAGCCAGGTCAGGGACTTTGTGAGCTCTGCTGAAGAGTTTGGACTTACTCTAAAAGTAATGAGAAGCCAGTGAAAGGTTTTAAGCGAGAAGTGATTTGATCTGATTTACATTTTTAAAAGATCATTTCAACCACTTTGTAGAGACCTTGGGGTCCAGGGTTGAAGCAGGGACAAGCGTGAAGACCACTGTGGCAGCCTGAGAAAGAGACGATGGTGGCCCAGCATCGGCTATAGTGGTCTGGACAGCAGGAAAGGGAGAGATGTAAGATATGTTTAGAGGTAGAGACAACAGAATCTGCTTCTGAATTAAATGCGGGTTATGCAGGAGAGAGAGGCATCAAGGATAACTCCTGGTTTTCTGGTCCGAGAGGCTAGACGGCACCATTAACTGAGATAGGGATGAGTGGAGGAGAAGAGGGTTTGGGGGGTAGACATCAAGAGTCTCACCACAGTCATGTGACGGTGGCATCCATTAGACCTCCACGTAGACACAGCAGTCAGGCCATTGAATATAGGAGGATAGAGATCTGGAGCGAGAAAGCTTTCAGAATTCTTTATCACAGGTGGTATTTAAAGCCATAGGCCTAAGCGAGGTTCTTTCAAGAGAGTGTGTTGCCCAAGAAGATAATGGCTCTCAGGACAGAGCCCTAAAGAGCTTCACCATTTAGAGAGCAAGCAGAGATGAAAACAGCAACGACAACAACAACAAGCTGAGAAAGCAGAGAGAGAAGAGGGAAAGAATGTGTGTGATGTCACGAAAGGAAGCGTTTTAAGGAGAGAGCAGTCAGTGGTGTCACTTGTGCTGGAAAGTCCAGTAGTTAAGAAAAGGAACTGGTCAGACTATTTATGAGACTGTGAATAGGCATCTTGATGCGTGGGAAGGTGATGAATGCAGTCCAGCTTCCTGTGGTCCTGCTTTTCATTTCAGTGAACAATTCCTGAGACCCTACTATTAGTTGCTAGTTACTTGGCCAAGTGAGGGGGATAGAAATGAAAAAGTCCTGGAGGAGAAAAACACGAAAACAAAGAGCTATGATTCAGGATAACAAATTACATATACAATAGAAGACTGTCTCAAGATGATATGAGGATGGCAGAGTGATTAATACAGAGATGTCTGAAGTCCTGGCACTACTGCTATTAGCAATGTGACAATTGCCAAGTATGTTATTTTCTCAAGGTGGGCCTGTTAATACCGATCTGAGCACACTGAGACATAGCAAACATTTGTAAAAATCAAATACTAAATGGTGACCAGACCTGAAAATTCCTTGAGCAGACAGAACCAGTTAATCCATATAAAGAAATTTAATTTAGCTTATTCTGCAAAACAAGTGGGATTTAACTTGGGCCACTTCTTGTAAATGCCTCTGAAAACTATAAACAACACTTAAACTGTTCCTAAAATTTGACATGAGGTAACCACTTTTAACCGATCCTCTATCACTAGTGAACTTCTATTGTTACAGCCAATCGTTGTGAAGGATAAACAGCCCTTGCATTTTCACTATATAAACTGTCTTATAACAATAAACCTCGGAGCCTCAATCCACTGCTGGTTTGAGAACTCCCAGTTTGCGAACTGTCCTTCTTTGCACAATAAACGCTTACTAAGCACTACTTTCCTGACCCAATGGTTTTAATTTTGCTACTTTTGGATTTTCGACACGTTTTGTAAATGCCAGCCATGGGATGTGAGCTAAGGAGAGGGAAGAGGATCGTCAGAGAATTGAGTAAAATGTAATAGAGAAGGTGACATTTAGAACTGGTTCCTGAAAGAGTGGTGTGAGTCTGTCAGGCTTGCAAGAAGCATGAGGAATTTCCAGACTGAAGAAAGATAGAGACCATGAACTAAGAGAGTTGAAAGTGCGTGGCCGACTTACAGATACGTACTCAGTTCAGTGGGACTGCTCGTGGAGGGGGCCGGGATGTAGCGAGCTGAATCCATTTGGCGGGGACCAATAGATGTAACGAGCCTTGTGAGCCATCTATAGATAAGGATTTGGACCTTGATCTTCAGGCAGTGGGAGTTCAAAAAACGTCCTTAGGCAGAGGCATGGCACAATTAGAAAATGTATTTTAGAAACATGGAATAAAGGAAGTCGAGATCCTATAGGAATAAAGGAAATTAGATCCTATAGAAACATTGTTGTATATATGTATGTATGTGTATATATATGTGTGTGTATATATATATACACACACATATATATATACATATATATGTATATATGTGTATATATATATATATATATATATATATATATATATATATATATATATATAAACAAGACATTGAAAATAAGCTAAGGCTAAGAAAGTTTTACTTTGGTAATCCCAGAAAAGTTTGGAGGCTGTTGAAATGTTGTTAAGTGCCTGACAGTGACAACAGTGGTAGAGGAAAGGAAGAGGAAGATATGAACTCTACAGACACAGACATAGGGGTAAACAGAAGAGTAGAAGCAAACCCTTGGTCTGCAGGTGCCCCCCAAGGTGATATGGATCTAGAAAACCCTAGGCTGGGGCAGTGTGAAATGCACCTTACCTCATATAAGCTTTATAATACCTTTGGACATAGCTGTTATTATCACTACTTTGCATGTAAAAGTCAGAATGATTAAGAGAATTGTTCGATATCCTGCTACAGCTAATGAGCTCCAGAGGGCGCCTCTATTCTGTTTCTCCAGAAGCCGAGTGAAAAGGTCTTTCTAGACCACGATAGTCTGTCTGAAAGTGGGAGCTTGTGCAGTGCCAGAAACTCAGCAAGTCAAATAGTTGCTCCTACTCAACTTCTTATACAAAAGGAACTCATTGTAGTTTGTTCCTTGAACACTGTCATGCTGACAATGAGAGTAAAATATAATTTGTATTATCTTCCAGATTTATAGTTCAGACTTGCTCAATTTAAATTCCATCTGTATAGTCCCGTGTCCTTCATGAGGAAAGATATTTCTAAGCTGTTAAATGGTTCAGAGTGTAGGCCTCAGTCGAAGCCACGAGACTCTGTATGTAGGTCAGATACGGGAAATGAAGTAGACGTTACAAGCAATGGGATGCGGGAATGGGATTGTTGGCTCTTTGTTATCAGGCAGCTTCTTGGATACAATGGACATAAAATGCAATAGATACAATGAGAGTAACATAAGATAAACTGTTACTGCTTGTGGAACACCTAGTTGAATCGCACTCCATCAGCCACAAGCTGTCCCCCAGGCACGCCTTGTCTTCTAGAAGTTAAGAGTCTGAAAGAAGCCTGACATTCAGAGCAAAGTGAAGCTGCCTCTACTGAACTTTGAAAGAAAAAGAAAAACTGAATTTAAAATAAGTCTGTCAAAAATAACGTTAGAGTCGAATACTGAACTTTTACTACTCAGAGAGAATCCACACGCTCCTTCAGAAGGAAGAGGCGCTTCTTTAAAGAAAAAGCAAGAATTGGTGTATGAGCCCAGAAAGCTGTTTTATATACTCTGATAAGTCTGCTTTTCACTCTTTCATGAAAGTTATAAAGTTATAAACGCCAGGATTGGTATTAACACGAAGAAAGAACACTTCCCTCCGAGGGTACAACCCCCAGGGAAAGAGCTTACAGAGCCTCCCCCTGCCTCCTCAGCAAAGCCTAGAATTCCTTTCAGCTTTAAGGTCTCCATTATCCCTTGGAGACCAAAGCTGCAAGATCTGACACCCACCTCCCCAGGAGCAGTCAGGCTTCAAAGGATTCCAGTCTTTTATACTTGGAGGACTATCAGAGCGGTTAGGTGGAGCAGAGGAAGGAGGATGAAATACTCAAGTCTGACCACAGAGGAAAGGGCCTGAAGGCAGTCTGAGGACCAAAGTCAAATCGTGTTAATTCGCCGCTTTGCCTGGGGCTGGCATCGCCCGTCTTGGATTTCAACAAGCCCACAGTGCCCCACTGCAGGTCAGGGGAGCAGGGACTTGGCTTGGTTTTGCTTAGGTTTCCCACTGTCAGTTACTACTTTGGTGGAAACAGGATAAGGAAACGAAGAATATGAATTGTCTCATTCTGACAGATTATTGGGAGTCTAGTTCTGCCAGCCTGAATTTGAGTTTGCAAAGCTTCTGATCAGCCGATCAGAATGATAATCTTTCTCTCAAAAGACAAGTCATTTAAAATTTAAATAACCTTAGAGGAAAATATAACCCCTTTCTCTGCACCTTAATAGACATATTTTGCATCTTTATGATTTTTAATTCTGTGTATGCTTAGTTTTAAATGGTTATAATATGTATAATGGATTTCATTTAATTTTTTATCAATTATTTTGTATGCTTCAATGGATACATAAGTTTATGAAGTCACTGGATAATAATTAACTTAATCATATTCATATTTGGGGGCCTTGAAACTTTGATCAGTACTCAATCTAAGTGATGTATCTAAATGATTTATCTGTTTCTTTTTAATTAATTCTTCAGGATCACAGGCATAATGACCAGTGGTAGACATATAGACTTTGGAGGAAGAAAGATTTCAATTCAGATGACTTTTCCACTTTTAGGCAGTATGCCTATGGCATTGTTAATTATCATCTCTTAAGCTCGGAGGTCTCTTTGTAATGGGGCTAGTAAGAATTTACTGATAAAACGCAAATATGTGATTGCAGGTGGTGATAGCATAACAAAGGGTAGCTCTTGTGCTACAGCAAAAACAATTAACTGTAAACATTATTAAGTAGGATGCCTTTTCTGATCCTCCCCTTCTAAAACCCAGCCCACGAATTCAGCAAACATGAAGCTTACTCAGTGTTCCCCTTCTCTCTCCCACTTAAAGACTTTTTGTGATTGCTGGAGTTGAAGCCAAGGTTATCTACTACAATAAGAGCAGGAAAGAAGACGAAAAGTCCAGTGGAAGGCCTGGAGGGACAGTTTTCTAGCATTGACACAGGAGAGACACTGGAGTGTACAGGAAAATTAGAGAATAGAAGAAGGGCCTTTTAAAAGGCGTTGCCCCATAAATCAGCCCTCAACAGTCCTTCGGTGAATACAAGTAAAGAATGTAATTGCTTTTTAAATTTTCCCGTGGCTGTTAAATTCTGCCTCTGGAAATAAGCAGTGTGGATCCCTAGATGTGTAAAAATGAAGTCGTCATTATTACCCTTTATTCAGAGACTTGAGGTTTCAGGATGAAGAGGTAAAATCATTGTCATGACTAGTAACATTTTCCTCTTTAGAAAGGCGGCTTTAGTTTACATTGGTCTGGCTCCCTTTAGAAATTGTCCCGAGCTCTTCCCCGGGGTTGCCTTGTATGCCGAGGGCTCCAACTCATTGAGGGATGTCCTCATTCAGCATCTCTCCTCTGTAAACCTGAATAGATGTCTGGGCTTCCTGGCAATGAGACTCAGTTTCTGGGGAGAAGAGATGCTTCTGGAGAATGCTGTTTTTCCTTGAGCAGCAAAGGCAAGACAAGGCCTTGTTCCCTCCCAGGCCACTTCCCCTGGCTCCCCTGGTGAGCTTATCAAGGCGAGGGGAGGGGGAGGGGATTCCTTAACATTTGTTGTCTCAGTATACATTACTCACAGTAATGTATACAACTATATCACAAATCACAAACAGTCTAATCTAGATTTACCAAACTAACGTGAACAGTGGTTTCAGCTTGAAACGGATCCAATTCTTAGAAGCTCCTAAGAGAAGTTCTGTTTTCAGAGTTCAAACAGGAGATCTGTTATCTTCTTAACCTGAATCCCTAATGCAAAGCTTAAAATGAACAAAGGATATCTATATTACCTCAAGGTTACAATTAAATGGACATCAAAAATTTAGGAAAACAGCAAAACCATGAGGCGGATCAGTTCACAAGTCACATAACATCATCAGCTCTGTAAATACATGCCCGGGCCAGAGATAATAATTAGGAAGTATCTACCTTTGCATTATAAATGGCAATAGAAATGAGGATATTTACATTTACAAAAGGAATGGCCACTCTAGTACCCCAGACTGATTAAAGACTAAAATAAAAGAAATCTAGAAAAATAACAATTTTTCACCAACAATCCTTATTGACAGAAATCGTAGAGTTATACTAGAGCATCTGCCCACAGTAATAACTCACAGCACAAACACTAGAGTCAAGGCAACGTGTCAGATAAGTTTCGTGTGACATTGGGAACTCTTTAGTAAGATGATAGATATTTCTGGAAATGTGAAGTGTCAATGATGTCGTTAAGTGAGTAGCTTTGAAAAAAGAAATTATTTGGCATATTTAAGCCATTTGAGAGGGCAGCTTGAAGTTCTATTCACTAGACTAAATTTAACAGAAAGTTCTAATTCAGAGGCATTAGACAAAAAGAATTTTGCAACCCTGAGATGGAGGCCAACATGTAGGATAGTGAGGCCTGAAGCATAGTAACCCTTACCCCAGAAACACACACACACACACACACACCCCATGCTGAAAACATACATATGACTGTAAAAATATGTCATACACATATTTTTAATGAATATGAATGGGAAAGAAGAGCATGTTCTATAGTTTGGAGTATAAAGCTGTTTCTAAGTTACTGTGAACTATCTACCTAACTACCACAAAACAAAATTTTTAAACGGAATCCTTCTTTCTACAATCTTAGGCTCATGTCCTGCTTAAGGCAAAGATGGAAACTTGGTACCCCAGCCACCATGCTGTACCTCTGTGAGCACTAGCTAAATGCACTGCAAACACTTTGGCTTGCTACCCTCGCTTGAGTGGCCATTCATTCTTCCATTTATGTTGTGGTCTAGGCAGCACAGAGCTTCTGGTAAAGAGCTTTGGATGATAATGGCTGAAGGATTAAAAGGGGATAAAAGCTAGTGTCAGTTCTGAATCTGCTGCAGAAACAAAACCAAAGGAAGGGAAAGTGTCATGCTCAATATTAAAATGCACATTTTACAGTGGCTTGAGGTCCTTTCAAGGAAAGTCAGGGGACTAGAGATGTCAGCAGATAATCAGGAATATGTGGACAGTGCTTTGACATGAAAAAATAAAAATAAAAAACTCCATTATATTCAGGCCTTGCTGAAGTTGACGGGAACTATTGCCTGAGTCGCATCATGAGTTTAAGAGGTTTGCAGAGAGTAGACATGGGGATAAGTCACCATGGGAATTATGCTAAAAAGCAGTGATTCTCAGAGCAGCATCAGTAGCTCTTGGAGCTTTTTACAAACATTAATTCTTGGGCTCTACTTTACCTACCAAATTAGGTGGTGATTCTGATGCCTGCTAAAGTTTGAAAACCACCAGTTACATTTCAATTGCACTTTGATTTCCATACTGCGTCATCCATGGTGTGTGCATGTGTGTGTTCAAAATTTTGGAAGAGAATATTAACCTTTAAATTTTTGCTTGTTTTAATTCAGGGGTGTTAGTGGATAATAATAAACAAAAAGATGGTTTCAATAAATAACCACAAGTAATCTAAAATGATAGAAAAAAAACAACAGAAACATATTCTAATTTTTTATATTCTTTTTCTTAACGGTCAAGTGTGAGTCCCTTGAAATTCTACTGATTTAAACATTATATTTGCTTTTATTTGGAAGGAACCTTAAGAACATGTTACCACCTCATTTTATGGACGAGGAACCCGACGGCTAAGGATTTACTGACACACCGAGATCCAACGGAAACTCACAATCTTGGGTCCGAGGAAGAGGGATCACGGGTAAAAATTTTAAATGTGTAGATATTCTTGCTTAGAAGGAAAATAAAATATTGACCCTGTTGTGGCACGATCAATTCTAAGACCCACGGAACCAATCGAGATGAATTGCGAGCCTTTATTAGCCAGCCGACGGCTGACTCTCTACCACACAGGGTTAGAGGAGATCAGCCCCCAGCTTCCAGAGGAGGCAGCTTATAAAGCTCCAGACCATATGCTGGTGGTCTTCTGAACAAGCAAGCAGGCAGATTACAGAAAGCAGATGTTGGCTGTGAACATCTTCCACAAAGATAAATGTTTCCGGGGAACTGTTTGTTAGATTAAACAGGGCCTAGCAGGCAGTTTCATTCTCTGCATCCTGGTGGCTGTCAGTGTTTTCCTGGGGGCTGGTGCCTGGAGATATCACTTACTTCCCTGTGACTGATTTATTGGAAAGATTTTCACTCCTACAACCCATGCTGTATGAAGTTAAATGGCTCATTTAACTGTCTTGCCCCACTCCGGGCTGCTGTCCGAGGCTGGTGGCTAAGATTTGCATCGTTAGAGAAACACATGCTCTCTCAGGAGGCCATGAATCAGCAGAGCCGCCTGTGGCCCCAGCTGCAAGGCTGCCTTTACCAGGGAAATGAAAGAGTCTTTTCACTCCCCGCTCCTTCCCTCCCCCATGCCAGGCCCAGTACCATCACCAGCCCCGTCTTCCTTCTGTGACTGTATTCTTCATATCTGGGGAAGGAAATCATAAGCAACCTGTCCAGGGAAGATTGTTCCTGAGTGAGTAAAGTATTCACTTTTTATAATTATTAGTCACTACTATTTGATTTATTCATGATATCCCTTCTTCTTTCAAGAGTACTTAAGGGGGAGACGTTGTTTTTAAGGGCATGTTATCTGTCCCATCCTCTGTCAGGCCTCGACACCTTAGGAAGGCATGAGGATGAAGACAAGAGGACATGAGGAAGAGGTATTTTAAGTCCCCACACTTAGGCTTGCAACTCTATTAAGAAAGGCATATAAATGATGTATTAGAAATAATCGCCTACTGGCAATTTTTGTAAAATAAAGAGAAATAAAAATACCTTGGCTGAGGATCATGGAGATTGTGGGGAAGTAATATTCTGTTTCAGTGAATGGTAAATATGATCTGAATGTTGAAATTCTCTCTGTTCCTTTTTGGATGACCCCTCTTCTTCAAAAGCTTTCCAGATCAGTTTCTGTTTATTTGGAAGCTCGTGTAAACCCAGTGAGGGTAGAGGATATGCCTGTGTTGTTTATCCCTGTATCCTTAACAGCTAATGAAATGCCTGACACATGTTGGTACAAAGCAAGGGAGAAAGGAACAAAAGGAAGAATTCTTTTGTTGATATAAATAGAATATCCTGACTGATCCTTTCTTGAAAATAATAAAAACAATAAGCCTTGTGATCATTTTATTAGTGGCAAGGGTTTATTAACGGTGATGTGTGTATTGAATTTTTTCATGTTTATAACATTTAGATGTAAAGTATATTTCAAAAGAAATAGGGAATGCAGAAAAAAATCATGTACTGTAAATTTACACAGGCACTTGATAATTCATTCTTTTTCAGAGACTCTATTATTTTTTTAAAGCTTAATAAAGATAATGTTTATATGTTTGTTATATTCGAACTTAAAATTCTTTAGGATATATTTAATTGAACTAGAACCCTGTACCTGATGACTATATCATCACACGGATGAGTGAGAAGACATCACTGGGGAAGCAGCAGGTCTGCTTCTCCTGAGCCCGTTCAGGAGACAAGGCTGAGGAAACACCGCCCTCTATTTGCCTGTTCATTCTCAGATTCCCTGTTCTAATGGGAGCTGAAATTGCAGTAGTCAAGAAAAAAAAAAAAAAGTGCACGTACGTTCTCAGCTTGTTATAACTAATCTATTTTCAGAACTCAGCGGCACTCCAAATGTCGCCTGGAAATGGAGTACCAAAAATGAAGTCAGTACTTTGCAAATAATAGGTATGCACTCACATGTTTGACCAATTTCTTAAAATTGCGCATCCAGCATTCCCATGCAAGCAGGAAGTTGGAATGGAGAGAGCAATAGAAAATCATCTTTGAAATAATGAAGCAGTGTAGAGTCTTAGAGGGAAGTGTGCAAAGCAAGAGTGGTAGAGGGTGTGATCATTGTGTGGTCATTTTGGTGCAGGAATAGGACAAAGTTCCATGGAGTTTGTGGTATTTGAGATAGATCTAGAAAGCAAAGACCTGTGGAAAGCAGACTGTGCCAGAACGGCTGGGAGTGTGGGGTGCCTGGAGCATAGAAGATGTAAAGAGAGGGAAGGAAGAGATGGAAAATCAGATCTGATTTTATAAAGAATCTTGGTTGCCTTTCTAAAGTATTTAAATTTATTCTCCAGGCAACGTGGAATCATTAAATGTTTTTAAGCAGGAGAGTGAAGTGAACATTTTGTGTTTCATAAAACTCTGGTCACAGATGGAGAAGGAATTAGGTTAGAGAGATCAGAGAAGACGGGCTATTGCAGAAATCCAGGTGAGATACGATAATAGTGTGACTTTGGGCAACAGTGATGGGACTTGTAAAGATATGCTGAAGATAGAATTCATAAGATTTGGTCACTGGTTCTGTGTGAGAAAGGGTAAGGAAATCAGAGGATGAGACCTTACCCTCAATGCACTGGGCACTCTGTAGTGAACTGATGTGACTTTAGTCCACTCATTCATCCCACAAATATTCTTTGACCACCTACTCTTTGAAGCATTGGACTAGACTCTGGCGCTACAGAGATCAAAAAACACGGTCGTTGTCCTAGACATGCCAATGGTATATAAAATCACATCACTACAACTTACATCAATATAAAGTTAAAGGATTAGAGATAAAGTTAAAAAATATTTTAACATCTAAGACCAATATCCTTACTATAAGTTCAACAGAGAAGTGGGTAGATATCAACAGGCAGTTCTCAGGAGAAGAAACACATAAAGAGATGCTTGGTATTCCTAGTAATCAGAGATGTACATTAAAACAACACAAAATATTGGGAGGGAAAAAGACTGGTAGATTGATAAAAAATAAAAAAGATAATAACACCATAGTAACACATCCAATTTTATAAACACACTCAGACACACACACACACACACACACACACACATTAACACGTAGGAAAAATGGCAAGAGTATTCACTAAAATATTAATTAGTGGTTCTTCCCAGATAATAGGACTACAGATCTGGCAGATTCATTTAATTATTTGTGCTTTTTGTATCACATAATGTTATAAATTTTAACTATGTATTACTCCTATAAGCTAAAAATAACTAATAACCCTATTTTGACTCTGGCAAAAAATGGTAAAGAGCATTGCGTGTGGAAGGGATGGGAAGAGAGCAGTACCGGTGGTGGGAAGAGCATGTAGAAAGGGTGTGGACATGTGGAGTGTTGGAGAAAGCCACAGGCAGTTCAGCATGACACAGCAACTGTCAGAGAAGCCTGGAAGCCATGCAAAAGTGTTGGGACTAGGAAACTAGGAAACTAGGGCCAGCTTCTGATCAGGAGAGAGACATGGTCCCACGTGCCAATCACTCTGGGGTCAGAGCGGAGAATGGACTGAAGGGCAGTTAGTTAGCTGTCAGGAGGTCAGGAGGTCACATAGGAGCCCAAGAGGACCTGCCCCATCAGGAGGACTCCGGTCAAATTATGCAAATGGGCTATGCCTCAGTTTTCTCATTGCAAAACAGAAGTAAGAACAACAACTGCCTCAAAGTCAGATGTATCACAAAATTAATGAAGGTCAATTTTCAGGACCCCTCACTATGCCTAGTCCAAATGTTTACTTTTTAAGGACTACTTTTGATATTTGCAATTAATTATTTTCATTTTCTAATTGTAAACACTTAACATGAGATCTGCCATGAGCTCCGTAATGTGAGATCTCTTAATAATAAAGTTTTAAGTGTACAGTACAGTGTGATTAACTAAAGACACAATGTTCTATAGCAGACGTCTGGAATTTCGTCATTCCGCATGACTGAAACCCTCTCCCCACTGGGGAGCAACCTCACGTTTCCGCTTCTTCCAGCCCCATTCTATTCTCTGATTCTATGTGGTTAACTATTTTGGATGTCTCATAAGTGGCATCATGCAGTATTTGTCCTTCTGTGACCTGTTTATCCTACTTAGCATAATGTCGTTCTTCAAGGTGCATTCACCTTGTAGATTGCGATCCCCTGATATTTGTGCTTTTCTATTTCTTTCTTTTTTTAAAGGCCCCTAAAACTGTACAAGTTTCAGGCTTCGGAAAACTTGGAGCCATTTCTGACAATGCTTAGGATCGCTTTCAGGATGAAATGAACTCATCTGTGTTGGGTGAGTGGCACAGGAGTGTCAGCTGTTTCTATTATGTAGCGATGGCATATGGCTGATAGATGCATCAAGGATGATTCCTAGGAATTCTTTCTTGGTCTGTAGGGTGCTATTTCCCTAATATAGACTATCTAGTTTTAAAATGAAGAAATAGTAGTTCAATTTTGGGTGTGTTGAAGTTTAAAGTGAAGATAAACTATTCAGTGGATGTCCAGAAAGTAGGCATTGAAATGGTTAGGAATAGGGCTCAAGAGAAAGATTAGGGAATCGATTTGGGAATTACCCACATACAGAAGATGGTTCTCAATTATGGATGAGAAGGTCCAGGGAGAATATGAAGAATGAAAACGTCTGGGGCTCAGGATAGAATCCTGGGGGACGCCAGCCTTTAACAACCGGTCAGACTGTAATGGTGGTTACATGGATCTGTATAATTTCATAGCACTGTACCCTTGCCTCCCCCTCAAAAAAAAAGTAAACATTTAAAACTGGTGATGTTCAAATAAGAGCTATAGTTGAGTGAATTTCCTGGTTTTGATAATGTGCCATGGTTATGTAACAAAATGTGTTATCTTTGGAGAAAGCTGGGTGAAGGGAACATGAGACTACTATTTTTCCATCTTCTTCTGAATCTTTGTTTTAAAATAAAATGGTGAAAGACAAAATAAAACAACTAGGCTGCAGCAGAACCACTGCAGATAGATAGCCTTGGACATGCCCATTTAGATAGGTCTGACCCAAAGTTGCTAGATAACTGAGAGTAAGATATGGTGTGCTGATAGTATTTTTATGGCTCTCTGAGCAGTGATCTAATTTCAGGCTCATTTCCAAAGAATGCAGCCAACTGCACAAGCTAAAACAGCTGTAACATTCCAGCTACACGCTGTTTCCGGTCAATAAAAATCCTAAATCTTTATAAGAAAAAAAATCAAGCAGAGCCAGAGAAGACTAGACTGGAAAATTCTGAGGCAGTGAACCAGGAGGCAGCAGCTCAGCATTGCTCTGTGGCAATGGGGATCTGAGAAAAGCCTACTCAACTCCATACCGGATTTACTCCCAGATGCTAGGAAAAAGAATTCTGTTTCATTCAGGTATTTCCACAGGAAAATTGATAGAGGAAAAATAAATTCTACTAGATTTCTTTTTGGTGGTTGTTGCTTTCAGGAAAAAAAAAATCATTCATAATCTTTAAATGTATCCTGTTCTCACAGAACCTTGGTGATGGAAGGGCAGTTAGGAGTGATTTAATTTCTTGCTGCTCACAATGTCTGTGGACCAGCAACAGGGGGTGGGGGTGGGGCATCCCCAGGGGATTTGCCAGACATGTGGACTCTCAGGATGCACCCAAGACCCACTGAGTCTGAATTAGTCTTTTTTCACGTATTCAGAGTGTGCGTATGCACATTAAAGGATCCAAGGCCCTGGTCTGCCCAATCCTTCCTTTCCACCACATTCATAATCACCAGTACGACACTCATGAACAGGACAGGAACTGCCAGCACCTAGGAATATAACCTCACATAACCAAAAAAAAAACAACAAAAAACCCAGTAGAATAAGATGTTTATTTTCAAATTCCCTAGAAACAAAATCTCCTTTTTCACAGTCTTCCACTTCCACCATATGATCTGCTTTCTCACTGCTGGTTTGGGGTTGGAGGCTGAGAGTCCGCAGGCTGTGGGCTTCCTCAGATCCCAGGCACCCCTGTGGGTGAGGTTGGTGGAGGGCAAGGGCCCACACCTGTGGCCCCCACAGCTTCCACCTGGCCGAGGACCTTTGCTTCCTCTTCACTGTGTTGTGAAGGCCACCTGAGAGTGGCTAGAAAGCTGGAAGAGCCCAGAGTTGAGAGAGGAGATGAGCATCCTACATCCCAGGGTACGTCCCTATCGGACAGCACCGCCTCCATCAAGGTGCAATATTAGATTTTTTTTTTTCAATAACTGTGTCACCGCTTGACAGGTTGACAGCAATGTAGTGAATACATTGCTCTCAGTTAGGACTCATGAGATCTGGGTTTAGCCAAGCCCCTTCACAGCTGGCCACCTCCCTGAGCCTCGATTTCTTCTTCCATAAATATGGGTAGTATTTGTCACAGGTCCGATGTCAGGGCTCAAGTAATAATCATGCCCATCTAAAATGCATGCTGACAACAGGGAAATATAACACAAGCATAAAATATATTTATTATTAATAGTCACGATGTCAAAAATTGATCTTAAAACCAAGAGCAAAAAATGTATCTGTTGTAATCAGAATGCCTTGATTATAAGAATGTTGTAATAAAATGTAAAAAGTAAATAGTAGCAATGAATATGGTAAAGTTTAGAAAGCTTTCAGTTTTGGTTTTCTATCAGAATGAAAAGAGGACTTTTGAAGGATGCTGGGGTTTTCAAATAAATATGGTAGTTAATGTCCCCTGCTAGTCACAAACTACACTCTTCATGGTCTGTTAGGTGGAAAAGTTTATGTCAGCACTTGTCTATGGTTTTACCTAACATGTGAACTCTAGCAAATTTAAAAACTGAGTGGCAGTTTCCTTTGGTAGTGTTTTGTTTGAAAACTTCATGGGTTTTATGATTCAGAACTTGTTTGTTGTGAGAGAGTTCAGAAATATCACCCTTAGAAAGACAAATTCTTTTGACCATATTAGGTTCTGCTTAGTTTAATGCATTTTGTTCCCCAGTGTTTCAGGTAACACAGATGGCATGCATTATTAAGAAGATTGGAACAGAAAGGTATATACTGTGATTTGCTTCCACTTGGAACCAATTACATTATGTTAATGTCAAATTAATATAGACATTACTAGGTTAATGTGTGATATTTTTACACCATGAATTTTAGCTCCATGATAGTATGTCTGTGCCTAATGTAAGTATTAGAAAAATACAGCCACTCCCACGCTATTTCTGGGCAGAGTAATCTATTACAGATTTCTAAGTTATTTCCAAGGAACCTTTGGAGCCTGCATGGCATCTCAGTAGGGTGTCTATGGAGGTTTTAAAGAACAGGAAACAGGAAAGGGTTGCTTGGGTTGAACGTGGTGACTACATCAACACACCAAAATAAGTATTGATGTGAAAATTCAGAATTTAAGGACAAGGGAGGAGGTGGGTAGAAACAATTCTTACCAATTTATGCAAAAACTTTTATATGATAGGTTGATTCACTTGCCTATATGGTACAGCACACTTCTTCAAAGGTTTTCATGAATCTGTAAGAGAGAGTAATACCCATAAGGTGTTTCTGAGAGTGAAATGAGGGAATATATATACCAAGCGCATAGCACAATGTTTGGTACCTGGAAGATACTAAACAATTGTTCTCTTTCTTCCTCTTTTCCCATATGTGTAATCCTTCTCCAGTGTCCCCCATCTCAGTAAGTAGCACCTAGAGGCACGTCCAGTTGCTTAACCCCCATATTTGAAAAACAGTCTTAATACTTTCCTCACCACCTCTCCTCCCCCTTCCCCAACTCTCAGAGAGTTTTCATTGTCTCTTTAATGATGATGAAAGAATTTTCTCCAAAGATCAAAATATATATATAAATAATATATACATTATAATAATTATATATAGTCTAATAATAAATGGAGTCACTTTAAAATGGAGCCAGAGAAATCACCTTGCATGTCGTATACCTCAAATCTTTGGAATGTTAAGATAGGACAAAATAGCCTTTGGACTGTCCTAAAGCAACAATGTATTTCAAAGAATTATTTGCAAAAATAACAAGAAAGCAGGTATTATGGCTATTGGACTGATGATTAACACACTGAAAATTAAAACCATGGTTTAGAATTAACATCATTCTGTTATGTTATCTGCACCAATAGAAATGCCTTCCTTCTATTGATGTAATTGTTGCCCTTCTCTCTCTCATAAATACCCCTTGCCTTTGTCTCCTAATCAAAACATTATTTGGGCTTCTGCCTGAGTCAGTGCTTCGAGAATAGCTATTCTTTGATCTCAAATAAATGCTTGTTGCCTCTCACTTTGAAAGGCAGGGCACATTTAATTTAATGGAAACAATTTTTATCCTAAGCACTTTACGTAAACTAACTCATGATGTAGTTATTATCATTTTACCTCTTTTTAATGGTGAGAAAATAGCGGCATGGATAGATAAAGTAAATTTGCTCAGGATCACACAGCCAAACAGTGGCAGACACAGAATTTGAAGTTGGGCAGCTGTTTTAGGGTCTGTGCTCTTAGCTACTCTGATCTGCTGTCTCTTGCAGGGTACAGAGCATTGCACGCATTATCTTACTGAATTATAAGCACAGTCCTACAAAGTAGTTATCATTATCCCAATTATACATGGGTGAGAACGGAATCTTTAAGGGTAATTGCCCACGTTTATACAGATAGTAGGTAACATTCAAACACAAATTCATTTGAAAGTCCATGATTCTAAGTATATTTTTAAAGCTAAACTGAAGAAACTGCCAAATTTCTAGTCTTGGCAAAATTTCTCTTTACTGAGATGTTTCAAATTCTTCCAAATTAAGTTATGTCTCGGGAACTATATAACCAACAATAAAACACTGTGTTGTAGAAGAAAGCGCTAAGGTTTTAAAGTCAAAGACTCTAGTTTAAATTATAGCTCTATTACTTGGTATTTAATTTTAATAAACCCCATTTCATATGGTTTGGGGGAGAATTCAAAGATAGTACATGGAAACTACTCATACTGAGCATACAGTATTAGTTATTCAATTAAATGTTAATTTCAACAAAGCAATTTTGAAAACAAATTTTGGGAATCTTGGCTTTGTCTGGTATTTGCTGAGTGGTTTGGGTTACATGAACTTCCTGAGCTTTCATTTCTTCATCAGACAAGAGCCTCCATATTGGTTCCTTGAGTAGGGAGTGAAAAAAAATAAGAGAGGTATGTAGCTAGTAAAGGACCATCCACAAAACTGGGCTTCAAAATATGATATTCAGGACTATTGTCCCAAATTTAATTCTTCAAGAAAATGTAATGAAAACTGTTTTTATTTTAAAGAGTTGATCCAGTTTTTAAAGTCCTTACTTGACTTATTCTTATAATTCATAAATTTAGAGAGCAGGCTTAACATATATGTAGTTTCTGTGGGCTGTTTAAAACTGGATTTCGTTAGCATTTCAATTTCTATCACTTCACAACTGCATAAGAAGCGCCCCACTGTTATAACCAAGTCTTGCTACTCAGTAGAGTTCAGCAATGCTTAGCTATGCTGTCATCTGACACCACAGGGACATCTCTACATGTAAACTACACTCAGGGAAATTTTTGGATGTCAGAACTGGCTCTTAAAGAAAAACAGGTGTTCTCGAGATCTAATGTGGTCCCAAATGTGATATTTTAATAGCCAATAAGTTCTTTTTGTTGGCAATAACAATGCTAATAGTTCAAGACAAACTGGGACTATAAGAAAAACACAGATAACATTCAAAAATTGACTTGATTTTTCACCTTTATCTATTAGTCATGGCATCAGCTTTATTAAGGAGATGAATGTTTTTTAAAGTTTGTATTGCTTTAGAAAAAGGAAATTTATTTTTAAAGGAACAGCAGCAGTTAAAAATCTAAACATGCAAAAGAGACTGAAACAGACTGTTCAGAAAATAAATATGATTGAACAACAAAGAAAGAATTTCTGGAAAGAATTGTTTGAAAATTTTAACTATAAAAAATGTAACCCTTGTTGTGTTTTTCAAAGTCTCATAAAATAGCATTTTTTTCTTTTCCTTTTTTTCCTCTTTTCTTTAGCTTCTTTTTTTCTTTTGAACAGTATTTGTTTCTGAATGCTCTATGAACTGATACATTCAAATCTGTGTTGGCCATCATGTTTCTTGCTGCCTGCGACAACAATTTGTCGATTTGTTTGGGCCGTCCTCTTCTCTTTACTCTTATAATCCCGAATTACAGAATTTGCAAACTTTTACAGGTCTATATGGAATACTTAAATGTAACCACCATTTTCATAATGTAGAAAATGTAAACACTGTGCCATTTTATCAAGAGGTTCTTTCACATTCCGCTTATAGGTTTATTCTATGAATAGACAGTGTTGAAACAAAAGTTCAAATTTCAGGTGTTTCCGTAGTGGTCTCTGACTGAAGGGCATTGACATTTTCTTTGACCCTCCATCTCTACCACGTGTAGAAAATCTGATGCTCTCTTCAAAATGCCCAAAAATTCCCCCGGGGTTTACACTACAGTCTCAAGGACATTCCTGGTTCTGAGCCTCTGCTTTCCCTGATTTAGTGCAGTTTATGGATTCTCTCAGCATCATCACATATGTTTGTCTTGTGCCAAACCATGAAAACAAGATGGGACTTGATCCTAGTTCCTAAATTTCTAGCCAAAACACAAAGCTTTTTTTTTTTTTTTTTTTGCAAAATACACTAACGGATTTAGGAAATTAGGCTTCTTACATCACAATAGCAAAAACAACCTCAAATGCAAAATTGGGCAACTTTTTTTCCTCTGAGTCCTTTGTCAATCTACCATGTAGCTTGCCTTCTCTCAGTTTTCTCTGCTTCTCAATCTGCACTCTACCTGCTACCAATCTCTGCTCATTTCTAAAGCTATAGTAGTATTAGAAAAAGCTTTGTGTATTCTTTCATGTATTTGTCTCATTAACTTGTGTTCTTGGGAACTCACCTCCACTCTGTGTGGTTTACCAAGGTTTCCTAAAACAACACAGTTGCTGTAAGATGCCTGATGTTAAATTCCACCCCATTACCCCGTTGTGCATATAAATATATAGACAATAAGGTACTTTACTGAAGAAGCCATTAGCCTCTTTATGACATAGTATAAAGAGTGTCAATTTTGCTAGGACAAAGCAAAGCAGGTTAGTAATAAATGTTAAATGAATTGTTAGTAAGAGATGTTAAAGGAATTGTCTTCCATACTTCAATAAATTGATTTTTTTTAAAGGGTATATATATTTGCTGAAGAATAGACTGAATACTTAGAAAATATGGAGCTTACAAAGCCTTCATATATATTTCTAAATCAACAAGTAAGAAACTGCTTTTATCTATTTATTATTCAACTTTAAAATACTGCATTTGTACATCATCCACTATTTGGTCTGCGAGAGGAAAATTATCCTACACTATAGTGTATATACTCCATGAAGAACATCACAATTATTAATTTTTTGTCAAATGAACGCTTTTTATATATGAACGGTTTAAGGAAAAAAATGTAATGAGAGCATAGATCAAAGACGTAGCCTCACGTATAACTTTTAGAATATTATTATCACATTAACCCTTAACATAATGTACTTACCTGGAGTTTTATTTTACACCATGTCGTCCTATTGATTTCAACTTGAGCTTGGAGCAATTGGGTTAGAACATCAGTGATAACCTAGATCAGTTCATGAGATGGATGCATTAACATCTAATTCATGTCATGTCTAAAGTAATTTGGACATTTTTCATTTTATTGATATTCATAATTATGTAACACATTCTCTCGGTTTTCTAATTCCCCTTGCCAATATTATGTAATAGATGAAGAGAAAAAATACAATATATTTTCAGCATGTGGATTAAATGAACTGGACAAACCAGATGAAGTTGAATCTAGTATAATTTATGATAAAACATTTAACACATTTATCTAAAATGCAGGCTTCTTCTACTCAAAAGTCTTTATTTAACATTATCACCCAGGAATTGTGATTATAATGGAGATTATTTGCCCAAATACTTAAATAGGCATTTATCATTCTTAAAGTCCATTAACAAGTAGTTTTCTTCTGAGAACATATGTATTATCAAAATAATGTTATACATATTACTGTTTTAACTCGTAGTACTGTGACAGTGTTAAAACAGAATTCACATTTACTTGCTTTTTACTGTGAAGTAAATTCTTGATTAAAGAAAATAACTTCATCACTCTTAATGAAGACAAAATAATAGTTTTGCTTAGAACAAAACTACTCTGTGCTAATCATTAAAGAATATTATCAAGAGAAGAATATCAAATGTCATTAGTGGTTTATTGAGCGCTGACTTCATATGAGTTATTTTAATTTATGTAATTATCCTATGAGCTAGGTTGCAGACGGGAAAACAGGCTCCAACTAGTTAAGCATACGCAACTGTGAGATGAAGGTGGATTCCAATTCAGTGACTTGAATTCCAGAACCTGTGGTCTTAGGCACTCAGCTACCAGTATGTAATATGTATTAACATCTTAAAAGTGAGGAATGCATTCCACTGGAGGTATGCAAAGACTTTACAAGGATAAACGAATTTCCAGATAGTCAGTTTCCAGATTTCAATTTCTTATATGATGTTTCCTAGCATCTCTTTTCCTACTTCTCCTTTCATATTAAAACTTCTCCCCCTTTACACAAGAAACACATAGCTCTCACCTTCCCAAATCTTACTCTGGTGCATTGCCCAGGGTGCACTGTCCAGGTGGAAATGACCAAATTAAATCTCCTTGCAGACATGCTAATTGGACCAAGTGTTATGGAACCTAAAGAGTTCGTCCACCAGCACTGGCAGAGTCAAACACTAAACACTGAGGATAGCAATGATGAAAGATGGGCTATTTTATTACGAATGGCACTACCCAGGGGAACAGGAAGCTAATGATCCAGAGCCCAAACTCCTGGATGGCTTGTAAGTTATAGATTGCATGGGGCAAAAATCACAAGACATGGAGGGGCATGGGTTCAGCACCTGGGAGTTGATTGGTCGGAGGAGAGGCAAGGTTAATGAATCATTTCTTCAGGTCTTGAAGACAGCTCTGAGGTCTGCTCTGGCATCCTTTTGTCTGGTTTCATGGAAAAGTAGCCAGGGGTCATTCCACCTTAGGGCTCCTGGGCTGAAACATAACTTAGGTCAAATATTATTTTAGCTTAACAGAAATGCATATCTTGTGACCCTTCGTCAACGTATGGCCATTGTTTCTGACTGCCTCAGGGGTTAAATGACTAGTAAGGGAAAAGGCTAAAGTTTACAGGGCATGCTGTGAAGAAACTGAATACAGTGCTAGGGCTACACATTAAATTAAATCCTATATGATTGGAACTCTCGGTTTCACAAGACATATACTGGTGGAAAGATAATAGAAATGAAATGCTTTTAGCAGGGTATACCCAATCTATTTGCCCTGATGGTTTAGGGTAAATAAACCTGGAATTTATGAATATGCATGGAATAGCCCACTGGAAAATGTCAGTGTCTGTCACATAGTTATCTAAGTATAAGTTGGAAACAGTTCATGACTGAAATAGTTCTGTTTGTATAAGCAATACCTTACTTAGTTACCTCAAGTACTAAATCCAGGCCAGGGTGCTCTCTTGGGTGGTATGGGAAAACCCAGGAGGCTGGGCTGGGTGTCTAAGACATCGTCATTATTTTCTTGTGTCTCATAGTCACCTGTATTCTTTTAAATTATTAGTGGAGTTTAGTACTGAATGAAAGCTCTGAGTCCGGTCAGTCTGTTTTGACTATCTAAGCCTTTGTTTTTATCTCAGCAGATATAATGAGTGTTAAAAATGGCTTTTTACATGTTTTTAAATGTGAGCAATTATTTTCTGTTAATGTCAAGGACCTCTTCAGCTAAGTTGCACGAGCAGATCCAGGCTGTGTGGTACTGGCTGCTTCTACAATTTGGGTGGCCTTCTGTAAGAAAATACAGAATTAGAAAAAAAAGTAAATGTTTATTTTGAATGAAAAAATAAATCATAAAAATTACAAATTTTCAAAAGCTGACAAATACTACAGACATCAAAAATCCAGAAAGTAACATAATTCAATTAGATACTTGACATATCCCATGATAACCTTTTTTTCTGCCTCTTTTGGCTCTGTACTCTTTGATTACTTCTTCACATGGTTTTGCAATATATTCCATAGAAAGAATAGAGAGAGGATTCAGTTTTTTTCTCTAGCATGGTTTACGAAGATTTTTTTTTTTAAATACAATATAGATTGTTTCTTGGCCCTTTGGCTAAGATCAAATATAGTAAAATACAATATAGGAAAATTTATTTCAGCTTCATAATTCAATATTGATACTGTCATAAATTTTTACAATTGTCAAATTTATAAGAACCTTTATACAGTTTTTGATTAGGCATTGATGAGAACCAAATTATTTAACTATACTTTTACTAGTCTGATGACTGGAAAAAATATTCTTTGGATTAGCTTCTGACCCCATGTATTTCAAACCTTGTTTCTCCTCCACCCACATACTTCTGATGATGTGCATGATAGAACACATTTATAAAGTGATATAATCCTTGGCCTGAGTCTACCATTAGGCAATTACCTTACCCAGTCAAACACCATATCCAAAAAAAACACTGGCAACACAGTACACTGTGGAGTATCGGTTGTGGTTGTTTACCTAGTGATTGCGTGGCTGACTGGGAGCTGAGGCTCTCTGACTCATAACAAGTATCATACCACATGTTGCTAGCCCAGAAAGATCAACATTCAAAATTTGAAGTATAGTCTCTACTGAATGTGTATTGCTTTCACACCATCAGAAAAAAAATCGTAAGTCAAAGCATCATAAGTGGGGAACCATCTATAGTTCAAAGAATTAATGACAATGCTGTTATGAAATTCTTCCTGTTAATTTTATTTTATGTGGACAGTTTCTCAGACTTTACACTTATAAATATTAAAATTAGAATTGATGCTGAATCCTGTCACATTCAAGAAATAAGTGATAATCATCCACAAATATATGAGTTTATCGAAAAAGTCCCTTTTACTTCATCAGGATATATTTCCAATAAATATATACTTCTTTTAAATAAATATCCAAACTGAGAATACATATAATACAAATAATTATAATAAACACTCAATCCAGGAGATATTTTTTAATAACTTTAAATATAATTTATATACCATAAAAATTCACTCATTTTAAATGTGCAATTCAATGAATTTTATTTCATTTATTTACAGAGTTGTACAACCATTATCACAATCTAATCTTAGAACATTTCCATGACCCTAAAAAGGAAACTTTGTGCCCATTTACAGTCAATTCCAATTACCAATCCAGCCCTAGGCAAGTCCTATTTATTTTCTACTTCCTTATGTCTGCCTTTAAAAAAATCCATAAAAATGGAATCATACAATATATGTTCATGTCTGTCTTCTTTTACTGAGCATAATGTTTTTGAGGTTCATCTATATTGTAGCATATATCAATAATTTATTCATATGGGGGACTGAAAAAATTTCATTGTATGGATATACCACATTTTCTAAAATCTCTTCATTAGTTCATCAATATTTGGGTTGTTTTCACTTTTTGGCTGTTTTAAGCAATATTGCTAGGAACATTTCTGTCAAGTATACTTGTTCACTTTGTATGTATGTACAAGTATTTGTATTATTATTTGTGATACATGCATTCTATTTCTAGAACAAAACAGGATTTAGCATTAATTCTATTTCAATTTTAATATTTATAGATGTGAAAGCTGAGACAGTATCCACCTAAAGAAAATTGATAAATTGAAGTGCAAGGAGCTTTATAATAGCAGTGTCACTCAGTTTTTTGAAGAGAACTGAAAACATTCTACACTATTCCACCTACAAGTAGAATTGCTAGGTCACATATTATGACAATGTATAACTTTTTAAGAGCCAAATTCTTTACGAAAAAAATGACTGCATCATTTTACACTACTACCAGTAATGCACATGAGCTTGAATTTCTCCACATCCTTGCCATCACTTGTTACTACCAACTTGTTTATTATAGCCATTTTAGTGGGTCAGTCTTAGTTTTTGCTTTGCATTTCTCTAAAGACTAATGACATTGAGCATTTTTACATGTGCTTTCCTGCCATTCATCTCTCTTTGAAGAAATGTATATTCAAATTCTTTTCCCATTTTTAAATTGTATTACTTATTAATTATTGAGTTATGAGTTCTTTATATATGTTAAACACATGTTGGATATAATGATTTACAAATATTTTTTCATAGGTTATTGGTTGTATTTCCATTTTTGTTATAGGGTCTTTTAATGAGTAAAAGGTTGTAATTTGGATGACATACAATTTATCAATTTTTTTCTTTTATTGCTTATATTTTGGGGTCATATCTAAGAAATCATTGCTTAACTCGTTTAAAAAGACTTACTCTTTTTGAGAGTTTTATAGTTTTAGCTCTTACATTTAGGTCTGTGATCCATTTTGTGTTAATTTTTGAGTATGAGGTGAAGTAGGGTTCAAATTCACCTTTTCAAATGGATTTCCAATTGTTCTTGAAAAAGAGTGTTTTTTTTTTGTTTGTTTTTTGGTGCTTTTGTTGTAAGTTGTTTGACTGTAAATGCAAGCGCTTATTTCTGGGCTCTTAATTCTATTCCATTGATCAATTCTATCCCACATATATCTGCCCTTCTGCCAGTAACACACTGAATCGATTATTGTAGCTTTGTAGTAAATTTTGAAATCAGGAAGTGTAAGTCTTCCAACTTTTTTTCAAGATTTTTTTTGCCATTCTGGATTCTTTATATTTCCTTATGAATTTAGAATTAGCTTCTAAGTTTCTGCAAAATAGTCATCTGGAATTTTGGTAGGAAATGTGTTGCATCTGTAGATTAATTTGAAGAATATTGCCATCCTAACATTATTAAGTCTTTCAATCCAGGAACATGAAATATCTCTCCATTTGTTTGCAACTTCTTTAAATTTGCTTAGAAATACTTTATAGTTTTGGGTGTACAAGTCTTGTCAATGAAATACTTAACTTCATTTTCTGAAGTGTAAGTTTCTAGAAATACTATCGAGTCTTGTATGTTGATTTTTTAAAAAATCCTACAACGTTGATTGACTTAGTTTTAGTGGCTTTGTAGTAAATTTGGGTTTTCTATATATAAAATGATACTATACGTAGAAATTTTACATTTTTAAATACTTTAACCTTTATGGCTATTGCAAAATTGTAAAATTAGATTTAAATTTATGTACTTATGATGCAGAGAAGTATGGTAGATGGTCAATAAAAGACTTTCCAGAATAAATATTATATTGGGGTACAGTTTCATGGGATGAAGTGGAAATATGAGTTCAAAAAGAAAATGATGTAAAATGCCCTCCTATTAAAGAAAACATTGTTAATGTAGTAGTTTTAAAAATTGATAATGGATACCGAATTGCCTGGTATGTAGGTTCTACTGGCCACATTTAGTAGTTACATAACTGTTTTTATGTTAAAATGTGAATGTATAATAAAACAATTTGCATTCTTTGCAACCATTTGAGTCAAACGAAAAATTTTGGTCAGTCTAAAAAATGAGGGAGAAGGTACATAATCACAGTTTTTCAGAATTCTTTTAAGAGGTATAAGGGCAAAATCATTTAAAACTTCTGTATTTATACCTCCCGAATAGGTAATTTTCCTTTGGGATGGCTGACTGTTACTTTTCTGAGATATTTGGGAACTACCAAATGACTCCTAATTTTTAAATTTAAAAGCCTCTCTTAGTAGTTATCCAACAGGCCAAATCGTTAATTTTGAATGAGGAAAGTATGATTAATCTAGAATTAAATCACGGTCATCCTTAAGTCACTTAGCTAGTCTTAAATGTTCAGGGCAATGAATGTATAAGTACGTATATATGTGTATGTATATAATTTTTTTAAGGCAGATCTATTCCACTATAAAATCTGTCATCTATAGTACTTACTAATTTTAAAGAACTTTGGAAGAAAGGTAGTGTACGTTCGCTTTGATTTTCCTCTTTCAGCCTTCCATAATCAATGGTATTAGCACAGTTGCTATTTGACCTTAGGAATCAGTAATTTAACATTTTAAAACATATTTAACAGACTTTTAGCACACACACGTATACAGACGACTGAGAGCTTTATCAGCAGCCCATGGGGGTTTTTGGAAGTGTCTTCAGCTACATTAGTCACAAAGGTTAAGTTCCAGAACAGTGACAGAATCAGCCTTTGTTCTCCCACGTTCACTGCGCCCAGGACTCCCTCTAGCAGTCACAGCGCTCTCTGCCCACTACTCCTCCCCAGTCCCTCCAGCCGGTGGGGTGGGGGGAGATTGCGCAAGCGCCAGGGCTGCGACGCGGCCGCCGGAGCCCTTGGCTGAGGTCTGCGCCCCTTGGGCGATTCTCTCGAGTCTTCCGCCTCCGCCCCCGCGGGTTTTACGTGGACTACGTACAGGATTAACGTCTCCCCACACACCACTTATGAAATCTCAGTGGACAGCACTCAGGAGACCAGTCCGCAGGAAAGACGCCGAGGGCGCTCGCATACGCGCCGGAGCCCGGGCGCGACCCCGGCGGCCAGTGGGCGGTGCGGCCGCGTGACGTGCGCGTGCCGGAGCGCGCGGCCCGGAACGTCGTGCGCGTGCATGAGCGCGCGGCCCGGAACGCCGTGCGAGCCCCGGCGGCGGCCGCGCGCTCGGGACGCGTCCGCGCGCGTCGGAGGAAGCCAGCCGCGCGACTGCTGCGCACGGCGAGGAGCGTTTCGGGCGGCCCGAGACCCAGAGGCGCAGGCGGGCAGTGGGCGGCGGCCGTCGGGGAAGGGTAAGCCCCTGCGCGGGCCCCGAGGCGGGCGGGTGGCGTGAGCGGCTTCGCGGGACAGACGGGCGGCGAAGGCAGAGAAGGCCAGGCGCGCGCCCTCATCCAGGGAGCAGTTTCGGTAGAGGATATAGTTGGAGACGTTCTTAGTTAACCCCCCATCCCGTAGTTTGGAATCTGCGCCCAGTCCCCACTCTTCGCCGCTGGGATGGACACCCCTGCGCCCCTCCCCCGTTCGCCTCTGGGGTGGAGCGCGCTCCCGCCCCGCCCCGCGGTCGTCGGGTCGCAGCCTCTGGAGCATCTCTGCTGACCGTTCTTCTCTCCCCGCCCCCGCTGTTTACTTTGGCTTCAAAAATCGCGGCGATTATTCACCCTCACCCAGCCGCTTAACAGCTTCCAGAAAGTTCGGTAACCTTTACAAAAAGGTCGGCAACCAGCCTCAGTGATCCCGGGAATGGGTAGTGCACGGTTTTACTCTTTCTAGTCATTTGCTCCTGTTTATCGGGCTTGAGCTCCGCAGAGGATCCCTTTGACCCGATTTCTCTGTCTGGAAAAAGTTTCTCTTGGAACGCACACTGCTTGTGAAGCGGCATTGCTGCGTTACTGTAGGCTTTGCCCAGTTTTCACTCTCTCATTGGAATGAGTTGCTTTACACTCTCAGGGATCATCGAAATTGGCTTTATTGTGTTTCAATGGAATGAATTTGCATTCAAGATTGTGGTTACCTCTGAAATACGGCCTTAAATATTTAAGAAGGCAACAGTTTTTCTTTGAAATTTCCAAAAGCGGTACCAAAAAAAAGGTGATATAAGATGTCTCCAATTATAAATAGCTTTTTTTTTTAAATTTGCTCTCTTTTATAATAACAGACCTTATTTGGTGACTTTATATGAAACCTATTTGAAACCAGAAGCTTTTCTCTTATATGGGTTCCTTCTCACCAGTAGGGCCTTCTGAAATGTCGTTGTGTATAGCTTCCCTAACCATAGAATGGGTTGGGACGCTGCCAGAAGGAGTTGCGTATGTTGTCGCTCCCGCGCCGGAAAGAGACACAGACCACCAGACGTCAGTGGGTTATAGAAAACATGTTTTTTATTCAGCCAGCTGGATCTGCCAGAGGTACGCAGACCCCAAATTAAGCGGCAGAGAAAATGTCGAGGCACAGGGTTTTTAAACCCTAAATCCCATTCCTCATTCTGTTTTATCACAAAGGTCTGTTTTCTCTCATTCATTACCTGTCAACCCACAGGTCGGGTGAGCAAGCGGGGATACAGAAGCGGAGAGCTTGTTAGAAGAATGTTTATGTTCCCATAATGAACAGCCTATGTTCTCATGGCGATAGCTAAAGAGTAATCTCTAGTAAGTAATTAATTTTAAGCAGGAATATTCCAGCCAGCACGGCATACAGCTCTTTGGGACAAGTTCCCTCTCCTTTTTTTTTTTTTTTTTTTTTTGGTAAAGGGCTAGATAGGGTCTTAGAGCAACTTCTGCTCACGCTAGGGAGATAAGCGCTGTATTATTAAAGACTGCTTCTGATGTTTGCCGTTAGCATGGTGGTCACTACTTGGTGGTTATGGGACTGAATGAAGTTGCCAGGTGTTTGATTCAGAATTTTGCTTTGGCTCTTGAGTATTTTTTAAAGCGCGCTGGCACACACACAGTTGTTTGAAGCATATATTTCACTTCTTTTATTATATTGTTTAAAAAATAGCGTAATTGGACTGTTGGTATCTGGAACCAGGTTTTGATTTGTGATTTAACACAATTTTACTGGTTTAGGTAATGTTTTATTTATTTAATGTTTCTATGAGTTCCGTTATCATGCTTTCTTGCTTCAAATGCTACCCATACTACAAGGTTTAAACTAAAATGCCTTTTTACCCTAAAACGCTCCAAGTTTCTTTCCTTCAACCCCTCCCTCCCTCTGCTAACTTGGAGACATAGCAGCTTCAGCTGGGATTCAGACATTTTATTTCACTTGGTTGACAAATGTTCATAGTCCTAACTCTTTGAATCTGTCTCTTCCTTTTACTCTCCTTGACCTTAGGCTCAGTATTTGTGGAGCATTATCTAAATCAACATTAACCTCCTAGGATATGAAATTAAATGAGGCTTGAAACAGTGCGAAGCACATTCAAAGAGTATAATAAAAGGTAGTAAATTATGGTGCTTCTAAGGGCCTGAGCCCATGTGCACATCACGTTTGCAGTTATATAGTAGAGAGTAGCGTTAGAGCAGTGCTTTTAATTTGCTTGTGAACCCCCAAAGTAATTTATGTAAAACTGTCCCCTCGCACATGGTTGATTTATCATATTTTGCATCATACTTTTTTAGATAATGGCAATGAATGCATTTTTACCATATGGTATGGATAACTGACATTCATGTACCATAAAATTGGTACATCACTCCTAACTATAACCAAGGTCGTATGATAATTGCACTTTTATATCCATCACCACTGATTTTTTTTAAAAAAAATATATAGTTCCTTTTTCTTGTAATTATACTTTGATTTTTACCCCCACAAAAAGTTATCTTAATGTAATTTATTCTTGAAAGCTTTTTATTCTCTGCTGTTTAAAATTTTTCTTATGGCTAACTCTAGGAGTTATTTTTCTTATGGATTGAGTTATTAGAAGTGGTAATAGTTGGTTAGAACAGCATAGTGCTTGATAGATTTTGATATAATTAAATATGAAAAGTAGAAGTTAGTTTAAATTTATATCTTAATGAGATGGATGGTTGGAGTTGTGCCTAAATTAAAGTTGACACCTTGATTCTTTTGAGGCTTCCACTCTTAAAGGACTTTTCCATCCTGCAGTCATGAACCATAGTAAAAATAACAATGAGAGGTATGCTTTTATTTTTTCATTAAGGTATGACTTTATTTTGTCACTTTGTCACAAAGTGGAAAGATCATGAGAGAGGAGTCTAGGAAAGGGGGAAGAAATGGCATGTACCAGACTGTGGGCATAGCACCAGGCAGATCATTTATAGTGAGGAGCACGAAATGGAAGTAGAGGAATCTGGAGGCCTTTTTCTTAAAATTATACATGTGGCAACATGTTCTCTTGAAAAGTCTTTAAGTGCCCCAGGGGTACACATCCCCCAGTTTGCAAGACCACTGAGAGCAGTGGTTATTAATTAACCAGGATGATTTTGCTGCCCAGGGTACATTTGGCAATGTCTGGAGAGTTTTTTGGTTGTCGTACAGTATCTAGTAGCTGGAGATCAGAGATGTTGCTAAACATCCTATAGTGAACAGACTTAACCAGCTTTAAATGTCCGTCATACCAAGGTTGAGAAACCCTGATTTAGAGAATTAGTTTTGCAATCAGACTATTTAACTCTGTATCTAGGGCAAATAACCTTTATATATATATATATATATATATATATATATATATATATATAAAGAATCAGGTAAATATTTTAGGCTTTATGAGCCACATGTGATCTCTGTTGTATATCTTTTTTTTCTTTTCCAATTACAGTCGACATTCAATATTATTTTAGTCTCAGGTGTACAACATGGTGGTTAGACATTTATATAATTTATGAACTGATTTTCCGGATAAGTCTGATACTCCCCTAACACCATACATAGTTATTAATATTAATGACTGTATATAATCCCCATGCTGTACTTTACAGCTCCATGACTATTTTGTAACTACTAATTAGTACTTCTTAATCCCTTCATCATTTTCACCCAGCCCTCCAACCCCCTTCCATCTGGCAGCTATCAGTTAGTTCTTTGTATCTATGACATTGTTTCCATATTGTTTGTTCATTTATTTTCTTCTTTAAATTCCACATATAAGTGAAATTATATGGTATTTGTCTTTCCCTGTCTGACATATTTCACTTAGCATAGTACCCTCTGGGTCTATCCACGTTGTTGTAAATGATAAGATTTCTTTTTTTTTCTTTCTTTCTTTCTTTTTTTGGTATGGCTGAGTAATATTCCATTATAGATGACTTTATTCAGTAATGTATTGATGGGCATCTATGTGGCTTTTGTATTTTGGCTATTGTAAATAACACGGCAACGAACATAGGGTGCATGTATTCTTTCTGAAGTATAGTGTTTTGGATTTCTTTGGATAAATACCCAGAAGTGGAACTGCTGGGTACTTCTTTGTCTCTCGTTATAGCTTTTGTTTTAAAGTCTATTTTGTCTGATATACTATTGCTACCCCAGTTTTTTTTTTTCATTTTTATTTTCATGAAATATCTTTTTCCATCCCTTTCAGTCTGTGTGCGTCTTTCAATTTGAAATGGGTTCTCTTATAGGCAGCACATGTATGAATCGTTTTTTTATCCATAGCTTTTGATTGTAACATTTAATCCACTTACTTTTAAAGTAATTATTGATAAGTGTGTAGTTATTGCCATTTTAGTATTTATATTTTTAATCTTTTTCCCCTTGAAGTTCATTGAAGTACAAGATAACAAACCTTAGAATACTGGTTTGGTGGTGATGAACTCCCTTAGTAAGGAATGCATTTTTACATACAAATCATGCCCTGATAGACCATTTAGTCACTCTTTGCCTGTCTGTTCTTAAGAAATGCATCTGGCTTCCTAAACAACCTTCTCCTTTCTAGAAAGGTGAGTAAGAAGTGCTTAGTATACCAAGGTGCACAGCTTGAAAGACTAATGCATGCATTTTGACCCATTTCTTTCTCTAAACAAAAGCAGCATCTTCCTTCCCTCATTTCCATCTTAATGCCTTCTCCATTTGAAACACATTTATTATTCAGTATTATTATTGATTTATAGTCACTAAACACACCATTGTTCATGAGCGAGCCTGGTATTTGACTATAGAGATTTTCAAAAATAAATTCCTGAAAATTTAACAGTGGTGAAAATATCAGCCTCATTTTCTAAGAGTGATGGTCACCAATTTTGTTTTCATTTTTTCCTTTGTTTTCATGATGATGGCAGAGCAGTTTTCATCTCCTTCTGAGCACTCTCCATTGAAAAGCTAGGTGTTTCAAACAGAACGGGTTCAGTGTACTGCTCCACATCCCAGCCCGTTAAGGACATAGTATTTGACCATTAGCACTCCACTAGGCTTCAGAAGTACCCTTTTGTCTTGGCTGAATGTCATTTCAGCCAGTTACAATTATTTTCTGGAAAAAAATTCACTGAAGGACATGGAGTCAACTGGTGCTTTTGATTTCAGGGCCCACTTGGTTATTTCTAAATTTCCGCTTGGGAAGGAAATTTGCAGTTTCCTCTGGAGAACAAGCCACTTCACAGGAATCATAAGGAAACGTCACTGCCAGTGGGGAGCATTGTTTTATTTGTAAGATATGCCACATCTTTTCGGGTTTTTCTCAGACTCAGTTTACCTCTGGTGGTACAAAACTCACCAATTTCCCAAATTCCAGCCTTTTCATCATGTAAAATGTATGCTAAATTTATAATTCTCTTACATGCGAATAAGAAATTTAAAAAAACTTAGATTTCCAAATTCTATAATATCAACGATTCTTCCTGGTAAAACAAATGACTTTTTCCTTGTAGCCACAAAGCACTCTATCTGTACTTATGTTGTGGTGATTATTCACCTCCACGCAAGCTTATCTGAGTCTGCTGTCTCAGATATTGTTTTGCACACTTCCTTACATCCAATAGATGTAAATCTATGTCGTATATAATTATATGTTAATTGTATATAATTAATAGTAATGAAATGAATTAATAAAAATTTTACTCATTAATTTTACATATGTATGTGTAGATATGTATATAGTCCACTAACTCCTACTAGTCTTTCTCAGTTCTTCCTATTAACTCCAGGTAAGTATGGAGTCAATAGACATATTGAGTTTTTGAATGAGTTGGCTCTTCTCTTCCATTAGTCTCATTTTTTGCTAAGATTCCTGTTATTTGGTGCCTATGACAGTTGTCATTTTATACAAAACTCAGTAGATCTAAATATTTAATTTCAGTTTTTTTAAACATTATTAAGGGTCATTTAAAAAATTTATAAATGTATGATTTTTTAAAAAACTTCTGATTGAAAAGTTTTGCTTTGTTGATTTTCTTTGGCATGTGTGCATTTGAAAATGTAAATTTAAATAGAATACATATTCTGTAGTTTGTGGGCATATCATATACCACTCTACATGTATTAGATCATATTAATTATGCTGTTAAAATATTTTCATTCTGGATATTTATTTTCCCAGTTTGAGCTATCTTTGAGAAAGGGTTATTAAAATATTTTTATATACTTTTCTTATCCTAGAAATTTGTTTTATAATTTTCTTTAAGCCATATGAGAATAAGTACATACATTTATGTATTTATAGGTATATTTTAATCCACACTCTATCAGCAGTTTGTTAATGCTAGAAGTATCTTAATTTTGAATATACAACTAACAGGTGTTTACTTCATATTTGGAAGATTCTAATTAAAAGTTAACATCATGAGAATGCAAAATGGTATAGTCACTTTAAGAGACAGTTTAGCAGTTTCTTACGAAACTAGATATACTTTTACCATATGATCAGCAGTCGTGCTCCTTGCAGTTTATCCAGAGGAGTTGAAAACTTAGGTCCACACAAAACCTGCACGCACATGTTGACAGCAGCTTTATGTCATCATTGACAAAACTTGGAAGCAAATCAAGATGACCTCCAGTAGGTGATGGATAAATCTTGAGTCTTTAGTGGTACCTCTCTTGCTCTCTGTCTCCTGTTTTCCCCTCTTCTTGCCCCTTCCTCTTCCTATATGGTAATTTTGAGTTTGAATCTATCCAATCACAGGTCTTCTATTCAGAACCAGGTCATATACTAATCCCTCCATTCTTTGACTCACTTAATGTAAAAAAACCAACTTGCTCCTTAGAAGAAGTGAGACTGTAAACATTTAAAATTTGAACCTGGTCTATGTAACAAGATAAATTGAACAAAAATGAGTAAGAATGTGCATTTGTGTTAGAGGAAAGTGAAGGAAAGAAGGATGGTTCCAGAAGTGTTTGCACAGATTCATTCACATTCCCTAGCATCCAACACAAAGATGCTGACATGATCTGTGTTAAGTGACAGAGTCTATAAGAAATAAAACCCAGCTCTTTGACCCTTAAGGCACAGTTTTTTCCCCTGATGATAAAACTTAGGCAGACATTTTTCAGTTGTCCTTATAGGGCACATGGCACATATAACCAGCAATGTCTCTGATAATGTCCTTAAACTGATCATTGGGATGAGTTTCACAGGGCTACTTTTAGTAATATTCTTCAGTTCTCACTGCATGAAAAATGAAACAACTTCAAAAGACCAGTGAGTCAGAAAAGCAGTCTTTAGGACATTTGAAAGGAGGCAGTATGTGCTGGTGTCCAGCAAATGGCCCCACGTGTCTGGCTCTCCATTTCAGCAGATTTCTGGGAACTTAGAGCAGAGGTTGCAAACTGGCAACTAAGAGCATCATCAGACCCAGAGGCACAGTGTGTTTATGCCACAGAATTAGTTCCTCTGGTGTCTATTTTTAAAAATTAAGTTCTAACGTAAAAATTAGGCAAGTTCACATAAAAATCCAGATTGTTAGCAGTTGTGAAGTGGGACAGGGGCAACACTAGATTTTCATTCCCACAAGTAATGCCTGGCTGAAGAGCGCCCTGCTGCATTTGGCTGCTGTGCACTTTCCACACCATACCAGAGTACAGAATGGACCCACTTTCACTCACCCCATCAACTCTACCCAAATAGGTTTTTGTTCATTGACAGCCCTCCTGCAGAGGCCAAATGGGACCACTTGTTCTTCAAGAAGTCCCATTAATGTTGCTTCCCTCTCTCCAACTTTGTAAAGGTTTTGAATGACACTGATTTTAAGGTCATTTTGATGGCAGCTCTTAAGCGTATGCCAGCCAAACATTAAACTCTGTTCTTTGATTCAGCTGAGCTGATGATAGAATCTAGTGCTAGACAAGGATTTTGTTGAAAAAAGTGCTAAACAGATTGGGTTTATTCCTGCTCCGTGCTCCAACACACTTGAGAGAAGTGATCCCTTCTTACCAACAGTGGTGACCCAAAAATGCTCTGACCTCTAATAAGAACGGGATGTGGAAAAAAAAAGAATGGGATGCGAGTTGTTGGCAGCTAATGTCACTTTAAAGATGTACAGTAGACATTGTTGGACTCCTGGGGGAAAAGAAGCTCTATTTCCGTTGGAATTCTGAGAGGATGTGACATCATCTTGTGGCTGTTGGTGGCCATCTTGCTTTCATAAAAGGGAAGACCATATATATTAGAATGACACCAGCACAGAGGGAAGTAAGCAAAGCCAAGAGGTCAGGAGAGATGGTTCCTGCTGACATGGAGCACCCAGGAAGGTAAATCTGTCACAGAAGCCCCTTAGACTTTCTCTGCTATCTCATTGGCCAAAACTGGGTCACAAGCCCCTGCCCTGACCAATCGTTACGGGGGAGGTGGGGTGGAGAAGGGGTTGCCATAACTGGCTTGAACCAATGTGATTCCTTCCAAATGAGCAGCCACAGGAAGAAGGCAGTGTGCTTTGTGAGCAATCAACATCATCCTGCCATAAAGGAGAAAGAGACAGAGTAGCCGAGGGTTCAAAGCCAGAGGAGCAGAAGATCAAAAGGGCACAACATGCAAAGGTGCAGAACTGTTCTGATGAAGTCCAAGTACGACATCACTACCTGCTTCTAAACTGGAGGATGCACAGCCCCAGTTCTGTGCAAGGAGGATCCAAAACAAGAGTACTCAATACATCTTTCTGCAGCATCAAGTTTATTACAAGATTTGGAAGAACCAGGTACTTTAATAAGAACCTGCCCTCTCCCACAAACATGGAAAAAAGGAAGAGCAGGGTCAGGGAGAAGGGCCCAGGAAAAACAGTCTAGTGTCTGAAGTTTCACCCAGGCGGGGGCTGAGTGGTGGATCTGCAGTGACGGTGGCTTCTCCTCTTGTCCCCCAAGGGACTGTAGCTGTCTTCCAAGCTCACTAGGTGTTTTGTGTATGATGCTTCTGAAGGCCAGGTGATGCCAGTCACCTTCCTGATGCAAATCCCGTGCAGAGAACGCTGTGGCATTGTGCACACCTCCATCATCGGCTGCTGGACCAAGTTCTCTCACCTAAGGGGCCGTGCACATACAGTGCATACTTGCACTGCTGCCACCTGCAGTGTGTGTCCAGCTTCTGGTCAGTCGCTACCACCACGTGGCTGGGCTCCCTTGATCTCATTATCTTGAGTTCAACATCCAAAATGTAGGAAGCCTGGCTTGACCTCCCAGAGTCTGGTTGTAGCCCTGCCTTGGCCGTCCACAATTTAAATGGCTTCACCTTGTTCTGTTTGCCTTGCCCCTTCTTGGACCGCCTAAGGCAGAGCTTTCTCAAAAGGTCCGAGTCACTTCCCATGGGTTCTGGCTTGTTCCCTCTGGGTTTTCGCTGCTGCTGCTGCTGCTGCTGCAGTAGTGAGTGGAAGGGGAGTGCTCAGGGACTCACTGAGGGGGAGGGGCATGGGGCTGGGTTAGGGGTGGCGGTGGCGGTCCTTGACTCTCACCTGGGTCGGGATGGAATTCTCGACTCCGGGCTGGCTGGCTGACCTGCAGGCTGTTTGTTCTGCTGCCCTGACTCCTGGTCCTCAGGCTCCTGCTTGGCCTTGCAGACCTTGGAGCTCTCTGGCTGACCCTTCTGAGTAGGGAGGGGCAGAGGCCTAACCGTGATGGTACAACACTCTACTTTTGTTTTTTGTTCCCAGGATGAGGTACATGGCCATCACATAGTTGTATTTTTCCTTTTTAATACATCCTGGATCTGGTTCCACTAAAACTGTAGGTTCACCATCTGCTCTGTCACTCAGGGCTCCATGTCGTCACTGGACAGCTCGTTGTAAAGCCTGAGTTCCTTTTCCTGATCCATGTTTGGTCACGGGTCCTGCATGATGTCCTTTAAACTTCTCCTGTCCCTGGGGTTGAGGGTTATCCATTAATTTAGAAACTCTTCCAATTCAAAAGAGAAGAAATGGCATAAGGTACCGCCCACTTAGTGTCCACTGCCACAGCTCCCTGAAGTTCTCTCTCTTGAAAGGCAGGGTCCCATGACCATCTTACATAGCAGCACTCACATATTCCATATGTCTGCTGCAGGACTATTGTATTTTTAGCCCAGAAGAGCTCTGGGGTGGCATAAGTGGGGCTGTGCCAAGTCAGGCAGTCACAGAACATGCTCAGCTTCCTCCCACTGAACCTTGAGTGCTGAGTCCAGAGTCTGCAATTTTGAACTATTTTTGCATTGAGGTGCATGTCGTGTGGCTTCAGGTTCTGTGGATGATGCCCCCTACTGCACAGCAGATACGAGTTGCTGGAATATGCCTCATGCCTCATTCTTGGTCACGTGGCCATGGCCATGGAGGTAGTCTGACATGTCCCCTCCACCAGGGTGCTCAAAATAAGTAGGAATAATGTGTTTTTGGTGTCAGTCACCTCAAATAACTTGACTGCGTTCATAGTATGGGTCTTCATGCAGTCGACTTCCTGCGGCGGAAGTCTCTGGAGGCCGGAGGAGCCCTGCCAGTCCATGACTTAGATAGCCACCTCTGTCTCAGTCAGAATGTGCCAGCCCAGCCTCACCTGGCGAAGCGGCGCTGGTTAGTGGGGATCAGGAGCTTGTAATGGCCAATATGGGCCTTCCGGTCAGCAGAGATGGCTGTAAGTCATGTGGCATAGTGACCTACTGACTACACCAACGATACTAACAGCGCTACCTACGCCTGCTAACTATACTAACTACCGATACTGGCTATGCTGACTAATACTTAAACTGACAGTGCTAACTATGCTTGTTTACTAGGTCCGAGCAAGAAACCAGTCATGGTTTCTTTAGTCACGGGTCCTGCATGATGCCCTTTCAACTTCCCCTGTCCCTGGGGTTGAGGGTTATCCATTAATTTAGAAACTCTTCCAAAACCACAGTGGTTTTCTCATTTTTGGTCTCAAGACTCCTTTACTCTGAAAAATAAATAAATAAAGGACCCCAAAGAGCTTTTTGTTTATGTGGGATATTAAAGATTGATATATTTACTTTATTAGAAATTAAAATCTGTAGAATGCTTTAAATAAAGGATGTATGTTAGAATGTTCCTCCAGGACTTGGGGTGGAGGAGGGCCTAGGGTGATGGATAGTGTTATAGTCTGAAAAGTTCTTGTGATTTGATATGTTTCTACCCCATCAGCCAAGAATTGGTTCTGCCCTTTGAGAATCACTGCTTTAGTGTATAATAGATGAACTTCATGTGTAAAATGGTCATTTTTGAAAGTATCTAGAAGGAATTATTTTTAAAACCCATCTATTTACTGTGAGTTAGCCAAGTAGTTGTGTCAGAAAATACTTTCAAGTATGTATTTATTTTAGCTACCTGAAGGTGTTTTTGTTTGTTTTTAATGGAACCTTGCTAAAAGTTTATATACTTACAAAAGTGGCTACTTCATATACATAAAATTGGCTTGGCACTGGGGAAATAATGGTATGCACAGCCTAAGAATTTTCACCATTAATTCAATCCAGATAATTCTTTGCACAACTTAAATTTCACATCTTAAAAGATATGTTGCTTGTTTTTTTAAATTAATACAATATGTCAGTATTCTATACAGTGTTTAGAACAGATTTCTGTCAAGTTTTATTTCACTTTAAAATAAACTACTTCAAATCATACAAGAATTGTATTTATTGAATATATTGGATCTGATCAGTGTTCTTGAAGAGATAACTTTTTTTCTTTAAAGCTCTGGTTAACTGTGGTTAAGCTCCAGACATAGCTGAAACCTTTTAAACTAAACCATTACACCCTTTGAACTATGCCTTCCATCTTTCTCCATAGTAGCACATGAAATGAAATGAAAGAAACATCTTGGAGGTATTATAATTCAACGCTTCTGGATAACATACTTGTGCCTTATTTTTTTCAAGCGTGTTTTTCTTAAAATTCATTCATTCTATTTTGTCTTCCTCACCAGCTCCCAAAGGCCATTCGCTTTCCATTAATGAACTTTCTGTGCACCTGTGCCTTTGGTCTTTTTATCTGTCACATACGTTCTGGTGGTTTTTTGGCACTACAGGAGGCCCCTACCCATCTCCCCATACACCCAGGTTTTATAAGGATGCTCTTTGGATGGCTTGCTGCATGCTAAAGGGACCCTTTACTGATGGAGGACGGAACGAGGGATCACAACCATCCTGCTTTTCTTTGCTACCTTAACAGTTCTTGGTTTTATTCTGTTTGTTTTGTGAACATTTCAGTGTTCTGTTTGCTCATTCCTGACTCTGGGCCTGGTACTTGCTAGTCCCCTTCCCTGGAATGCTGCCGTCATTCTTTCCCACCCCCGATCGTCCCCTGGCCAGCTCCCGCTCACTGCTGCAGCCTGTTTAAGGTAGTAGTCCACATCCCCAACCATGGCTATCCAGGCCAGATATTTTACTATATATATTTCTCTGGTTTCTTTTATTTTATATAATTGCTTATATTTGAATTTATTATGTTTATTTGTGTATATGTTCTCTTGTGTCTACTAGAATGAAAGTTCCCTGAGGATAAGATTTATCTATATCTGTATCTTCATCTCAGCGCCTCTGTCTCCATCTCTCCCTAAAACTTAATACATACCTAGTTCAATCAGAATGAAAAATAAAGTGCATGTAGATTAGAAAGGACAAATGTAAAACATCTTTGCTTGCAGCCAGCATGATTATGTAGAAAATTCTAAGAAATCTTTAGAAAAGTTTCTAGAAGTAAAAAGAATTGAGCAATGTCACAGGATAGGACAATATAAAAAAGCTGGATTTCTATATGCTAATAATGAACAACTCAAAGTTGAAATTTAAAAATCTGTACAATGGCATTAAAATACAAATAGGGACAAATACAGCCAAACAAATGTGCAAGATCCGTGCACTGAAAACTGCAAAGTATTGCTAAGAAAAACAAATGTAAATAAATGGATTGTGTATGGTTATAAGGTGAACTGTGTCCTCCCCAAATTCGTATGTTGAAGCCCTAGCACCTGCTACCTCAATGTGACTGTATCTGGAGATGGAGACTTGGAAAACGGGGTTAAGTTAAAATGAGGCCGTTGGGGTGGGCCCTAACCCAGGATGAGACCAGAGATAAGTGTCCACAGAGAAAAGACCACATGGGGACAAAGTGAGAAGATGACTGTGTACAAGCCAAGGAGACAGAGGCCTTGGCAGAAACAAAACCTGCCCTCACCTTGATCGTGGGCTTCCAGACTGTGAGAAAATGAGTTGTTGTTATAGCTACTCAGCCCATGGTGTTTCGTTATGGAGCCTTTGCAAACTAATACATATGCTCATACGTTAGAGATTCGATACTGTTAAGATGTCAGTTCTCAACAAATTGATCTATTGATTCAGTACCAAACCCAGTGAAAATCTCATGTGTAGACATTGACAAGCAAATTCGAAAATATACATTAAAAATTCAAAGGAGCTTATTTTAGGTAGGTTAAATTGGACTACTACAAATTAAACAGTTTCAATTCAACACTACAGAGCTCCTGTAATCAAAACAGTATTAGAGTTAGAATAGATATGTAGGCCAGGGAAATGACAAGGGGAATTCACAAATAAAACCACTCATATGTGGCTATTTGATGTTAAGCAAAAGGTAAAAGGAATCAGTAGAGAATTAATAGACTTTTCAAGAAATGGGGCTGGAAAAATGATATCGCTATGAAAGTAGATAACCTTTAACTCCTATATGATATAGACAAAAATCATTCAATAGAATCTAAACTAGAAGTATTAAAATTATATACTAGAGAAAATTTAAGTAATAAACTGTTTTGACTTTGAAATTTACAAAGATTTTTAACTGAGACAATGAGAAATGCTCATTAAAGAAAAATGGAAAAAAACACACCACATTAAAATGTAAGCTCTGCTTTTTAAAAGACACCTTAAGAAAATAGCAAACAACAAAATAAGCCACATAATGAGAGAAAAGATTATCAATATAATATATATATATATTTTTTTAGGCGAGGCAACCCTTGGTTGACCTCATAGATCACAAGGACCTTGTCAGTTTATAGTCCCTTATTTTTTGTTTTTTATTCCTACAGCACCTGCTCTTCCTAGGTATTCTTCCATCTAAGTACTAACCAGGCCAAACCCTGCTTAGTTTCCAAAATCAGACAGGATCAGGCTTGTTCAGAGTGGCATAGCCGTAGACCAGTATAAGTATTTTAAAGAAGAACTTACATCCAGAATATGTGGGGGGAAAAATCCTTGCAATTCAATAATAAAATATTTGAACAGCCATCTAATCCAAAAAAGATATTTGGGCAGTAAATACATGAGTAGCTGTTAAGCCTTATTAATCATAAGGAAATTTAGATTAAAACCACAATGAGATATGACTAGACATCTACTTACATGTCAGAAATGCAAATAAGACTCCCATAGCAAGAGTTTCCAGATATGTGAACCAGTGGAATTCACACATTGCTCATGGGAATATAAAATGATTACAATTGCTTTCAAAAATAATTTAGCAGTTTTTTACCAAGTTAATCAGAAACTTACCGCATGACCCAACAATTCTACTCTTGGGTATTTACACAAGAGAAATGAAAATACATAATCCACAAAGTACATACCCATAAGTACACAAATAGTCATAATAGCCTTTATCACTATAGATCACAATTGGAAATAGCCCAGATGTCCATCAGCATGTGAATGAATAAACCAAGTGCAACATATGCATTCAAAGAGAATATTCGCAATAAGAAATAAAGTGCTTTCATGTGAATATGAATGAACTTCAGACCTACTGAACAAAAGCCAGGCAAGAATACATACTATGTGATTCCATTCATACACACTCTAGGAAAGATGAATCTGTACTGCTACAAAGCAGATCAGTGATAACTTGGGGGCAAGAGTGAGACTTGATTAAAAAGAACAAAGGAGAACTTTTGGGGTAATGGACTAGTATGTTTTGATTGTGGCTTTTGTTTCATGGGTGTGTACAAATTTATCAAAATTTACTGAACTTTATACTTAAATTTCATTGCTCAGACATGATGCCTTAGCAGAGCTGATGAAAAACAACAAGCGAACCCTCCTTAATCCATTCTTCTTACATTTTTGCCAATCAGAATCATCATATCCTCTTCCTCTGATGCTGCCCTTGCATGGCGTTTGCATTCGATCTAGCAGTTATGTCATTTTACGTTTTCCTAATTTGTTGGTTGTATTTCTATGCCCTCATTTAGTTGATGACCTTCTGGATGCTTAGAACTGTTGTTGTGTGTATTGTATTCAGTGCCTGCTACAGTGAATGGCACACAGTGGTTCCTCCATGAATGCTTGTTGAATTAAATTGACATAAATCAGAATTCGTTGAGTTCCGAAAATGTGACAGATCTCATCTCTGGTAGGCAGGCCATGAGAAAAGGTGGAGAGCTGCACAGCCTAGGGTAAGATCTACTGGCTCCTTTTGTGTGGCTAGTAGAACCTCTCAGACAAGCCAGGCTTGTTCCGGGGACCCGGTGACACTGTGGCCTGAATATTTAGAGTACAGAGGACCAGGATTGACATCAAGCCAGTGGTTAGGACACGGTATGAGATGGCCTGTCCCTCACTACCAACCAGATGTGACCTCAGTGCATTATGGCCATCATCTCAGGCACCCTCATGTCATCTCCCACAGAAGTAAGGACCAGCAGGAGCTCTGACCAGGCCCACGAACAGGGATGCAGGTTGAGCAACCACTGAGAGCCGGATTGAGTCTTGAGAATCCTCTCGAAGCAGGCAAGCAGACTGGCCTCAGTGATACTGAGTGAACAGAAATGTCAGAGCCAGAGCTGTGTGGCTGTCGAGGAGCAGCACAGAGGGTTGCACTCAGCCACCTCATTATACGGCTTATGTTTTCTGGGCCAGCCTATGGGTCCATACCAGAGGTGATGAATGAGAAGAAAGCCAGGCATCAGTAACTGTCAGGATCGCTGTAAGTCTGTTCCACCTTCCATTGATCCTGCATTTTGTACCCTCTCAGGAAAGCCATGGTAAGATAATGATACATACGTCAGCTGGCATGTGTGAAACCAGCAGAGGACTAAATTTGGGAATGTTTTGGGGAAATTCTTAAAATACTGCCATGGACTGTGCCAGTTCTACCTCCTAGATGCATTATCTTCCATCTGTCCCTTCTCGTCCCAACCCCCAACACCAGTGCCCTAGTATACACCATCAGTCCTGGCTTTGGTGATTGTGGGAACTGACCTTCTTGCTCTGATATGTTGCCCTCTCATCCATTTTCACCTCCTTTACACTAATTTAATCAAAACAAAAAATTGATTAATATTCTCAGATGGCTTTCTAGTACTTAAAGGATAGAGACCTAATTCCTTAAATTGTAGGATATTTCTCAACATGGCTCCCATTCCCCCAAGCACCTCATTCTCTTATCATGGTGTCCCTCCAACCTGGAATCTCATTTGTACTCTCTCTGTTCCCCCTCTCTTCCTCTCCATCTCTCTCTCCCTTCTCTCCTCCCTCCCTCCCTCTCTTCGTCTCTTTCTGTACAGCTTCCAGTTCATTCTCTGGGTCCTCAGTTCTCAGGGAGTTGATGATCCTCTCACATCTTTTGTTCACCCGAGTCCTGTGTGCCCCAAGAATACTTGCCGGTGGTGCTTGTGGCTGGGGTGTTTACCCCGAGATAACGTGTAGATTACAGTCTTAACTTTACCCCCCACAAACTGTCTCACTTTCATTATTATTTTCACATTGCTCTAGTCTATCCATAGTCTTTGGAAACAAATGACATTATTAGATTTATAGCATCTTGTTTTTAGTAGTGGTATTTCCCTTTACAGATAACAGTAATTCTCAATTGCTGAAAATGTCAAATCCTAGAAAACTTAGCATTCTTATGTTTGATGTTAACGCTGGCAGCAAGCTGCACTCTTTTCCTAAATGGGAAAAGGGTTTAAATCTGTACTTTTCTGGAAGCCTGGGGTTGGGTTTCCTTTGCCTGAAGTGACTACCCAAGAACTGTTGAACTGGGGTGTGGAAGTGAGGGTGTTGGCAAAGAGAAGGACTAAGTAGCAGTTCAGGCCATGGGCAAATGTGGGCCTTCAGGGTGATCTTGGAGAAGGAAAAACAGCATCAGCATCTTTCCTGTGTGATTCAATAACATTCCATGTCCACCTCTGTCAAGGCACTTTCAAACTATATTTTCATTTTTGCCTGATGCAAAGATAATCTATATTTATTGACGTACCATTCACAGAGTCTCTACTAGATGTCAGACACTATGTACTGTAGCTTACCTGGTCTGTTGGCTTATCAGCTTACATTCTGAGACTGCACCATGGTGCCTGGAGTGTAAGAGATGGTAGTTATTTATTCATCTAACAACTTATTAAACATGGACAGCAGGACAGGCTTCATACAAGGCTCTAGTGTTTAACAAATTGGGCAGTGCATCTTTACTTCATGGTGTTCCAGAGCATGAAGTGGAGGAGGGTGGCGCGTCCAGTGGAATCCCCTGGGCCCTTGTAAACACACATGCTGAGCCAAAATGTGCATCTGGGGCCTCAGGCTATACATTTTTAACAAAGGTCTTCAAACAATTTTTTTTAGGGTTTCTGAACAACTTTTATTATATAGATCTTTTCATATAGTAATTCCCCTTACACAGGAGCGCATCCCCTTGTTTGCTGAGCAAGTTCCCCTCAGGGTATGAAGTTTCCTGGCTTTTTTGTTAATTTTTTAATTATAGTTGGCATACAATTTTATATTAGTTTCAGGTGTACAGCGTAGTGATGAGACATTTATGTAACTCACAAAGTGATCACTGTGATGAGTCTAGTGTCCATCTAACACCGGACACAGTTATTACAATATTATTGACTATGTTCCTTATACTGTACTTCAGATTCCATGATTATTTTGTAGCCACCAGTTCGTACTTATTAACCCTTTCCCCTCTTTCGCTCATCTCCCCAACCCCACTCCGGTCTGGCAACCATCAAAATGTTCTCTGTGAGTTTGGTTCTGTTTTGTTTGCTCATTTATTTTGTTCCTTAGATTCCATATATATATTCTTTAGGTTCCAAATTATATGGCATCTGTTTTTCTCGGTTTGACTTCGCTCAGCACAATACCCTCTCGGACCATCCATGTTGCGGATAGCAGGATTTCTTTTTTTCTTTTCTTTTTTTTTATGGTTGAGTAATATTCTGTTGCATGCTGTCACCACCTCATCTTCCATTGATGGACACCTAGGTTGCCTCCATACCTTGTGTAATGTAAACACTGCTGCAGTGAACATATGGGTTCACATGTTCCTTCAAAGTAGTGTTTGGGTTTCTTTGGGGAAATACCCAGAAGTAGAATTGCTGGGTCCTTGTTTGTACCTTGTTATAGCCTTTGATTTAACTCTGTTTTGTCTAATATAATATTGCTACCCAAGCTTTTTTTTTTTTTCATTTCTATTTTCATGAAATATCTTTTACCATCTTGTATACTTTTAGTCCATCTGTGTCTTTCAAGTATGAAATGAGCCTCTTGTAGGCAGCATATGTCTGGGACTTGTTTTCTTCCAGTCAGCCACCCTTTGTCTTATTATGATTGTAACATTTACTCTATTTACATTTAAAGTTATTATTGATAGGTATGTAGTTATTGCAATTTTATTCATATTTTTTAATTTATTTTTTCTTCTTTTTGAAGTCCATTTAACGTTTCTTGTAATACTGTTTTGGTGGTGATAAACTCTTAGCTTTTTCTTGTCTGTGAAGCTCTTTTTCTGTCCTTCGATTCTAAATGATAGCCTTGCTGGGTACAGTAATCTTGGTTTTAGGCCTTTGCTTTTTATCACTTTGAATATTTCTTCCCAGTTTCTTCTGGCCTGCGATTTTTGTTGAGAAATCAGCTGACAGTCTTTTGGGAGGTCCTTTGTAGGTACCTGATTGCATTTTCTCTTGCTGCTTCGAAGATTCTCTTTGTCTTTAATGTTTGGCATTTTAATTATGTGTCCTGGTGTGAGCCTCTGGGTTCATATTGTTAGGGACTTTGTGCTTCCTGGGCTTATAGGGAAGTTTTTTGTCATGATTTTTTCAAATAGATTTTATATTCTCTTTCTGCTTCTGGTACCTCTGTGATGAGAATGTTGATACGCTTGATGTTACCCAGAGGCCAACTTAAAACTATTCTGGTTTGGATTCTCTTTTCTTGTTGCTGTTCTGACTGGGTGTTTTCTGCTACTTTACCTTCTAAATTGTTGACTCGGCCCTCTGTTTCATCTGATTTGCTGTTGATTTCTTGTAATCTTCATTTCAGTTATTGTAGTCTTCATTTCTGACTGCTTTTTTGTTGTTTTCTATCTCCATTTTTGTTTCCTTTTTGTTTAGGTTCTCATTGAGATCATTGAGCATCCTTATAACTAGTGTTTTGAACTCTATATCTTGTAGATTGCTTGTCTCTGTTTTGTTTTGTTCGTTTTCTAGAGTTTTGTTATGTTCTTTCATTTGGGACATGTTTGTTTTCTCATTTTGACTGCCCTGTGTTTGTTTATATGTATTAGGTATAGCCACTACGTCTTGTTTTCTTGGCAGGGTGACTTTATGTAGTAGGTGTCCTGAGTGGTCCAGTGGAGCAGTCTCCCTGTTCACCTGAATCTGGTGCTGCATGTGTGCCCTCCTGTGGTAGTTGAGCCTTGATTGCTGTTTACACAGCAGTAGGAGGGATTGATTGGTCCTCGGGCTGATTAGTTGTGAGGAGTGGCTGTGACTACAGTAGAGGAGCTGTTCTGGAGCTGACCCCATGGAGCAGGATTCACTTCAGCAGGGCTCGTACCTGCCCAGTCTGCCCTTTGGGGGTGTTGTTTATGGAGGTGGTTGGGTTGCGCTCTGGTCTTGTCTGAAGCCAACCGCTGAGTGTGCTGGTCCTGGGGCCTCTTGGGGGCGGGGAGACTCTCATGCCGCTGATGTCTACTGCTGCCTGTGCCCTGCCTGGGTCCACCTGGTGTTAGCTACAAAGTGATCTGCATATGGTTGCCACTTGTGCTGGGCTTTGAGGTGCCTGGGAGAGGATAACACGCGAACCGAGGCTGGCTGTCACTAGTGCAAGGCTTGGTGCTGCATAGCAAGAGCAGTGGGGCACAGTGAAGCCAGCCACCGCTTGTCTGGTGTTTGTGAACCTTTGAGATATTTTAGGGAAGTCCCCAGTGCAAGCCAGGGCATGCCCTTTGTATGGAAAAACTGCTGGAAGCTACTTGGGTGGGTGTGCAAGTTCAGTGAGGCTTGGAATCACCAAAGTGAGGCAAATGATGTTAATTAGGGCCAAGTAAATGCAGACTTGGAGCCCACCTGGGCCTGCGTCTGGGTTGAGGAAGGGCTCCATACAGAAAAAAATGGCTTCTGCCAGAATTTCTGTTTAAGAGAAAGGTGTCCTTCCGGCCCTTTCCCTGAAGCCAGACAATTCAGTTCCTCCTATATTTCCATTGCACCTTTTAAACTGCTGCCCCAGCTCTTGAGCCCAAAGCAATTCAGTTCATCAGCTATTAAATTCCTGCACAAGCCCTTTAACAGGAACACCTGGGTCTGCAGCAGCCCTCCATTTCATTCAGCCACAACCCTCTCAGCTATAATCTTTGCTTGTTTTCACAGCCAGAAGTTATGGGTACCCCTTTTGCTGGCCTGGGCTAGGGAGCTCGGTGCAGGCCTGGGACCCTGGCTCCACAGGCACCACCTCCATAGCTGAGATATCCCTCCCAACTTTTAACCATGATGTGTGGGTATGGGACCAGCCCATTCCTTCTCTCCACCCCTCCTACCAGTCTCGACATGGCTGCTCTTTATTCTTATAGGACTTCTGTTCAACTAGATTGCAGGTGGTTCTCAATGATGACTGTTCTGTAGTTGTAATTTTAATGATGTGGAAGGAGGTGAGCACAGTGTTTACCTACTTTGCCATCCTGACCCCAGAGTCCCCTGTTTTTACTTCTTTAATGTGTCTGTTAGAAAATTTTAAATTACGTATGTGGTTCACATTATAATTTTCTTAGAAAATTATGTCTAACCCTTCTGTTTACCGATTTAAATTGGTAATTAATTTTTTTTAATCCTGCACATAGTATTAAGAAGTGAATTTTTTAGTGTATGGCCATGCCAACCTGAACAAGCTCGATCCTGTCTGATCTTGTAAGCTAAGCAGGGTCGGGCCTGGTTAGTACTTGGATGGGAGACCACCTAAGAAGACCAGGTGCTGTAGGCATAAAAAAAATCAAAAAATCAAAAATATGGGATTGCTATCTTTGAGGTCAACCAACGGTTGCCTCACCTAAAAAAACAAAATTTATAAGACTTGCAGTGGAAACCATCATCCCAACCTTATCCTTTCCACTCAAAGGCAGCTTGTATCACTTTTCTTACTCAGTTCTTTTGATGTTTCTGTCTAAATTTCTAAACCAGATGCTTATTTTTCTACCTTTTATTTTTGAATTTTCGGCATTATCCAGTAACTTTCTAGTAGAAAATGTGAAGTTTTAGTCTCATCCTTTGTACCACGTGGCACAAACTTTCTGTCCTTTCTCCATCTTCTCAATGTGGTTGTGTCATACTTTCGCCAGTATTGAGATTCATTATTTATATTACTATGACACTAATCAAAACTGAAACATGCAGTGCATTTTGATGACATTTTCTTTCTAGCTCAGTATGTTATCTCCCCTGGAGTTAATAATTGTCCTCATTTCCTTAGTTTTCCAGGTACTTATCACTGATTAAACTCTGTCCTCCCACAGTTTCTCTTCTACAAACTTAGAAACACATTAGGTAATCTACCAATTTTAGTTTCTTGAAGAAATTTTCTTTAGAGTTCTGTCGTCTACTACAGTGTGAACTGGTTGCATCATTGTCATCTTGGGAACTTCCATCGCCAGCCATGATATTCCTTTTACCAAACGTGGAATGCAAGCAACCGAACATGTAATATATGATCAATCACTTGGCTGGGTTTGGAAGTTATTTTCACTCAGAATTATGGATTAATTGTACTATTTTCTTTGAACTTCTGTTGTCTTTGAGAAGTTCCTTAGCAGTTATATTTCTCTCTCTTTTTTTTAAGATGACCCCTTTGAGCATAGTGTTTTCAAATTTTATGGTCCACTACCAGTAGATAAGTATAGGTCTTTTCTTATAGTTGGACCATTGGTCTTTTTTAATCTGGGAATTTATGTTTTCCAGATCTTAGAAAGTCTTCGAATTATTTCAACTCTTAAAAAAATCTATTCTATATTCCAAGAAGTTTTGTTAATTAGGTGGCCCTTCTGGACTGAGTCCTCTCTAATTTTATTTTTTTCAATCTATTCTTTCCTACTTCTCATCTCTTTGTCCTTTTACTCTGCTTTGTGGGCATTTTCTATAATTTATATAACCTTATGTTTTCACTTCTTTATTGAGTTGCTTTCCAGCTATTTTATATATCATTTCTAAAAGCTCCTTTAGTTATTTGAAGGTGTTCATGTGTGTGTGTATCCTGTTTTTATTTTATGGATGCAGTATTTTCTTTATGTTGGCATAGATATAGGTTTTTATGAAGTTTTCTTTTGCCTGCATATTGTTTATGTCACCCAAATTTCTTTACTACTAGATGTTTTTCTCATATGTTTTGTGATCCTTGGCTGTCTGCTTATATATAAGATTGTAGCACTAGGAAACTAATTGGAAAATCTCTGGGGTAGGTAGAACATATCAACTGTGGCTTCTCTCGGGAGTTAGTTACCTGTAGAGTTTTCCTTGGGAAAAAATATAGTGTCAGTATTTTTAGGTTTTTCCTCTTGATGATGATCAGATGCCACAGAGAAGAAGACTCTTCCAGTTTTCTTTCTAGAGATGTATGTAGCTGCCAGAACACTTAAGAATCAAGCTGGGGAAAGAAGGCTAGGGGTCTCAGTATTCGTATTTCATTTTATCCTGGTTTTTCATTTTATCCTTCTGCTTTTGGTATTTACTGTTAATCATACCTGATAAGTCTCTTGTCCAGAGACGTTTTTTGTTCTTTTGAATTAATCATGCAATCTTTCAGAGCTGGAAAAAAAAATGGTGCCCTGGGTGTTTGGTATAGGAGAAATTAGCTTTTAATCAGTCCTTTTTTCCCCCTTAGTGCTATGTCTATGTCCTCTTCTAAAGGAACATTGGATTCTATCAGTTCCTCTGCCTTCTGCAGGTTCTGTGGTGTGCTGTAAATAGAGCTGCTTCTCTAATTTCCTCACTGACAGCTTGTATTTCAACTTTCTCTGATGTTTAGTGTTACCATTTGTCTGTGTCCTTTTTCAGAACCAAAGAGCACTGCTGACTCTTCATCCTCCCTCTTTTGTTCTTGCGAGTTATTTTTATCCACTAAGAGATAACATAAAGTGCATATAGTGCACTAATCTTAAATTTATAGCCTAATGCTTTTTAAAAGTCTGATCATCACTCAGATCAAGATAGAGAACATTTCCAGATGCTATACAGTCTTCTCATGTCCTTTTTAAGTCTGTATCCACCAGAATTAGCACTATTTTTATTTCTATCATCAAATACTAGTTTTGCCTGTTCTTCAACTTGTTATAGAATCATTCATATAGTATGTAGACTCAGTATAAAGTCTTATATCTGGCTTCTTTTGCTCCAAGAATTGATGAGATTCATCAATGTTGCAGGCATCATTTTTGTTTTGTTTTGTTTTTGTTCCTTTTAGTTTCTGTGTATTATTGCAACCTATTATATATATATATATATATATATATATATATATATATATATATATATATATATATATATACCACTATATATCCCTTCTCCTGTGGGTAGGCATTTAGATTCTTTCAAGTTTTGGGTTTTTGTGAATAAAGTTGCTATGTACATGCACTGTACATGTTTTTGGTGTGTACATTCATTCATTTCCCTTGGTTATGTGCTGACAACAGGAATTGTTGGGTCACAGAGTGAGAGAATGTTTAGCTTTAGTAGAAATTGCCAGTTTTCCACTTACATCAGCAAAGCATGAGTTCCAGTTGCTGTCTTTTCTAACATTTGTCCGTCTTTTCAGTTTTAGCCATCTGATAGGTGTACAGTCATACTACTGTGGATTTTAGTTTCACTTCCCCGAGGGAATAGTATATTGAATACCTTTTCTCATGCCATTTAAATATGATCTTTTGTGAAGTACCTGCTCATGCTGTTTTCTCATTAAAAATAATAATTATGCCTGTTTGATAATCTTGTTAGAGTTATTTTAATGGAGTTGGGGGAGAGAACAGGGCCAAATGCATGTGAGTAACTTGCCACCTTTAAATGGAAGTTAGGTAACTTTAAAGCTTCATCTAGATATATTTTTTCCTCATTCTTGTTGTCTCCAATGTGTTTTTCAAACTCATTTTTAGTTAGCTGTGTATAATCTAAATTTATATTATAATGAATTTTAGAATGACACTCTTGGTTCCAACCTTAAAGATGTGTGATAGGAAACTAATTTCATAAAAAACTGAAAGAAGATAATTTTCAGTAGTTGTATTCTGCCTAATTTTTTTAGTTTTAAATTACAAATATATTTAGGACCAAGAGCATTATTTATAGATCCATTCAAAAAGTAACGTTCTGAGTACTTTCTCTGTCAGATCTAATAGTATCCATACAGAATATAATAGTGAACAAGGATAGCAAGGCTCCTGTCCTCTTGAAATATATTTTGATAGGAGAAATTGATAATAAGTAAATGAATAAGTAAGATAATTAAAGATAATAATTCCTGTTTTGCAGAAATGGAGCAAGAACCACAAAATGGGGAACCTGCCGAAATTAAGATCATCAAGGAAGCATACACGAAGGCCTTTTTGTTTGTTAATAAAGGACTGAATACAGATGAATTAGGGCAGAAGGAAGAAGCAAAGAACTACTATAAGCAAGGAATAGGACACCTGCTCAGAGGAATCAGCGTTTCATCAACAGACCCTGAGTACACAGGTCCCGGGTGGGAATCTGCTAGACAGATGCAACAGAAAATGAAAGAAACACTCCAGAATGTACGTACCAGGTTGGAAATTCTAGAGAAAGGTCTTGCCACTTCTCTGCGGAATGATCTTCAGGAGGTGCCCAAGTTATATCCAGAATTTCCACCTAAAGACATGTCCAAAAAGTCACCGGAGCCTCAGTCCTCTGGTTCACCTCCTCAGCACACTGAAGTAAATGGTAACACCTCAACTTCAAGTACAGGGTCGGTACCTGCACCTAGTTCTCTATCCATACCATCTCAGAGTCATCCAGCAGAAGCACCTCCTGCTTACACTCCTCAAGCTGCTGAGGGTCACTACACTGTATGCTATGGAACGGAACCTGGGGAGTTTTCATCAGTTGGAGAAGACTTTTATAGAAATCATTCTCAGCCACCTCCTCTTGAGAGCTTAGGGCTGGATGCAGATGAGTTGATTTTGATACCAAATGGAGTGCAGATTTTTTTTGTAAATCCTGCAGGGGAGGTTAGTGCACCTTCATATCCTGGGTACCTTAGAATCGTGAGATTCTTGGATAATTCTCTGGATACAGTCCTAAATCGTCCTCCTGGGTTTCTTCAGGTAAGCCAAAGAAAAATAAATATAATTTGAAATATGTGTAGTCAGTTTGAACAGAACTTGGACATGAGATTGTCCTCTAAAAGTGAAACTGAGAGGAATCAGCCTATGGTAGATGAGCATACCAGTCTATAATAATCTATCCTGAGAAAGGCCTATGAAGTTTTATTTGTGATTAGGGGGTACTCCAGTTCATTCAGAGTGACCAGAATGTAGTTAATCTTAGAGAATCACTTTTCCAAACTTAAGTCATTTAAGTATGAACTTTATTAATTTTTTTATTAAATTTATACTTCTATTACTTTCATATTTTTATTTAGATGTGTCATTTGTTAATTTCATAGTTGTTATTGAAATTGAAGGAAGGATGTATTTTTTTCTAATATGAGTTAGAATATGTAACTACTTAAATTCAAATAGTTTGTGTATTACTTGAAGTCATTTCATATACCACGGATGGTTACATATCATACTTTAAAAAAACAGTTTTTTCAAACACAGTTTTTCACAGTAATGTTTTATTGTTAACTCGTTCGAAGTTTGACTTTTATAAGAGATGGAGAGTGGCTTTTGAGACAACTAAAAAAATAGAGAACCCAAAAGTGAAAAAGAATTTGGAAATGTTTATTAAGTACTTTCCAGGAAAGAGTCAGAACTGGATGCTCTGATCCCTGTACATTACAGTCTGTTGGTCAGAGATGATGGTCGTATACTAGAATTTTCCATCATTGACATGAACTCTTTGATTCATATACACAGTATTTTGATAATAGATTGTTCTCACAAGAGTCTTAATATTAGGAAGAGCAGTGTCCTGAGTGAAGAGCACAATTCTGGCCACTTAAAGAATGTGTCTGAATGGAAATGAATACATTTGGCTATTTTGATTTAAACTTGGTCTCTTCTGCATTTAGATTTCCAGGAAATGAGCCTAAGTCTCAAATCTTGGTGTACTGAGAGTCTCACCTCCCCAGGTGACATACCTGGGCAGCTTTGTGTCATTTCGATTTAACTTTGCACTGATAGTGAATCCACAAACATAACTCAGTGTTTTATTCTAGCCTCTGTCCTGTCAAATTTGGTTTAGTAAATTCTATATATTCAACATTGTGAATGCTGAGTTTTTAATTAAAATAACTAACTGCTCAGCCACTCTGTTACCAGATCGCGTGCATTTAAATCATAGCTCCACATTTTAGTTGTTTTCTCTGTGCAGTGTAATTAACCTCTCTGGGCCTCAGTTGTCTTGTAGACAAAATGACAGCACTAACTGCCTTAATAGCATTTTTGTGAGGATTAAATCAGTACATGTAGAGTACTTGAAAACAGTTTTGTTTTTTTATTTCTACAAAAGGATATTTAATTTGAATGATAAAGAAAACTTTAATTCACTCTGACCATTATTTATTTAAAGCTAGACTCATTATTGGTTAACAGTGGACTATTTAAGTTCACCATTTGTAAGACTTTATAAATAGTGGAGCAATAACATTTTTAGCACAGTTCCTGTGAGTGGTTTGCAGGAAGACGAGACTATTAAATAGCTAATTTTTATGGAGGCCTCATTGATGCCAGTGGTCCTTTAAAGCCTTGTAAAATACCTTTTAAAGTTTAATGTGTTTATTTTCTGATATAACAATTGTAAAACTTCAAGAACCTAGTTCATTCATTGATTTTTTTTTTTTTTAATAATCCTTTCAGGTGTGTGGCTGGTTGTATCCTTTAGTTCCTGATAGATCTCCAGTTCTTAAATGTACTGTGGGAGCCTACATGTTTCCTGATACAATGTTGCAAGCATCAGGATGCTTTGTGGGAGTCGTCCTGTCCTCTGAATTACCAGAGGATGATAGAGAACTCTTCGAGGATCTGTTAAGACAAATGTCTGACCTTCGACTTCAGGTAACTTGTGTGATCGTCTTCAGGATGAAAATCTACTTTAACATAAGCCTGGGCAATTTGACTTCGGAGCCCACAATTTTAATCACTATTTATAGCGTGTTTCAAATTTGTATCTTTGAACACACAAGCAAATTACTATATAATACATTAGATGTATTATCTAGAAGAATAAGAGCTATAGAAGAAAGTGGGTAACAAAAAACAGGAGTCCTAGTGTGGGTGAGGCAGGTGCAACTGTAAATAGGAGGATCAGAGGAGAAGGCGATATTCAAGAAAAGACCTGAAGACAACTCCATGCTACATGATGGTGCAAGAACTCATGGTCAGAGGCTGCCATTGATCCTTTATGTGTGAGGTTGGCTGAGAGACTGTCTGAAGGCAATACATGACGCTTAGGTGATCTGATAGACCACTTGGCCTGGCTATATCTCAGATCATGAGGAGGCATGAAGCCAAGCACTTGAGTTTTGCATCCTGCTGTCTTGCAGAGATTAATCAAGAGTTTAGAGTGCATATCAATTATTTATTCATTTGTTAACCATGTATTAGTTGTCTGCCATGTTGTGGACCCTGTGCCAGGTGCCCAGAATGCAGAGCTCAGTCAGCTGGGGTCCTACTTACTTCTCAAGATGCCTGCAATCTAGCCAGAGGTGAATGTGCATGAAATAGCAATTCCAAACCTGTTCTAAGTTCAAAGTAAAGTTATGCTTGTACCTGAGTAATGAGAATTCAGAGAACATCTACCCAGGCTCAGGGTCACAGAGGTTACCAGACATAAAGAATGGGCAGACCTGTAGTGATGGCAGCCTGCTCCTTCCTCCAAACCCACTGGCTGAGTAATTGCCCTCTACAACTCTGAAATCCTTTCTAGATATCAGAAAAAAAACACTTCTTTTTCCCACAAATTTTTTGTTTTATTTATTTTGCTTTTTAGATTCCACATATAAGTGAAATAATATGGTATTTGTCTTTCTCTGACTTATTTCTCTGACTTAACATAATACTGTGTAGGTTCATCTATTTTGTCAAAAATGGTAAGATTTCATTTTTTATGTCCAAGTATGCACCACCTCTTTATTCATTTGTCTTTTGATTGGAGCATTTAATCCATTTATATTTAACATAATTATTACTGGGTATGTAGTTATTATAATTTTATTTTTCTGTTTGTTTTTGTAGTTATCTGTTTCTTCTCTTGCTCTCTTGTATGTTGATGGTTTTCTGTAGTGTGTTTGGATTCCTTTTTAAGTTTTTGTATATCTCTTGTAGATTTTTGGTTTGTAGTTACCATGTGCTTCATAAATACCAAGCTATGTTTATAGCAGTCTGTTTTAAGTTGATGGTCGCTTGAGTTCAAACATATTCTAAAATCACTACTATTTTTACTTATCTCCTCTACATTTATGTTTTTGTCATTAGTTTTTACTATTGTGTGTATCTGTCTGCATTCCTTAATTTACTGTTGTAATTACATATGATCTTCCTACTTTTGCCTTTTAACCTTTGTAGTAGCTTTAGTGTTGGTTGATCCACTGCTTTTATTAAGTGTTTTTCTTTGTCCAATGAGAATTTTTTTGTGTGATATTGTCTTATTAGTATTTTTTGTTTTCTTCCCTTTCTTTTTAAAGGAGTCCTTTTTACATTTCTTGTAATACTGTTTTGGTAGTGGTGAACTCCTTTTGCTTTTTTCTGTCTGGAAAGCTATCTAAATGATAGCCTTGTGGGGTATAATAATCTTGGTTTTCATCACTTTGAATATTTTGTTCCAGTTTTTCCTGGCCTGCAAAGTTTCTGTTGAGAAATCAGCTGACAGTCTTATGGGAGCTTCTTTGCAAGTAACTAGCTTCCTTTCTATTACTGCTTTTAGGATTCTCTCTTTGTCTTTAATGTTTGGCATTTTAATTATGATGTATCTTGGTGTGGGCCTCTTTGGGTTCATCTTGTTTGGGACCATCTGAACTACCTGGGGTTGTATATCTGTTTTCTTCACCAGGTTAAATAAGTTTTCTGTCATTTCTTTAAATAGGTTTTTAATTCCTTACTCTATCTCCTTCTGGTATCCCTATGATTCAAATGTTGTTATGCTTGACGTTGTCCTAGAGGTTCCTTAAACTATCTTCATTTTTTTGGATTTTTTTTTTCTTGTTGCTATTTGGCTTGGGTGTTTTCTGCTACTCCATCCTCTGTGTCACTGATTCGATCCTCCATCTCATCCACTCTGTTGATTCCCTCTAATGTACTCTTCATCTCAGATATTGTATTGTTTATTTCTGATTGGCTCCCTATTGTTTTAAATATTTTTTATCTCTTTGTTAAAGTTTTCAATGAGTTTATCTACTTTCTCCAGAGTTCTTTGAGCATTCTTATAACCAGTGTTTTGAACTCTGCATCTATTAGATTGCTTGCCTTCATTTTGGTGAATTCTTTTTCTGGAGTTTTGTTCTATTCTTTCATGTGGGACATGCTTCTTTGTCTCCCCATTTAGGCTTCTAAGTCTCCTGGTCTTAGTAGAGTGGTTTTATGTAGTAGGTGTGCTGTGAGGCTTAATGGCACAGACCAGAAGGGTTCCAGTTGCTGGCCAAGTTCAGCTACAGCCTGTGTACCTCTAGGGCCAGCTGGTAAGAGTCCCCAGGCAATCCACAGATGGTTGCCACCTGTGCTGGGCTTACAGGTACCTTGAGTGACCAAGTCAGGAACCAAAGCCAGCAGCCCCTTATGCAAGGCTTAGGGCTGCTCAGCAAGACACACAGGACCCACTGAGGCCAGATGCGACTTCTTCGGGTTCTGTGAATCTTGAAGAGGTTTTATGAAAGTTCGCAGCAGGAGCTAAGACAGCCCATTTGTATGGAATAAATTACTATAAGCAGCTTGCGTGGGCCCACAAATTGGAAGAGGCGGGATCTCAGGGAATCCTCTGGGCAGAGTGACCTGTGTTGTCCATGTTGATGGAGATTCGGATACCACGGCGCCTGTGTCTGCAGGCTGGGACGGGGAGGACTCGACAAAGAAACAGTGGTGTCTGTCTGCACCTCTGTCTGAGAGAAAGCTGCCCTTCCAGCCCTTGCACTGAAGTCCGATAGGTCAGCACCTCCCCGTGTGTGCCTGGCACCCAGCAAGCAGCTGCCCCAGCACTGGAGCTCAGAGCGAGCGAGTCCGTCAGTGAGGAAGGCCGGGCGTGGGCCTTTTAAGAGGACAGTCTGTGCCCTCAGCCCTCATGTCACTCAGCCACAACCTCTGCTGGTTTTCATGGCCAGAGGTTGTGGGGACGTCTCTTCCTGGCACTGGATCCCTGGGCTGGGGAGCCCAGTGTGTGGGTGGGACCCCTCACACTCAGCTAGGGGAGGGGGCTCTGAGCTATGATGACCCTCCCGATTCTCCATGGCTGCACGCGGTTGTGGGACCAGGCTGCTTGTGCCCCTTCTACCGTTTTGAAGTGACCTGTTTGAGGTGACCTAGTTTTAGGGCTTCTGTTCAGCCAGACCTCAGGTGACTTCACATACTGGTTATTCTGTAGTTTTGTTATAACCTTGGTGTGGTTGCTAGAGGTGGCAAGCTCAGCCTCCATCTTCACGCCATCTTGTGAGCTATATTTTGTCTTTTGAAATTTGCTTTATTTAGGTCATATGTCGTGAACCAAAGACCTTAAAGGTTTGAGGTCTGGTGATGAGATAAACAGAAGTATAGGGGAAAGACAAGCAAAAGTCGTTGTATTTAAAACAAGACCATCAAACACTGACATTTGACCAGGTGCATTATTAGAGCACAGTGTTTGGAGCACCACAGCTTAAAGGAGAGTCATCTGGGGAAAGTCGGATTTAAGCTCAGCTTAGTCCTTTACTGCGTAGGCCAACTGGAACCGGGCTGAAGGAGAAAACGAATTCCAAATCCCTGGCAGAGCAAGGCGCCCCTCTGACCAACTGAAGGAAGCCAGTGGCTCCGATGTGAGACAGGGAGATCCTTCACTGGACCAAGGCAGTAAGGATGTGCGTCATAAAGGAAAATGGGGAAAAAAGGTAAGTAAAATATGTAAAAGAGTGATAAGGTATTTGTGTGTGTGTGTGTGCTGTTCTAACGGTACCTTCACCAGTTTCAATTTTTTTTTAGATCTTATCCCTGTGAACTAAAGAAAGCAACTTTTGGAGTCACAAAATGATTACTGATAAAACATAATTAGCGGCTTTGCTATTTCCCTTTCCAAGTGTTTGGTACTTAAACTGTTTTAAAAAATAAATTTTTTGCAACAATTTTTATATTTACATTAACGATGCATGTACTTTTTTGTATTGTTCTTCACCTACTCATATACACCAAGATCTTGGGCTAGGTATGCTTTTTTTTAAACTATCATTTTTATTCAGTTGCTTATTTCTTCATGGATGGTCAGCAGGACAGAAAATGCATTATTTAAAATGTGTTTAGTAGTTTCTTCTCTCATTTCTTAGACTCTGAGTATCTGATATGCTGTGAATGATAAATCTGGATTAGAGTTAAGTAAATATTTTTTAAGTGCTAGTAGGCTGAGCATAGTGAAAAAAGTTAAATTTCTAATCTCAAGGAATTGGCCATCTAGTGGGGAGGACAGAGTAACAAAGAGACGTTTTTATCCAATGTGATCATTACATGAAGGTTCATAGGTTGTGTAGAAAGCTAGGTTGTTCCTTCTATCTAACGTACAGCCTGGCCTCATACATACATGTGGGTGTGCGGGTATGTGGGGAGCAGTAAGGAGGTTCCTCCTACAGGGCACGATGGCTAAGGCGAGTCCTGGAGGAGGAAGAGGAGTTGGCCATGTGAATAGCAGATTGAAGGGGATTCTAGGCAGAACAAGTAAGATAAGCAAATATATGAGGAAAGAAAATAGCATTGTGTGAGTATCGAATTATAAGAAGTTTGGTATTGTTCGTTGATTTCATATTGTAAATGCTCAGTAATTATCTCTGGAATTAATGAACATCAAAGGAATATTCTGCATTTACTTGTATTCCGTTACAGTGGTTTATGCTGACCATCTAGGACCATTTCTGAGAGGACATTGGAAGTCCAAAATGGTTCCAAGTGATATATTTATTTAAAAAACTTTTTTATGTTAATGGCCAAAAAATAAATTCAAAAGGTCCCAAAAGATATATAGCGAAAAGTTTTTCTCCCATTATTGTCCCCGAGACGTCTAACTCCTAGCTCTGGATACATTGTTATTAGCTTCTTATTGTTCTTCTAGATATATTTTATGTATATTAAAATGTATGTTCACACATATATTTGTTTTGTGTGGATATATGTGTATTTACACACATGTATAATTTTTAATGCAAATAGTAGTATATATGATACTTTATTCTGTTCCTTGCTTTTTACTTCATGGTGTGTTTAGAAATTTTTCCATATCACTTAGAACTTGATTTTTAAAAATTTAATAACTTGATTTAAAAAATCAAATTATATCAAAAGGTATATGCATTGACAAGCTTTACTCCCACCTCTGTCTGTGTGTCCTTCTGCCCCCACTGGTCTTTTTTATCACTTTTATCAGGATCTTGTGTTTCTTCAAATGTTTCTTGAAGCAGATAAAAGCAAATACAAATGGTTATTATTTTTTTTCCTCTCTTTACAAAAATAACATCATAGAGTGTCCTGTGTTTTATTTTTTTATTTAATATTAAATTCCAGGGATCTTTCATGTCATGAAATAGAGAACTTCCTCAATAATTTTACAGCTGTCTTGTATTTCATTGTGTGACTACATCATAGTTTCTTTAACCAGTTTTTTATTAAGGCGTGATTCCAGGTTTTTGGTATTATAGACAATGCTTCAGCGATTAACTTTGTAGATCCATTAATTCATACGTTTGTAGGTAGTTCATCAGGTAAACCAGAAGTGGGGTTACTGAGTCACAAGATGACTGCATTCATAATTTTGATAGATTTTGCTAAATTGCTCTCCCTAAGGATTGTACTCTTAGGCACTCCTACCAGTATGCAAGAGTACCCTTTTCCCCACAGCCTGGTCAACAGAGTTGAGTGATCAGCATTTCTGTATTTTGGCAGTCTGATAGATGAGAAATGGTATATTGGAATATTTTAATTTGCATTGATTTTGTTTTGTATTTCTTTTGGGCAGTTTGGTTTTCAAGTTATTTTATAATACTGTGAGGTCTGTGATAACCAGTTCTTAGGAGGAGCTTGGGAACAGGCTAACTCAGATTAACTGAGTGTTGGCTTCAGGTCTCATAGCAAAGTACAGGCATTTCTGTGTTTCCCATTTTTATCCCAATGAAATGGTAGGTTGTTCTGTGTTTATACATATTTATTTGCTTTCACTTGTTTGCTGTCAACATCAATTTATTTGGATACATCCTTCCTCACTGCCTGAGTCATCTAACAGAAATCTTCTAACCTTTCTGAGTACTATGTACATACTAATACCTAGGGGATAACAGCTGTATGAAGGAACGCATAGTTTAGTCAAGGACTGAAAAAGGTCACTTTAAATACGATTTGATAAATGCTGTATTGGAGATAGGTTGGTATTTAAGTTTTACTTCCAAGTGGGACTGTATATAAGACTGGGACAGTTCTCAATTTCATAATAGTTATGGTATTGCACTCTGTGTTATGAATGTGCTGCTAACTAGGTAGGCTGGAGACACTTTCTTAATTATATCTAGTATTTGTTGACTTAATATTTTATTACATAAAGCTTATAATTTTTCCCCCTCATAGTACTTTACTGTTTCTCATTTAAAACATTTTTACTATTTAGGCTAAAGGTACTTCAAGTGAAGAAGTTAATCTGAGTCATATGGTGCCCTATGAGCCAGTTGCAGAAGAAAAAGCAAAGGAACTACCTGAATGGAGTGAGAAAGTGGCTCAAAACATTTTGTCAGGTATTATAGTAATGTTAACATTTTCCTCCTTTAATGTGAAACCTTTGGAACCCATGAGAGAATACTTAGGAAGATAACATTTTATATTTTGTTACTAAATGATCAGTTTATAAATACTTAAAAAAAAAAAAGAACCAGTTTTTACAACACCACATGTTGTCATATTGATGTAAGTTTTTCTTGGACTATTATTCTCTTTTACTCTAGGGAAAAATTGGTAGTGAAAAGCTTCAGGAATCCCCAAACTCTCAAATAGTTCTGATTATAAAATTAGTTATTTTCCTTTTCTCTTTAAAATTCTCTCTTAATCCTTTTCTTTTCACGCCATCTTCCCCCTCTTTTTTCACCAAAAAAAAAAAAAAAAAATTACAAGGTGTTTAAACATGAGAAGATCTGAGGATTACAGCCAAGCTCTTTGGGAAGTAGGCCCTACTATTTAATTATAGATAGAAAGGGCTTCAAATCAATTATTTTAAATCCAGATGATCATTACTGACATATCTTTCTACTTTAATTGGTTAATACTTTAGCTTTTCAACTGTAGTAGCTCTCAGGTTTAGACATACCTATTTTGTTTTTTTAAAAACATTATCAGTCACTTTTCAGTGAGCCAAATTTAGGACCCAATAAAGGGATCATCACCAGTCATCGAAAAGACTTACCAGTATAGCTTTCTATGTCCGTACTAAAAAAGTGTTAATAAAGATGTCTAAAGCAGAGGATAATTGCAATGTGAAAAACCAACAAGCTAAAATAAGTGAAAAACAATCAATTGGCCAGGAGCTAACAAAATATTTTGCCTAGTATCAAAATGTTGCTTGAGACAAGAAAAGATAATGCTTAATTTTTTAAATATAATGTAACAGTTAAAATTGGTTCTTGAAACAAATTTTCAAAGAAGTTGTAAAGAAGAACCTTTACTCTTACAACGCTGCCCCCTAACTTTATAGGCTGCTAAGCTGTTAGGTGAGTGTTCAGAAAACTTGCCTGTATCCACACATAGGTAGATAATTAAAGTCAAAGGTCGTTTTCGTAAGATTTTTAAGTGTATACTGCTGTAAGATTATTCCATTTACTACTGCTATATAACAAACTATCCCAAACTTAATCTCATGAAACAAAGAACATTTGTTTATGCTTAAGAAATCTGTGAGCTAGGTATTCCAGAAGGTCACAGCAGGGATGACTTGTATCTGCTTCATGATGTCAGGGCCTCAGCTAGGAAGATTCAAAGGCTAACTAGTGACTCAATAGCTACAGACTGGTGTCATCTGAAGCTTGTTTACTCACACATCTGGTTTGGGACAACTCAAAATTGAGGACTACCAGATGGAGTGCCCAGAATGTGGCCTCTTCATGTGGCTTGACTTCTTCAGCATGGTGGCCTTAAGCTAGCCTGGCTTCTAAGTGGTAGCTCAGGATTCCAAGTGTGAATGGTCCAGCAAATAGGCAGAAGGTGCATTACCCTTTCTGACGTATTCTTGCAAATTTCTAGCATCATTAGTTAAAATCAAGTAACAACCTACCCCGATTCAAAGGGATGTGGCATAGACCCCCACTTCTCAATGGGAGGAAGAACATGTGGAAAAGAAAGACTGTTGGGCCATCTTTGGAAGAATATCACCTGCCACAAATTCTTAGACCTCTGAGGTATCACAGAGATTGTGCATGTTGGATCTGCTCAAAGAGGTGACACATCTTAAAGCCAGCTAATCTTAGGGAGGGAGCTCTTTAAAGATTTCAGTGGAACTCTCAGTGCTGCATCTTTTGAAAATGAGCAAAAACTATATTCTGGTTTACTTCTTGAGACTTCAGTGTCTTTAGGCTTGTCACACTTTTTCTTTTCATCCTATATGCTTAGGCCTAGAGTTCTATAACACCCTTAATAGTTGGTGACATTAAAACCATTTAACAGCCAATCAGAGTATATATGTTTCCTGCTGTGATTTTTAATAGGTAGGATGAAAAACAACTAGTTCACTAAATAATTAATACATGTGACCAGAAAAGCTGCAGAAAATACCCAAGATTTAATCCAGGGAAAATGATCTAATCTGTCAAGAAACTATTTCAATCTGACTCATGCAGGCTCTGTGCAAAGATGAGTAACCAAGGACGAATTGAGCTCATTCACTAAAGCCGATGATCAATTCTTTTCCCTGTCAAAGGATAAGTAAAGATCAGTAAAAGCTAGTCTTACGTTGTATGAATGTAAAAGATGAAAAAAGTGAAAAAACTACTTAAAATTTACTTGTGTAGAATAGGGGCTTGAGAAGTGTAGACTTAACATTTTAAGCTGCCAAATATTTATATGGAGTAAAGCCCTGTAAACTACTTTAGGAGGAGGTAGAGGATTTATGACAGTAGACTGATTAACTTAAGTTTGAGTAAGATAATTTTAAGTCACCCACCAACCTTTCATTTATCCTGCAAACATTCATGGCTTATTACATCTCAGTGTTGACTGGGTGCAAAGGATGCAAACCTGAGTAGAATAATCTGTATCTGGCATGACACTCCATTTAAAAGATCTTAATAGATACCAGTGAAATACTGCATTTCCTTATTTTCTGTTGCAGTGTCTATAGTTTTAACGTATCACTATTACCTCTGTTACGCCCTTCCATGGTGATAGCTCATTCATAATTTGCATCTGGTATTTTTTTTATTATTCCTATGACTTCATTTATCTCACTTCCATTTATTTTTTTTTTCAGTCATCAATGGATGCCATTCCTTGTTCGTTCGTCATAGTTTCATTGTCATTTATTCAATTTGAGTAAAGTTTCATTGTCATTTATTTTATAATTTCTCAGTCTTCCTTCTGGTTCAGCTGGTTTTTACATAATATTTTTTAACCTGTCAGTTAACTCACACATTTTTTAATAGACTTCTTTAGCCCCTTTATTGTTACGGGAACTCCTGACTAGAACCTGCCCGCCCGGGTTTGAGACTTGAGCCCGCCCGGGTTTGAGACCTGAGCCTCCACAAAGCTGGACACTGGGGGTAGGGTGGGATCTGGAGAAGAACCTGCTCACTGAAACAAAAGGAGAACACATCAGTTTTTCTACTCAGTTACCCTTGGTATTTTTCGCTGTTAGCATTATTAATGGGTATCATTTCCACATGATCACGGATACCTGCTCACTCACGGGCTGGAGTAATTATGTAAAAACCATGCCCCAGACCGTGGGAGAACATACTGGAATATTTTATATGTTTATCTTTGAAAGCTGATGGTTTCAGATTATAGCCAAAAAGGAAAAATTGACGAGTGCATGCCATCTCCGGGTAAGATGGCACTTTTCTCCCCCTTAGGGGGACCTTTCTCCTTGTGTGTTTTTCTTGCCTTTCCCATCTCCTCCCCACTTCTTTCCCCACAGGCTCCTTGAGGTCCCTTTCCCTAGAGAAGTCTCTGCCATCCTGCTTTTTTCTCTCTGACAATCTCTTCTTTCATTCATGATACAAGAGGCACGAGCAAAGTGAAGGATCTGGGCCTCCTGTCATGAGAAATGACTTAACCATCTAGGCTTCCCAATTTCCTTCACTCCCAGATTTTTCTTCTCACGCATTCTTTAGGTGTTATCACGTCTTTGACATTCAGGTTTATGTTACAAGCTAAAAGGTGCTGAGATTGAGAGGCTTGGGATTGGGGTTGAGGTAGGAACAGGACCGCCTGCCTGCCTATGCCTTTAACCTGAAGCAAGCGAGCAAGCATTGGTGTTTAAGATATGGCTTCCTTGGTTTCAGTTTGTATTGTGTCTGTGGCCCTAAAGACTTCATGGGGAAAGAGTGGTGCCTGGACTAAAACACAAGGAACAAGGATATCTGGGTTTACTTCTAGCCAAATATGATCTTAATGGCACCAAAACACCAAATTAGTTCCTAACAACAGTATACTGTGATAATTAACATACCTACAGTTATAGTGTCAGCAGAGAGTGATATAGAACTCTGTTATTGGGTGATATGTAATCTAAGTATTGAAAGGTGAATTTGCTTAGAAAAGGTGCATATCCCAGGCAGAAAACTATAAGTGCAAACTTGGCTTGAAAGTTTATGGCATGTTTGGGATCTGAACATTGAACTCCTTGGAGTTTTTCCTGCGGGTCAGTTATTAAAGGGCTAAAAAGCAGTCAGCCCTAATAATGCGCACTTAAAATTTTTTCTTCAAATAGGTGCTTCCTGGGTAAGTTGGGGTTTAGTCAAAGGTGCTGAATTTACTGGCAAAGCAATCCAGAAAGGCGCCTCTAAACTCAGAGAACGGATTCAACCAGAAGAAAAACCAGTGGAGGTCAGCCCGGCTGTGTCCCGGGGACTGCACATAGCAAAGCAGGCTACGGGAGGAGCCGCGAAAGTCAGTCAGTTCCTGGGTAAGGAGACTTCGGATGGCTTTCTTTTTCAGTTAAATGAAAAATAATTTCTTCATTCAGTTTAATCTGAATGCTCATTTAGATGGTTTATCTTTAAGAGTAAAGAATTAAGACAAAGCAGTTTCACCTTCCTACTCCTAGTAGGATCTGTAGACCAGCAACATCAACCTGTCAGAGAACCGTAGCAATATTTCAGAAGCAGGCACTTGACACATCTGCTGATTCATGGGAATCTGCATTTACGAGATCTCTAGGTGATTTTTATGTGTATATAAAAGTTGGAGAAACACTGGTTAAAGGGTTGTTTTGATATGTTGGAGAGTATCCATGCCTTTGAAAAGGAATGGTCCTAAATGTTTTTGCTACTGTTGAATATGACACATTTTACATGCATGGTAGTTGAGAGTAAAGAGGGAAAGATATATTGTTTGAGGAAAGCTGACTTTGTGATTCTGGTATCCGCCTTCCCAAGCAATATGCTTTTAATCCCTTCTCCTTTGCATTTGGTATTTTAAAATGGTCAGGTATCTTCTTAATGGATTGTCTTTAAATGGTGTAGGATTATCTTTTTGTCATTTAGTTTTCTTTTGAATCAGAAATTGGTTTGTTTACTTTTACATACCTTACTATCTCAGTATTTGCTGACATAGAGAAAAAAATGCAAATATGCTTAGCTGGAAAACACAAAAGATAGACCTACCCACCTTGCATTGCAGCAATCAGAAAAGGTGGATGGTTTTCTTTTAAGCATACTGCCAAAAAGAACATATATTTAAGAGGCAGGATTATAAACATCAGTGGGTCTGCACATATATCCTTAAACCAAACAATAGCCTTTGTTTAAAAAATAGCCAGCCTTGGTTCCCATCTTTAAATAGAAATGGTAACATTTCGCAGTAAAACAACTTTAGATGCTCATGTAAGAATTTTGATAAATAAGAATGATAAAATCGGAGAAGAATATGTTTTTCTAAGTGTTTTTTTTTTTTTAATGGTTATATTAGTTGACGGAGTTTGCACTGTAGCAAATTGTGTTGGAAAGGAACTAGCCCCACACGTCAAGAAGCATGGAAGCAAACTTGTTCCAGAATCTCTTAAAAAAGACAGAAATGGAAAGTCTCCCCTGGACGGTGCTATGGTCGTGGCAGCAAGTAGTGTTCAAGGTAACAGAGGGCCCAGAAATTTAACTAGGAAGGCCTGTTTGCTTAGAGCTAGCTTTATTTACTTTTAAATACATTTGCAGGATTTTCAACCGTCTGGCAGGGATTGGAATGTGCTGCCAGATGCATTGTTGACAACGTTTCAGCAGAAACGGTACAAACTGTCAGATACAAGTAAGTTGAATTTGATTATTTTAATGACTAAATCTCTTACAGCATTTGTAAAACTTCAGAAGCAGATAAGGTGATTATGTAGTTATTAAGTATCTGATAATTTTTTTCACTTGCTATTTTTCTTAAGTAAAGAGAATATTTTTAGCAAATTAATAGAATTTTGTGACTTTGCCTTATATTACTGTTATAAACATTTGTTCATCATTAATGCAAAAAATAGGTTTAATTTTTAAAAAGCCTAATGTTTCTGTACCATTATTAACTGCACATTCTTGGTGGGTGATGTTTACCTGTAGTTTTGATGAGAAAAACGTGAATTATAATTAAACTATTGTACCTCTTTAACATTAGCCCCTTCTGTATGCAAAAAATGTTAAATTTTGCCACATCTTATGTGACTCTGCCACTGTGCATTTGCATTAGAACAGACAGATGGTATGTCTCCTATTTCATATGTTAAAAAGTGGACAAACGAATGATTTGCCTAAGCTCATCTGATAAGTGGTATCAAAGATGAGACTTAAGACAGGATCCTCTGATTTTAGCTCTTTATTCTGTCTAAATATTACATCTAGTTGCTTTCTTAGCTACAAATTACTTTAGATCTTAATATTTTAATGTTTATTTAAAAAGAAGTAGTGTTAATGGCATTCTCAACTCTTAGTTGTGTTTGTTATTCACTCACTGACATTTGAGCTCATGCGTATAAGACATTGCGCTCAGTGCTTTTTATGTGTATTGTTTAATCTTTAACACTATTATCTCCATTTTGCAGATGAAGAAACTAAAGCATAGAGGTATTAAATACCATGTTAATGATTTTGCCCCCTGTAACTAGGAGAGCTCGGATTTAAGGCAGGTCTTTCTCTGTTATGCATTGTCAGAGTGTGGCACTGAGCCACCACAGCCCTTGATGGTACACTGTATCTAGAGTTTAGTATCTAGAGTTATTTTCCACTACTGTCTAGCTTGTGTTTAGATTCCCTCCCACCACAGTATATTACCATTAGCTTAGGAAACACTAACTTAATTTCCACTCTGAGTTGATTTGATCTCTTCAGCCTGAGGCATGTTTACGTTTGAATCAAAACAATGTCCTGATACTTCATCTTGGAGTGTCAGTTTTACAAAACGATTTGGAAAAGAAAATAGAGTAGATCTGAGATTCTTGCAGTGGAAATGTGAAACTCAAGTCTCCCTACTCACCTCTTATTACTTGTGACATTGACTTCTAATTCTCTTTGTGTTATGACTTTGAAGTTACTTTGATGGATCAGCCATAATTTGAAAAATAATTTATTCTTTTGTTGCAAGAGCAGGAGAAGGTCCGAAGTGTTTTTAGGCCAAAAGTGAGGTGTTTTTTTTTTTTTTTTTAGGTTATCAATATCATTCGTTAGCACAGGTAATTAGGCAGTCATATTAGAAAGTAGGAAGAGCTTTATTGGGTTTGTCCATTTCCTGCTTTAATGAAAAAAAATGCTTACTTAAGTTCTGTTATTATATAGAGCCTTATTAAAGGTTTGGGATTCACATAATTAAGGAAGTACAGGGTTTTGGTGTCAATTTTGTATTTCTGGTCCTTAGTGAGGATAACTTAATATGATGAATAGGATATTTTAACAGTGGTTCTGAACTAGTTTATATCTATTATGGCGTATATTGCTATTATTTTATCCTTTCCTCCGAAGATTCATGGAGTGAAAAAAAAAGCAGATAAGTGAGAATTTAGTTGATATTTTTTAAATAAACCTTTTATTCAAAATCTAAATCTTCATCTTATTTTGAGACACTTGATATTTGTACCTAAAATTAAGAACTTCACATTTATATTTGCTTAATTTCACTTTGTTCTTTTTGACTCATCATTAAGTCTGTTCTTCATTTTGGCTTCAGATTTTAGTGTGCGATGTTAACCAGTCTTTATTTTGTGTTATCTATGGATTTGAAAGACTTGTCTTTTTTACATCTTAAATTTTTTTTCACAACTCTTTATAGATAAGGTCTATCCTCTTCTACTGATTGTTCTCGCTCTCAGATTTGATGCTTATTAAGATTGGTGTCAGCAAGCCTCCTAACGGTATTCTCATTTGGCTCACTTTTCAATTTTGTGTTGTCAAATTATTTCTCAGGGTTGTTGTCTTCCACACTTATTCATTAAACATTGGTTCTGAGTTTTTACTCTATACTCTGGCCTTTTCTACTTTTCCTAATAACATCTATAACTGTGGCTATAGTTACTGCCTCTATGCTATCAGCTCTCAATTCTGTTTCCTGTTAACTTTTCTCTTAATTTTCAGACTCACATGTTTCAACTACATAACCACGACAGCCATTCAGTCACTGCATCCCGTTTTTTGTTTTCTTCTCTTTTGCTCCAGCCTCATTACCACTACCGTAGAGTAAACCTCCTCATTTCTCATCCAGCTCACAGCTTGTTTCCTAATCAGTTCTTCTGTATTAAATCCTTATAATTCACAATGCAACCTGAATTAGATCTTTCTAAAATATAAATGTGGTCATTCCATTCTCAATGATTTCAAAATAAAGTTTAAATTACTCAGTTTTATCTACAAGGTTCTTCATAAATTGTCCACAGCCTATCCGCCATTTGTCTCTTTGGTGGATAGATAAATAAGAAGTTATTTTTATTTAAAATATTTAAGGTTAATATTTCTGAAAATGTCTTTGAAGCTTGCATGAAAATTGTGAATTTTAGGCAGATTTATTTGAAAATTACTATGACATATTTTGTTATGATTAGTAAAATCTAGAATCACTGCCAGTGTGCTGTTTTTGTAGATGTTACTGAATGCACTGAAAAGGTTTCTGAAAAATCTCATTCAGATTATAAATTGAATCCCATTGACTTATTTAGAGAATACTTTATATTCATTTTTTATTGTTCTTCAGTTGATACAGTAGTGTTACTCAATATATAAAATCTGTTTAATAAGTTCTAATTAAAGTTAACTTTGTAAGAAGTAACAAGTCAAAAATAAGCTTTATCCTTTAGTCAGAGATAGGTTTTCTAGTTGTTAGCAGTATAGTTTGAATCTGAATGAAGAAGAGAACTGAGCAGTTACTTATCAAGGAAGAGATCTATGCCTGCCAGGAATACTGGTTCTAAGTCAAATCAGGAAGCAAAGGTGATAGGTGAGGATATATTTAAAAAAATAAACACAACTGCTGATCCATTTTACAAGATGGTTTAAAAATAATTAAATATTTGTAACCAAGGAAATTTTAACATGCTTTAACATATACATCTTATTTTTTGAGATGAAGAAGAGGAATTTGATGAAAGGCAAAGAGGGCGAGACTTCACTAAAGTCAGATTGCTAGTCACTGACACAGTTGGTATTAGAATCTGGTTTTCTGACTCTTAGTTTGGCACGTTTTCCCAGATAACAGGAATTGTTGCTGAAACGGACGTAGCATGGCAGGAAGAACAAGCAAATTAACAGGGCACCAACATAGACTCCCCTTTTTATTCTTTTAGTACATTATTAAAAATAATGTAGCCTTTAGAATTATGTTACATATAGAAATATTATGAGTGCCTTTAGAGGTATCAAACTATGTGGGTAGAATAGGGAACATTCCAAATATTCAGAAGTGAAAGTTTATGACTCCGGAAAAGATTTCCTGTATTTGAAAACACTAATATGACCAGATTCTTAAGTTGCTGTGTCACTTCCTTGTAGCTGACTGTCCTGGCGAAAGAAGCCCTGATAGAAACCTGCTTATCCGAGAGTTATGGTCACTCTTCTATTGCTGAAACTGCCACGTCCCCTTTCTTCTCATTTAGCCGTAGCCGTTGCCACCTGATGATAGGATTTGTGACAGGCTTGACTGGCAGTTAGAATGTCCACGTCTTCTGCAACATCAGCAAATCCTGTGGAATGCCGAGTGGTTGCAGAGCAACAGGGACTAACAGAAAGCCGTTGAGGCAGCTTTTCTGTCTGGTAACTAGTGAGAAAGCCCTAATCAAGACTGGTACCAGACATAAGGTTTGGCAGACTGTAGGTTCCACCTTGCTTTGGCCGGAGTTAACATTAGGCAGAGGGCAGAATGGACTGTAATAAGAGTACTTCACTTTTCTAGAACTGACACTGAAAAACAGTCAAGCACGAACAAGCCAGCAGGGTCACGAAGCACTGTTCTAGGTCAGCCTGATAGTAATAGAGGATTCGTTAGTTCAAAGGACAGAGCCAGTGTTAGTGTAAAATGTCAGATACAGATCACAAAGCACCTAGGAAACTTCAGCTGTGTCCTGGAGAAAACTGTAAAGTTTTGCCTTTGATTATTTCTTGTTTAAGCAGATCTTTACTTTGGGAAACCTATGGACAAGAAAAGCTGTAAAAGCCTAGTATTTATAAAAAGGTAAAGAGTAAAACAAAACAGGGTAAGTTTTAGTATCCTTGAATAGGACCTCAAATTGCATTTTTCTCATAGAAATGGTATTAAAAACATATTGATTTTTGTGAATAATAACTACTTTTGTATACTTCTTTATAATACCTCAAGCACTTTACTATATATTTAATTCTCAAGAAGCTCTTGTGAGATGGATAAGGCAAGAATTGCTCATTTTTATTCATTCAACAAATAATGAATGCCAAGCACTGTTCTCAAGGCTTATGATACATTAATGAACAAAGCAAAGAGTTTTCTAATGACTTTTACATTCTAGTGAGATAAACAATTAGCAAAACAAAAACAATGGGTGTAAATAAGTTCTATAATATATAGCAGGTGATAAGTTATAGAAAAAGAAAAAGGAGTTTAAGGAAGGGGGTTGACTGGCAGTAAGGCGGGCATGTGAGGTAAGGCAATATAAATAGGTTAGGTACTGAGAAGATAAGTCAGAGAAGGTGAAGCAGTTAGCCGTGTTAAACACCTGAGATGAGAGTAGTCTCGTCAGATACCAGCCAGTACAAAGGTCCTAAGACAGCACACGTATGCTCGGTGGGTTCAAAGAACAGCAAAAGGCCAGTGAGTCTCCAGTGAAGTGGAGCAAGGGGGAGCATGCATTACAGAATCTGCTTAAAGACAAACAGATTCTGATGGTTTAGGTAGAACTGAAAACCATTTATAGGGACTTCATATTATTTGTGTTCTGCAGTTGCTTCAATGGAAATTCTCTTACATTTCCAGAAGGGATGGATAAAAAAAGAAAATAATGACTCATGAACAATATTATTTATATTTTATTCTCCAACATAAACAATTTTTATCACATTAATCCCTATTATCCCAAATTTATTTTCACACAGATTTTGCACAGTGTGATTTTCTTCTTTAGGATGTTTTCATTAAATTGAAACCTAACCTTTGATTTTGCTTTCAGGGATAACATGCTAATCATGTGACTTATTTAATACTAATTCAGAAGACCTTACTTTATCTTTATAATTTCATTTCTTTTGAAGATATGGGCATACCGTGGGAGAAGCTACCCACGATGCAGTAGATTCCGCCATCAATGTTGGTTTAACTGCCTATAACATCGACAACATTGGCATCAAAGCGATGGTGAAGAAAACTGCAAAACAAACCGGGCAAACAATCCTTGAAGACTATAAAATACTTGATAATTCAAAGGGGGAGAATCCAGGAGGGGCAGCAAATGCAAACGTGAAAGGGGAGAAGGAGGAGCAGACAGAGGAACCAGAGAAGAAGGCGGCAAAGAAGAAAGATAAATGATGAAAGGGCCGTGAATCACCTATACCAAAGCCTTAAAAGACGGATGCGACTGTGTTAATAGGCAGATGTGGAATTCCCCATTGATTAACCAGTATTTTAACAGTGTATTCATTTCTACAGAGTAACTTTCCATAAGCTTTATGGCATGTATTCTACTTACAAGGAAAATAATTGGTATTCTTTCATCTGGCCTTTAGAAATATACAGTTATATTCTCAGTAAGTTAATTTTTTTCTAAATGTGGCTAAAGTATTTTTGCAGTTAAAGTAAGACTCATAATACATGCACTATAAACCTCATTAAACCCAATATTAAACTATTTTTGTATTTGCTATCTTTCAGAAAGCAAAGTAGGAAATTATTATATATTTACAGAATATTAGCATTTAATAATCTTAGTTTTATTTGTAATGGGAAAGATAACTTAAAATACTGTTTCCTCTTTTTGCACTAATTGTGGATCTTTTTAAGTACTTGTCAGAATTTCCAGCATATAAGCTAAACAAAAATTGTATTCCTAAACTAAGAACTCTCAGATAACATTTAAAAGGTGTTTTCAAAACAGGGAATGGACTAGTCATGAAAAATAAAAGTAAGTTCTATATAATTAATTTAGTAGCTTTCCTCTTAGGAAATAGGATGGTCTTTTTTATTTAAAATGAATACAAATAGATTTTTAAGTGTTCTGGATTTAGACTGGCCTGGGGGATTTAGGGGTATGATTGCTATTGTATTCAAATTTGAAGTGATTTATTAATTAGTCTATTATATCTACTTCTGTAAGTTTCCCCAAAAGGCTAAAGTTTTATGAAAAATGAGGATAAACAGTATTGAGTTTATGGATAGCAAATATATTTTTATTTTGGAATCAGTCATTGGAATTTTATATATTAAAAAGCCATTAAATTATTAGAAAAGGTTTTATTCATAATGTGAAGATGTCGGGCTTACTCCTCGGTGGGTGGGCATAACAAATTCTACTTTGGCAGAAGGCAGGATATTCACAGACTTATAAACTACAAATATGTAGGTAAATACCTGATGGCATTTTATTTTTGTTTACTGATTTTAAAAGATTGGTATTGGTTTTCATAGCTATCGTCCATCCTAATATTTTTGAACCTCTAATGACTACCTAGTTTATTAGAACTTTTTGAAACTCTAAATAATGCACTTTGTGAATGACTGAACTCTCTGAATGACCTGGCTGCAGATATTGTCACAGGTTTGCTTGTATTTTGGGGAACACAATAGAATTGGTGGAGTCTTTCCTTAAGGCCAAGAATAATGAACTAGTTGTTAAAATGGAAATAAAATTGAATTGGTAAATAGATCTTAGTCTCTGCCTTGTTTAAGAAATGGAATGACAAGTAGTGGAGGTTAAAGTTTAAAAAATAACCTTAGACCAGAGGTCAGTAAACTTAGATATGTCCACAGGTATCTAGTTGGTTTTTTCACTTTCTTATGCTGTTCACTAGGTTGTGAGGCAGGACAGATAGCCCAAGGACAGGATGCATTTTTCCTTTCCTCAGACTTCCGCCCCTTGTTTTAGCCCCCACAGGGCCATTAGCCAAAACCATTTTTTTTTTTTTTACCAGCCTGGAGGCCATGCTTAGCTAAGGCATGACCTTTGGCTAGTTACAATACATTATAATCACATCCACATTGCAAACACTGCTGCTCCCATCATGCACTAGACACTGTGACAGCTCTGGAAACACCATATGAGGAGGAAGGAGAGGGAAACCCAGCTCTCCGCTACTGGGATGCGACAAGAGGTTTTGTCAGTACCATGTTTCTGGCCCTGCCCCAGAGAAGAACACAAGGCTGGATATTATAACTCACCCAATAATTATGGAGGCTGAACAAACAGTCCCAAGGATCTGCAGTCAGTGAGCTGGAGAGCCAGGTAGCTGCTGCGTTGTTAGGGTCCAGGTCTGAAAGTCAGAATTGGGAGAGCCAGTGCTATCATTCCAGGCTAAAAGCCCATAGGCTGGCAACGCAAGAAGAGCTCCTTTCTGTCTCAGTCTGAAGGCCGGAAAAGACCACCAACCAACATACTAAAGTAGCCAAGCAAGAGTTCGCTCTTCCTCAGCCATTTTGTCTGTTCAGGTCTTCAGTCGATTGGATGAGGACTATCTGCTTTACTCAGTGTGCTGACTGAAATGTTGATCTCATCCTGAAACAGCCTCACAGACAGACCCAGAGTTATGTTCAGCCAAAAGCCTGGGCACCCTGTGGTCCAATCAAGCTGACAGAATTAACCACCACAGCTTCTTAGCCTACTTTTCATTGTCCAGAGGCCTTTCACCTAACTTTCCTTGGCTCTTAGAGACTCAAAAGATACCATGTATGAAAAACAACAGTTTTCAATACTTAACTGCTACCATAGTTTTTCCTCACTTTGCCTCCGCAGTCAGGCCCTCCCCCATGCTGTACTGGGTAGCTATAGAAATAATGATAGCTAATGTGTATATAGTACCAGTAGTGTCCTAACTACTTTTATATAGATTAACTCATTTTGATCTCTCAATATTCCCATGAACTATGTACTATACATGTTCTTATAGTATTTTACAGAATAGAAAACTGGGATGTAGAGAGGTTAAGTCACTATCCTAAGATGGAAGAGAACAGTATGAAGAGAAAGACAACACACTAGCCTCAAAAAGGAGGGACCTGCACAAAAGATAGGCCAGCTATCTTTTCCTTAAACAGAGGTATATAAGGAAGAATAAAAAATGGTCTTTATAGATTTCCCGATTCCAGCTGCTTAACACTATTAGTATTTATTATAATTACATTGGCTTGATGGTAGAAAATGTCCTGAGATATTAGAAAATAGGTTATCAGTCCTAGACTCGAGCTTTTGTCCTTTTCTCTGTCTTCATTGAAAAGCCAGTCTTAGGGATTGTAGGCCAGAAATTATTATATATCCACTTGTCAAGTAAGTCTAATTAATATTGCTCTAAGTAATCAGAAACTATTTCTCTGGTCTATTCTTGCCAAATTCATGACTGGTTGTTTTTAAACAGAGTTCCTAATGGATTTTTTAATTTTGTATTCAGAAATGCTTAAAAGAGAACATTTAATTGTTTCTGAATAGCTTGTTTTCTTTCATTTTTTTTCTATTCACAATATATTTTACAGGTCCAGAAAAATGAATTAAAAAAAAAAAGGACATAGATTTTTTTAAAAAGAAACTCCAAATAATGTTCTTAGATGTATTCTTATGCAAAAATTCATGTGAAGAAACAGTTTGTCACCCTACATATTATTCACTGGAGGAAACAATGATTAGTAGAGGGTAGTGTTCTCTGCACCACCCCCCACCCTCCTCCCAGTGTTTTGTTTAAATTTAGAAGACAAATTGAGAAGCCAGCTGAAGAACAAATAGCTTGAGTGCTATGCATAAAGCAACATCTCTCAGATGAGCATGTCTAAGAAGGTCCACAGACAATAACCCTAGTTAATAAAATATGGCTCTTCAGGGAGTTACTGGGTTGGGAGCTGAACGAATGCAGCTTTGGTAGACAGTTTTTAAATTTAGGGTTTCTGAGCTAAAGCCACTCTGGAGACATGATTCAGTGGATAGCTGTGGAAGTGGAGTGGAGGTCAAAGTGATGTGAATTGCAAATTGATAGGCAAGACTTTGGGTGGATAGACCTTTGTTTTTTTTTTTGTCAAAGTGAACAGGGAGTGACTTAAGTGTCTGTTTGAAGCAGGAAGGAGTAGATGGTGTCACACCACGAAGCAAGTATAGCAGAGGAGTGGGTTTTTTTCACATGAGGTTGGAAGGGCACTGATCTGGAAGTAACAAGTGGAGAGGATTCTTGACCTTCTTGACCCAAAAGAGCAGGGGGCTTTACAGAGAAACCAGAGAACAAATACATCAATCTTTGCCTTTTGATATTTCAAAAGCTATAGTTCCATGAGAATCAGATTTGCAAGAATAACACATGACCATCCCTCCACCATCCCCAGCTCACTCTCACTCCCTTCCCCTCAGTCTAACAAAATGAAAAACTTTGCGGAAAAAGGCAGAGAATAAACACTGGTGAATATGTAAGAGAGCAGGAGTATCTTGCTGCCTACAGAAGTGGGAGTGCAAGTTTTGCCATACCACATGATTCATCAACATACTGACAGGGATTATTTTGAATTACACTTCTCTTTTCAATGAAATTGTATGTTTTTTTGAAAGCAGTAAACTTATTTAGCTTCTCTTAAACATTGCTTTGTACACAATAAATCCTCAATTGCTGTTAACCTGATTTCTCAAAATGTTTCAAATGATCTTTTGCCTACAAATCGGGTGCTTCTTTTTGGCCATTAAACACACTATCAGTCTAATGTGCTACTATGTTTTCTAGTCAATTCAGTTCCCTATTCCCCAATACAGAGATTCTCCAAATTTCCAGAATCTTACTTCTTTCAAAAGCCACTTTCTAAGACTGTCCTTAGCTCCAGCATCTATCTTGTGAACTATTCTGCGGTTTATTTTACACAAACTGTAACAATCATGGGTCCAAAATTTTTGCTGTCAGTTTCTAATATTTTTCCCATAATTATTTTTCAAAATTATGTTGGTAGAAGCCAAATGAAACAAGAATTAACCAAATATGCTTTTCATGCTTTAAAAAAAGTTTCCTTTTATAGGCATAGTTGCTGACCACTCAACACAAATGGAGCTGTAAACAGAATAAAGGAATTCTTTATCAAACTGTGTTTTCAGAAAACATGATCCCTACTCACACTTCTCAACATGTACCAGAGAAGTCAGAGGTGAATGCAGAGTGGGAGCCAGAGGTGATGCTACTGCACAGACTTGTTGGGGGTATGCAAAATTGACAATTAAAATTATAATCATGAAATTCCACGTTGTAGCGGGCAGCTTTGAGCTATGCGTGGACAGTTCTCAGAGCTGCCTAAACTCAGAATAATTTGGATGAGAAATTCAGAGTGCAGGCAGCGCCTTCTTAAGATCTCAGACACTTCGCCAGAGCCTCTGGAGCGGGTAGGTAAACTGAAGCAGAAAAAGGCACAGCTGTTCTTGGGTTCAACATTTCACTAACAAGGAAAGGCTATGAGTACAGTGGACCTGGGGCATGGGTCAGCGTTTAAGAAAGCAACCAAGCCAGCACTTCTCGGCCGCCTGGCAGTGAGCCACGTCGCCCGCGCACACCCGCCAAGCCATTCCTGAGCGAGGCGCGCCCCTCCACCTCTGTGAAAAGGAACGCGCCGCAGCCTCTCGGGGCCGCGCTTCTGGGATAGCGCGCAGTCTTCGCGCTCTGGCTGCACAGCGGCCCCGCCCCTGGCGTGCCCGATGACGTCAGCGCGAGGCGACGGCGCGGCCTTTGCGCTCTGGCTGCACCGCGGCCCCGCTCCCGGCGTGCCCGATGACGTCACCACGAGGCGACGGTGCGGCAGTCCGCTGCGGTGGCGGCTCGTTTGAGTGCTGCCTTCCCGGCTTCAAATCTCGTGCTCTGAGCTGTGAGAGCTGGAGAGCGTAGGGGGTCTATGAGAGGACAGCAGAGGAAGGACGAGGCGACGGCTCAGACGGTGTGAGCACCGAGCGCCTGGAACGGGAGTTACAGGAAGAAATTCACTCGAAGTGCGTTGGAAGGCGGTGCACAGGTGTAGGTTCACGTTCTCGCGACGGAGGGTCTGCACCTATGTGTGCTTTGCCGCTCAAGGCTGGAGCCAGCGAGGTGAATGTGACATCAGCAGTGTGATTAATAATCAGGCAGATCTGTCAACATATAAATGCTTTTATGGGAAAGGATTCAAGTTTTCTGTTTCAAATTACAAAGGTCCGGTTAAATATGCCTCTCTATCCTTTTAGAAGAACTTAAAAAATAGTGACATTTTGGAAAATGATGCCCTTTCTATATACTTAAAAAAATAGTATTAGTGCTTTGTAGTAAATCTTTGAAACATTTTAAGTAACTTTTAAAGATGCATTCACCCCACCCATAGACTCCACGAGAATTTAGACCCTCTTATGTGTCCCTGTAGCTCCTGTGCTTTCCTCTTCTGTAGCTAAGTCACACTTCTAATCGCTTGGTCAGTTCTTGGTCTGGCACTCTCAGGATGCCAAAGACAGGTTCCGTTTTTCCTGAGGAGTAAGAACAAATACTTCAGAGGAATCTGGTATAAATTAAAAAAATTCTCAGCTCTTATCACTCAGTAACTACATGACGTTGGGCAAGTTAACCTCTGTAAGCTTCAGTTTTCATAAGAAAGTCTGGTGTACAAATTATCTCATATCCCATATGATTGTTGCCAGAATTATGTAAAATGTATGTAAATCACTTTGCATTGGCTTGTAATAAGCATTCAGACCTTAGCTTCTGTTATTACTGTTCTGTTTACTTATCACTGTGGTATCTTCAGCAATTAGCATAGTGCCTTGAACATAATAGGCATTCAAAAATATGTATTGAATAAATGATTTAGTCATATTTTGGTGATTACTGTGCTATTTACTGATGTCCTAAGTAGATAACCTCTGGAATACTATTTGTGTGTAATTTTATTAGTGTTTCTTTTGTCCTCTTTGTTTCAGATTGTCAATTGTTACATGTTGCCCTAGCTATTTCTTTAATAATTTGCAGCTCATTTGGTGGGCTTTGAAAAACCAGATAATCAACTTCTTTGGATCATATTTAAATATGAGTAAAGGGTTTCTAGTGGTTGAGCTTTAGTGAATATTAGTGTCCTTTTGGAACTGGGTAAAAGCCTTCATTTTGTCTGATTCCTGATTCTCAACCATGTCTTCAGTAAGTAATGTTTCATAATAAATTGTTCCTGAAGTAGTGGTGGGTTACTCAGTATAATTATTCTCATTATTTTTAATTCAATCAGAATTAACAAAATATTTTTAATGATGGGGTTATAGTGCAACTCTCCGTGCTTGAATTAAGAAACAAGATAGCGGAACTGGAAACCAAACTCAATATTGATGATGAAAGTGTATATAAGTAAATATTTTTATATATGATTCCTGTATAATTACTTTTAATTTTACCAAGATACCCATTGTACACTAAATTACATACTACAAGATTTCAGTATTGCTTTCTTGCGGCATTAGTAATAATTTATTATAGAGGCTTTTAAAACTGATATTTTGGAGTATCCTGTTACTGTGCATACTGTACCTACAAATTTAAAGTGTTTATCAATTAGCAAAGCCTTTATTACATGACATGAACACATTATTTCCTTAGTAAATAATAAAATACTACAAGTTTTCTATTTAACTCAAGTAATACCCTTTATACCTTAACTTCTGGATTTTGAAGGTAACTCTAAATTATTTATCTAGGTTTTTGTCCCAAGGCTGAAGTAGCTATTTGTTTGTGTTGGAAGAATGGGGGTTGGGGGGGAGTGTTGCACTCAGACACACATCACACATATATAACACATGCACATACCCATGTATCCTTAAAATTTATAACATATGCAAGATGTTAATTCACTGACAAATATTCAGACCCTGCCATATGTCAACATTTTGAATGGAAGACCTTTCTTTTCCCTGTTCCAGAGAGGTTCACTGACTATTGGGGGAAAGTGTCAAACTAAAATATGGATGTGAGAAACGATGTAAGTTCTGCATACAGAGAAGTGGGAACTCAGGTAAAGAGAACCTAACAACTCAGATGAGGGTATAAAGACAGCCTTTCCAGAGGAGGCAGTGAACTGAATTCTAAGAAACAGATTATTAGGGTTATGGGGATGGGTTTTGGTTCTAAACCCATTTATACTTATCTCCTTTATTGGGGAAGCCATGAACAAAAATGATCAGTAGCCATATGAGACATAAAATGCTACTTCTTGTAAGTACTCAGTGCTTAAAGCTTGATAAGAGAGCATGGCTTTGTTCCAAGGTTGAAGTAGCTTCCTCTGTCTCCAGATCTAAATCTGGGCCTGTGGGGGCAGACTTTAAATATACTTACCAAGTGGTTGCTTTGGCAAGGCTAACTGGAATTTCTTCATCTGCCTAGTTACAGACACAACAGGTGATGCTCACAGAGATGCATGCAATGCTATAACTGTACCCACTAGGAAAATGTAAGCCCAGCAAGTTGTATTATCAGTAGTCTTCATGGGGAACAGCTAGTAATGGATATAAAGGGAAAAGGTAAAATGGTAGGCAAGAAAGTTCTTTCCTCAGTGAGCCTAAGGTAAAAAGAAACATTGACCCTTTCTTAACACTAAGGAAGAGAACTGTGTGAGGTGAGGTGATTATTATTCCCATTTATGGAAAAATGAAGTTTAGGAGTTTGAAGAACTTGCTGTGGTCATAAAGCTAGGGGGTGGCAGAAGCATGACTCTACCCTACGCCTATGAACTGTCTCCCACTCCCACTGCTGCTATGACAACTGCTGCCCTCCACATCAGCCCTCAACAGTTCTGGCTATTTACTGCTGCAGAGCAAACCACCCTATAACTTCGAGGCTTAAAATAATTATCTTACAAGTCTGTGTTTTGACTAAATTCATCTAGGAGGTTCTTAATTGGGGTTTCTCATGTGATTGTAGCCAGATGTTGTCTGGACGTCAGTCTGAAGATTCAGCTGGGATGGACATTCCAAGATGACTCACTCACATAGCTGGCATTTGATACTAGCCGTTGGCTGAGAGCTCAGCTGGGACTGCCTATCAGCATGCCTGCACATAGCTCTTGTAGCTTTTGCTTCTCACAGCATGGCGCCTGGCTTCCAAGAGGATGGATCCCAGGAGCAAGCATTTCGATAGGGCACAAGTGACAGAAACTGCCAGGTCAGTTAAGGGCTACTGCCAGAATTGGTACAGTGTCATTTCTACTATATTATTTTGGTCAAAATAGTCTCAAATTTAAGGGGCTGGGGAAGTAAACTACTTGTGAAGGTCACATTATGGAGGAACATGTCACACTGGACATGTTACTGCAGTCATCTTTGGAAAATACAACCTGCCCCAGTGAGGGGAGCCTTGAACATAACTACCATTTCAGGTGAATTCTTAAGTAATTGATAAAGGTAGAACATATAATGAGCATGCAACAGGAGATGAGATTAAGGTTTATGAAAACAAATTAAGAATAATCTTTAACATGATGCTAATGAATTCATATTTATCTTGAAGATAATGGGACAATATTAAAGGATTTTAAAATAAATGTATTATTGTTTTAACATTATAAAAGAAATACATGCACAAATGACAACTCTAGATACATCTGTTTCATAATTCACATTTTCCACTCCTCAAATCTCTGCCACCTCTCCCCATTCTTACTCTCAGCTAATGAGCTTAACTTCCTCTTCCAAAGGGAAAAGAGAAACAATCAGAAAATATTTTCATATGTTTCCACCAAGAAGCTGCCCACGTATCTGTATCTCTGCTCGTCCGCCCCTCCTGTTGGTATGTGTCGTCTGCCCTTATTTTCCAAGGTTAATCCCTCCATTTGTGCAGTAGATCACACCTCCTCTCACTCCCTCCAGTGACCATCCTCTTTGCTGCCACCCTCTGTGTTCTCCACTCCACTGGTCATTCTCAACAGCATACAAACGTGCCGTATCTATTTTATGTAAAAAACAAATGACAAAACTCCTCTGGCCCTTTTCCCTTCTGTCATTCCCTTTCACTGCTCCATGTGCAGCAAAATTCTTCAAAAGAGTAGTTTTCTATTTCCACCCTTACTGGATTAATTTTTAAGTGAAGTGGCAAAAACAACCAGCTCAAAAGGGCTTCACATTCCCATAGTGGCCTCTTGAGGCCCGTTAGGATTCAGAAGAAACTATATACAACAAAGATGGACCTGTTTAAATGCAAACTGAATTCCTCATCTTAAAACTCAGGGACAAAACAAAGAACAGAAAGAAAATATTCAGGTGACTATTTTTTTTTTTCAAAAGTGAGAAGCATCAGTATTTGTGTAGAGTTTCCAGTGCATTTAAAAAAATTGAAACCTCACAAAAATTGAAACCCTTTGAAAAAGTATCATTACCCCATTCTATAGATGAAAAAACTGGGACATGGGGATTTTAAATGGGTTTCTCAAGGTTACAGGGTTGGTGAGTAATAGCTCTGGAATTTGAATCCAGGTCTTCTGGCATCAAATCTCACACTCAGCTTCTACTTTATCCACCTCTTAATGCTTGCTTTCCTCTCCACCCACTGCCTCTCTGTGTTTCATGTACAGAGCAAAATCTTGATTTTCTGAGGAGTGGGTGAGATTTGCCCAGCACAGCATGATTGTCTCATTCTCTCTTGAACTTCCAATCAGTTTTGCCCCTAATTGACTGAAACTGCTCTTTGTCAAGGTTGCCAGTCATATCGCATTTTGCCAAATCTGATGCCATCCCTCAGTCCTCATCTTACTTAGCAGTATTGCCACAATCAATCACCCTCATCCTTGAAACCGTTGGCTCTCTTGGCTTCTGGGACACCACACAATCTTTTTTTTTTTTTTTAAACGTATTGGGACACTCATTTCATCTTTATGATTTCTAAAAAGTTGGAGTGCCCCCAAGCTCAGTCCTCTGACTTTTCTTCAAGACATGCACTTACTATTTAGGTAATCTCTGGTCACATGGTATTAAACATGACTGTACACTGACAAGACAAATTATATCTTCATCCTAGACTTCTCCTTTGAGCTCCTTTGAGTCTTTATTTATAGGCTGATTTTTGTCCCTAACCCTCTTTGGCTGTTAACTACGAGATTAATAGATCAAATATTTTTTAAAAACTTTGTAAATGCTAGACATGTTTTGATGAAATTCCATTAGTCTTTCTTATTTTAAAATAAACAAACAAAAAAAGAATACTTGTATTTATCTCAAACTGGCATAATAATGATGAAACATTCTCATTCCTGGGGGAATAAAGGTGCCTGCTGCCACCATTAAAATTTAATAATGTTTTAAAAGTTCCATTGTCAAGCAATAAAATATGAAACAGAAATGAGTCATAGCTATTAGACAGAAAGAGATAAAATTATTTTTAGCTTATAAAATTTGATATCCACAACTTTCCAGAAGACCAATTGAAAAACTAATATAGTAGTGAAGAGTTAGAAAATAGGTGGATATAGTAATAGAAGAAATGTTTATTTTTAAAAACCACAAAACACCAGCAATAACTAGTTAGAAAATAGGGTTTTTATATAATCACATCCACAATTTCAGGCCTGAACCATAAAATATTTAGCAACACCATTGATAAGCAGAAATATATAGTACCTGTGGAGAGATAATAGAAGACCATGACTCTAAGGGACTAATAACAGTTCATCCAGAGTTCTCACTTTATTCAATCTAAGAGATTTCATACTAGAGAGAAATGCTAGAATAAAATGAAATTGGAAAAGTTTGCTGCCTTAGCATATGCCATGCTGAGTGGAGTGTCTTTACTGGTGGGTGACACCCATAAAAAAGCACCAGAAAGTCACTGTGAACCTTCTTATAAATTAATGAGCTAAACTTATCACTTCCTAGACGTCAGGAAATTTCTACTGGAGAGTGGCCATGTGAGTTAGTGAATATGTAACAGCCTTAGCTGCGCTCACGTCTCTGCGTTTCTGAAACTATATCAGAGTGGAAAAAATGTTAAAACTTATCATATATAAAGAGCACAGGCCTTAGAATCGGATATCCCAGAATATCCCAGAATGTGAAATGTAAATATGTAGCTTTAAATGAGTTACTTGAAACAAGATCCTTTTGGTCTCCATTTCTTTATCTGTAAATTGGCAGAAAAAATACTTAAGCCATAGAGTTGTTTGAGGAATAAATATGTGATGTGTAGAGATTCTTACTATCTTCATTATCAAGATTTCCAAAAGAAGAGGAACATAAACTTTTCTGATATAGTAGAACTAGATATTAAAAATATGCTTATTCTCATTAGTTAATTTATTGATATGTAATTCTTAATGAGATTTATGGATGTTTTTTCTTAACTTGTGTAATTTATTCTAAGGTGAACTGGCTGAATAAATAGAGATAAGCAACAGATAAGAAATTGCTGGGGGGTAGGGAGGGACTCCTACGAGATATAATATAGCTATAATTATTAAAACTAGGAACATATCAATACAACAGAATAGATAGTGTTTTGGTTTGCTAGAGCTTCTATAACAAAGTACCACAGATGTGGGGAGGAATGTTAGACCACAGAACTGTATTTTCTTATAGTCCAGGAGGCTAGAAGTCCCAGATCAAGATATTCTCAGGGTTGGTTTTTCTGAGGCCTCTCTCCTTAGCTTGTAGATGGCTGTCTTCTTCCTGTGTCTTCACATGGTCTTTCCTGTTAGTGTCCTAATCTCTTCTTATAAGGAGGTCAGTTATATTGCATTAGAAACACCACATGACCTGATTTTACCTTAATTACCTCTTTTGTGATGACGTGCTACTGAAAGGGTCACAAAGATGTAGTAATGGGTTAAGGTTAAGAGCCTACGTGCTAATCGCCATGTCTTGCTTCTGGACACCTGCTTGCTTGAAAAGTTATTGTTTGACTATTACTCCTGGAAACCTAACAGTTGCCCATGGGAACCTAACAGTTGCCCATGGGAACCTAACAGTTACCCATGGGAACCTAACATTTTAACAGTACACTTTCTGCTTCTGTACCCCCGCTTGCACATCCCACCTTTAGGGTGACAGGTAGAGAATAGAAGAAATATTAAACCTTTGTGATTTAGACAGAATGAGGAATGAGATTTTGGGCTTAAAACCCTTGTATCTTTATGTTTCGGGGCTGCTCCTTTGGAAGGACAGCTGCCGGCTAATAGACTGCCTCTAAGATCAGAGCACTCAGGTTGAGTCTGGTTATTCCGGTCACAACACTTTAAAGGCCCTTTCTCTAAATATAGTCATATTCTGAGTACTGTGGGTTAGGACTTTAACATATGAATTTGAGGAAGAGGGAGGGGACATAGATTGAATAGAAACAGATTCTAGTTTATTAAAGCCATATTATAATGCTATAAAACTCAGGGCCAGGTTATTGTTAATGTTTTTAAATGATCTTTTCTATTAGTGTTTCAGTTATCTATGAAAAACGGGGAAGACCATTTTAATCTATGAAGCTTGTAGAAAATACATTATTACAAGCAAAATCTGCACCATACATTGAAATAGGCAAGTGCCAAGTGATGTCTGTCTTAGTCTTCATGGGTTGTCATAGTTGAACAGTGTCAACTGGGTGACTTAAGTACCAGAAACTTGTTTTCTTATAGTTCTGGAGGCCGAGAAGTTCAATTCTCAAGGTGCTGGTTAATTCCTAGTCAGGGCCCACTCCCTGCCTTGCAGACGGCCACCTTTTACTGTGTTCTCACATGACAGAGAGAGAAAAGAGACCTCGGGAATCTCTTCCTCTTCTTACAAGGGCACCCACCTTATAACCTCATTTAATCGTTATCACTTCTGCTTAACTAAGTGAGAGTTAGGGCTTCAACAAATGAAGTTTAAGGGAACACCAACATTTAGTTCATAAAAATCATGAAGCTATCAGATTCTTTCTTTTACAAGTCTAAATATTTTTAAAAATTTTAATTACGGTTGACATATATTAGTTTCAGATGTGTAACAGAGTTTTGACATTTATATAACTTACAAAGTGATCACCTCGATAAATCTAGTACCCATCGGACACCATATATAGCTATTTCAATATTATTGACTGTATTTCTTATGCTATACTTTACATCCCCATGACTATTTTGTAACTACCAATTTGTACTACTTAATCTTTTTACCTGTTTCACCCATCTTCCCAACGCCCTCCATCTGGCAACCATCAAAATGTTCTCTGTATCTATGAGGTTGTTTCTGTTTTGTTTGTGTATTTTGTTCTTTAGATTCCACATGTGAAATCCTATGGCATTTGCCTTTCTCTGTCTGACTGACTTCACGCTGTTCAATATCCTCTAGATCCATCTATGTTGTTACAGACGGCAAGATTTCATGCTTTTTTATGGCTGACTAATATTTATTGTGTATATATACCACCTCTTCTTTACCCATTCATTCATTGATGGACATCAGGTTGCCTCCATATTTTGGCTATTGTAAACACTACAATAGAAATATAAATACACATGTCCCTTTGAAGTAGTGTTTGAGTTTCTTCAGATAAATACTGACAGGGGAATTACTGGGTCCTTCTTTGTCTCTTGTTATAGCCTTTTTGTCTTACAGTTTACTTTGCCTGGTGTAAGTATGCCAGCTTATTTTTCATTTCCATATTAATGAAATTATCTTTTTCCATCTCTTTGCTTTCGGTTCGTGTGCTTTTCAATTTGAAGGGAGTCTCTTACAAGCAGCATGTGTAAGGGTCTTGTTTTCTTATTCACTCAGCCAACTTATATCCCTTGATTGGAGCATTTAATCTATTTATTTTTAAAGTAATTATCAATATATATGTAGTTATTACAATTTTGTTATTCACATTTTTATCTTTTTTCTATCTTCTTCTTAAAGAAGTCCCTTTAACATTTTTTGTTACTGATTTGGTAATGAACTCCTTTAACTTGTTTGGGAAGCTCTTTATCTGTCTTTTGATTCTAAATGATAGCTTTGCTAGGTAGAGTAATCTTGGTTGTAGGTTTTGCTTTTCATCACTTGAATATTTCACGCCAATCCCTTCTGGCCTGCAAAGTTTCTGTTGCGAATTCAGCTGGCAGTCTTATGGAAGCTCCCTTGTAAGTAACTAACTGCTTTTCTCTTGCTGCTTTTTAAGATTCTCTCTTTGTCTGTAACCCTTGGTATTTTAATTATGAAGTGTCTTGGTGGGGTCCTGTTTAGGTTTATCTTGTTTGGGACTCTCTGCACTTCCTAGACTTATATGTCTATTTCCTTCACCAGGTTAGTGAGTTTTTTGTCATTTCTTGAAACAGTTTTTCAATTCCTTGCTCTCTTCTCCTTCAGGTACCCTAATAATGGAAATATTGGTGTGCTTGATGTTACCCTAGAGACTCCTTAAACTATTCTCATTTTTTTAATTCTTTTTTCTTGTTGCTGCTCTGAATGGCTGTTCCCTGCTACCTTCTCTTCTAAATTGCTGATTTGATCCTCTGCTGCATCTAATCTACTATTAATTCTGTTCTTTCATTTGGAACATGTTTCTTTGTCTCACCATTTTGGCTGCCTTCCTGTGTTTGTTTCTATGTGTTAGGTAGAGCTGCTATGTCTCCCAATCTTAATAGACTGGCCTTATGTAGGTAGGTGTCCTGAGGGGCCCAGTGACACAGTCTCCCTTTTCACCTGAGCCGGGTGCTCTAGGTGTATTTCTAGGTGGATTTATATTCCCTCCTGTTGTAGTTGAGCCTGGGTTGCATGTCAATGGTAAGGACTGAACATTAGGCTAATTGGTAGAGAGGACTGGCAAGTGAATACAGTGGAGAAGCTGTTGTACAGGGACTAACCCTACATGTCAGGATTCACTTTAGTAGGGATCTGATGCTTTCCCTGTCTGCCCTTTGGGTATGTCATCTGTGGAGGTGGCCTGATGGTGTTCTGGCATGGTCCAAAGCTAGCCATCAGACGAGCTAGCACTGGGGCCTCCTGGGAGGAGCCCGCAGCAGGCCAAAGTTCAGCTGCCACCTGTGCCCTGCCCAGGGCCACTTGCCATGAGCTACAAAGTGATCCAAAGATGTCTTCCACCCACTCTGGGCTTGGATATGCCTGGGCCAAGCTAAGTGGCAAAGTGAGGCCTGCTGCTGCTAGTGCTGGGTTTCTGGATGCTTAGCAAGAGCTATGGGCATGCCATGCTGAAATGCTGTTTGTTTTGGGTTTGTAAACCTTTGAGAGATTTTAGAAAAGTCCACAGCATGAGCCAAGACAGGCCATTTGTATTGGAAAGCCCCTGGAAATTACTTGAGTGGGCCAGCAAGTTGGGTAGGGTGAGATCTCAGGGATTTACCAAGGCAGGACATCGGTGTTAGCCAGGTTAATGGCGACTCATATATGGCGCCTGCTGGAGTCTTCACACTGGGAGGAGAGAGGGTTCAACAAAGAAATAATAGCTTCTGCCAGCACTTCTGTCTGGAAGAAAACTGTCCCTCAAGCCCTTGCCCTGAAGCCAGACAATTCACTTTCTCCCCAAATATCCCTGGAGCCATTCAAACTGTTGCCCTAGCACTGGGGCTCAGACTGAGTGAGTTTATCACTGAGTGAAGCAGCTGGGACTAGCATCATTTCATCTCACACAGCCACAATCTCCACTGGTTTTTTCAGCCAGAAGTAATGGGGCCTGCTCTTCCTGCACTGGAATCCTGGACTAGGGTGCCCAGTGTGGTGTTGGGGCTCCTCGCTCCTCTGGTAGGACTTCTGCAGCTGACATCTTCCTCCCAATTTTAACTGCCAAATGTATGTATGGGGACCAGTCTATCCTGTGTCTTCACCATTCCTGCTAGTCTCGTAACTTCTTCTGTATGTCCTTAGTTGTAGGAATACTGTTCAGCTAGACTTCAGGCGATTCTCAATGATGGTTGCTCTGTAGTTTAAATGCAATTCTGATGCGGTCATAAGAGGAAGGGAGCAGGGCATTTATCTACTCTGTCCTCTTGACAGGAGATCCCAAGCTACCACTTTCTAATTACTATCCGTCCTTCTTCCTACCACCAAGATATAAGAAATTTAGCCAGCCCACCAAAGTTTGGGGGAAGGACTTCAGGATATAGAACTGGAAACGGAGCCATTTACTAGTAATGTTTTATTGAAATTTGTGTCATCACATAGACCTTTAAAGGAGCTAAAGGAAAAGTGATTCAGTAACTTCTGTCTGGAAAATTAGTATAATGGGAAAAATTTTTTTCATATCTTTATGCTTCATTTTAAAACCTTCCAGATGGAATACAGAGTTAAATATTTTTGAAAATTAAATTAAAAATATATACCAGTTTATGGATAAAGAAGACCTTTCTTAATTGAAGAGCAATATAAGAAATCACTGAGGAAAATATGTTTACTTTTGACTTTAGAAAAAATATCTAAATATGAGATACCAATAAGAGAAATACCAGTATGAGAAAGCAAAAAACATTGTGGGAAAGATATTAGTAACTAGTATGATGGGAAAAAGGTTGATATATTCACTATATCTATACCCTCTGCAATTCAATTAGAAAACATTAAAACCCCAGTAGATAATTATGAGTTGAATATAGAACAATTCATGAGTTTAGAAAAATATCCAACTAGTCTTGGCTTCTTTTATCTTGCCATTCTGATTGAATGTCCTTGACTTTCCCATCCTCTATACAGGTCATTTGATCCTCTTCTTTATTCATTTTGTTTGTTCCATTTAATATACTTTTCATCTCTGATAATGTGTTCTTTGCTTCTGACTGTTTCCTTTTAAAATTTACATTTCCATTTATATATATTTTTTATCTCCTTGTTAAAGTTCTCACTGAATTCATCTATACTTCCCTTAAGTTCATTGAGCATCTTTATAACAAGCGTTTTGTATCTTTTAGATTGCTTGACTCCATTATTTCTGGATCTCTGTTCTGTTCTCTCTTATGGTTTCTGCTTCTTCGTCTTCCCATATTGGCTGCCTTTCCGTGTCTGTTTCTATGAACTAAGCAAAGCTCTTAAGTCTACCACTCTTATTAGTGGTGCTTTGTGTGGTAGTGTCCAGTGGCACAGTCCTGAGAGGGGTTCAGCTGCAGGACAAGTTTAGCCCCAGCCTGTGCCCCTCTGGGCCACCTGTTAAGATTCAGCAAGCAATGCACAGATGCTGTGCTTATAGTTGCCGCAAAAGGCCACACCAGAAACCAAGGCCAGCTGCCTCCAGTGTGAGTCTAGGCACTGCTCAGCAAGGAGCACCTGACTCCCTGACTTGCTGAGATGACAACTGGATGTGGCTTGGGTGGGGCCGCAAGTTAGGGAGGGTGGGGTTTCAGGAAATTCTCTGGGTGGAGCGACCTCTATTATCCAGTCTGATGAAGTCCCGGCTATGATGGCGCTGGGTCTGCACACTGGGAGGATGGAGAACTCAACAGGGAGCAATGGATACCGTGGGCACTTCTGTACAGAGCGAGTCTCTTCTTGGCCTTCACTCCGACAACTCAGTGTCCCCCTGTAGGTCCCTGATGCCCCCTGAGCAGCCAAACCGGTGCTGGTGCTCAGAGCGAGCAGGTCCGTCACCATAAAACTCCGCTTGTGGACGTGGCCCCTTTAAGAGGCGTCTGCCACTGCCGCAGCCTTCATCTCACTCTGCTGCTCGAGACTAGGGAGCCCCACATCCTCACTCCGTCCTACCTTGTGTCTGCAGTGGCAGGGTGATTTCTTAGATTTCTCCCTAATTATATGGCTTGTTCATCTAGATCCCAGGCAATTGTACTTGCTGCTGCTCCTTGTTTCTGTCACAACTTTGATTTGGTCACGAGAGGGATGAATAGAGCTTCTATCATCTATGCCATTTTTTTTTACCCTATCGAATTTGATCTGCAGTTTTGTGGGACTCCATTCACTTGCTAAGGAATTAGAAATTCCAGCACATTTACTTTGTTATTAGCCATGTCAATCAGGGGAGGCTTTGGATTTTGGTAAGTTATATAGTCTTTATTGTTATGTGGTTGAATGTTAAATTAAGTAGTTGATTAATGAACCACTAGTCAATGAACTGTTAATAATGTACAATTTATCCTCCAGGGTTAGGGACATAACTGATCTGGAATAAATCAGTGATATTGATTCAACTGTTTGATAGCTCTTTTTCTCGGTTCAACAGCAGCAACCAATCAATTGGGCCCAGTTAGTCAATGCCTCTTAAGATTTGTCTAAAGTAGAGTCTCCTGTCTTATGTGTATCTCACCTCATAGTAAGATCAAAACAGCAGGAAATGCACTCTCAGGTTAACTTTGTCAACGTGGCGATGCTTATACAGGTATGATCGATTAGATGTAGATGTAGTTGAACTGTTTGCAAAAATGTCAAAGTTATTACAAATTAACTCTGGAAACCAATGTCAATGATTACCCATAGCCTAGATAGCTTAAGAACAGATTATTCATTGCCTTGAATTGATTAGTTTGTATTCTTTATTAGGAATTTGACCTGGAACTAGTTAAATTTGTTTCCACAGTTGCTCCCTAACCCCCACTGACTTACCCGCTAGGCATCATAGGCATGTTGTGAAGGGCCTGACACTTTTAGAGGCCCATGATGTTTTAATTTCTTTTAAAATCAGAAGAAAAAATAAATACAATCCAGTGTGGACTATATTCATCTTCATTCCAACACAGTAATAAAATAAACTTTTTACTATTTTTTTAAGGAAGAAGTATCCCACAAAGGCAAAAGTGCCTAGGGCCTATGAAAGTCACAGTGTGGCCCCACAGCAACATAAGACTTTTACCTCCCCATTTTTTTATGGCCACTACTGTTGTGAAATTTTCTTCTTTAATGCTATAGTTCTTGTGCTCTTTTCTTTGATGTTTATCCTCTGTCATTCGGCCACCTGTGTGCACTGAAGGGATCATGCATTTGAGTGTAGACACCAGAGTTCAATTCACCCCACTGGAGAGTGTGAACATGACGTTGTCACCTCCAGGCTCTGCACTTGTTGACATTAGTGCATCACGGCATACCATTAGGGTCGTCTGTGATAATCTTTAGGGTAATAGTATTTTAATGTAAAGAAGAGTTAAACATTTATAAACTATATTCAGACGTGCTAAAAATAAATTAGGCTTAATTTTTGGTAACTGTTCTCATCTGAAACTCCTGTTCCCATGGTGGGGAAAGGGGTCCGATTACAAAGCGAAACTTCAGGTGGATGATTTCATCCGTTTGGGCTCCATAGTATCTTCTGATGAATGTCTTTCTCTCAAGGCTTCTCTTTTTCTTACTGTCCTTTAAAACATTTGGAATAATGACTTTCAGCTTCACTTTGGGAGGGTATTCCTGCTTCCATCTTTGGTAGACTACATTGGTTAGAGAAGAGGGGCACAGAGACCTGTGGCAGGGTTGAGGAGGTTGGCAGTGGTATGTGCTAACACTCTCTGCTTAGACTCTTCCATCAGTTATTATGTGGCAATAGGTGCCTCTTCTATGTAAAGAACACTCAAAGTTTAGAAACAAGCCCTCTTCTTTTTCTCTCTACAAAGCATGACTTTCAAGGCTCCAAAAAATTAACTTTGGGCCTTGAAGTTGACCAAAGGCGTTTTAGTTCTAGGCGGTGTTCTCCTTCTCTCCTAGAACAATAAGACAAATATTTGGCTCTTAAAAGCCAAAAGGGTTTAGTGAAAGAAACCTGCTTAAGGATAAGAGAAGATGCCTGAATACGTAGCTAAAGGTATACAATGCTACCTTAGCATTGCGGGTAAGCAGATAAAATAGATGAAATCCCAGTTTCTCCATTTATTAGCTTTGCCATCTTAAGAATGTTATGTGACATCTCTGAGCCTTGGTTTCTTCATCTGTAAACAAGGTAACTAAGTTTTTTAAAATGAGGATTAAACTAGTTAATATTTGTAAAGCATTGTGTGCTTTACACATAGCAAATACGTAAGTGGTAGTTATTAGACTTCAGAATTCTTTTGCAAAGAAAAAAAAATGAACATGGCATTGAATGCGAGGCTAGTACTCTTTTAGGCTCTTACATAAAAATATTTCAGATTCCAAGGACATAAACATGTTCATGATGTTTCCTCTAGTAGAAAACATGAACTGAAGGAATAAGGATGGTAGGGAGTGAGAAGACCAGGCATCGCAATAGTCTCAGCGAGGCCTGGCTGGGTGGTAATCTGACTGTGAATCTAGTGTCTGCAATCTGAAAGAACCTAGCTAACAGAGAAATGCATGTGAAAAATCAGTTCTCCCTGGTTCTCCTGTATGGCTGATAAAATCAAGTACAGTAACAGAGTAAGACTGAGTTGATTAATGATGTTTTAATGAATAAATGAGAGGTTGTGAGGTGAACTTGATTTTCCCCTATTTTTACTCAGGTAATGAATGAAAACCTTGTCATCAGACACAACATGAACTGAATGATCAATGAGAAAAGCAAATTGTTTCTCTCAGAGAGAAAATAGAAACATATTTCTGGAGATCCTTCAGGTACAGAAGCAACTAAATATGTGTGTGTGTGTGTGTGTGTGTGTGTGTGTGTGTGTGTGTGTACACACACATATGTTTTATAAGTTGAGTTAAAACTAACAAAATGTCAGTCTTCATATTTGCTTTATAAGATGGTTAAACAAAAAGAATAATTGAAGGAAATTATGTACATTTTTCCCCCAGCCAGTTTCCAAACAAAAGTTTTAAGAACGTGGCAAGGTCCAAATTAAATATTTTGTTCAGCAGAGCTGTCCCTGGAATATGAGGAATCCTGTAACAAGGCCTTCGGCTTAATCTCCACGTGGTAAAGCTGGGCAGAGACTCTGTTGCAAGAACAGGCAAAATGAGAGAAAAAGAACATGAACTGTCGGGCTGACTGGAAACCTGAGTGAGTCTATTCCTAGTAACCTCAAAGAGCCTGTTTAACACAGAAATACACATCTTATACTTACCTTAAGAGATTTCTATTCTAGTTCCTTTGGAATATACATAGACACATGTACACACACACACACACATGCACACACACACACAGTGTATAAAATCAACAACAGAGAACTCATAAAATTACCTTAAATGTGAAATCTCATTGGGCTGGCCCTCCTACTTTTTCTTTTGATTACCCTAGTGAAATTTTCCACCTTTGAGAGTTTGGTATAATCCCTGAAAAATTACTTAAATTGATATATTTTATAGTTTTGCAAAGCACATTTGTTTTTTATTCATTCAAATATTTGTCCTTTAAAATGTAGAGAAGGCCCAAAGCATGACTTATTCTGGATCCAGAGCATGCTTAGAAATAGCCTTTTCCTCAGAATTCTTGCTAAATTTTTATTTCAAGGATATGCAGAAAAAATGAAAATCATAAAAAATATTTAAAATAATGTAAATAAAAATGAAAATATAATATTCAGCTAAGTTGGCAGGATTTAATATTACACATATAATAATTTATTCTTAATTAAGAATATATAACATGTAAATTAATTTTATGTACATTATTTGTCATGCAAGAACCCCATGAGATAAAACTCACTTTTATTCCCTTTAATACATGTGACACTAAGCTTGTAGAGAATAAGTGATTTTCTTAGGATCACACAGTCTGTAAATTGGAGCCAGATTCTCTTCCTCTAAAAAAATCTGTGCCCATTTAGCTACACAGTGCCATACCAACAGCCCTTCTGTACTGCTTATCAGAAACAACAGGTTTTTTAATAGCTACAGCTAAGGCACTAAGCTGACTGCTGCTATATTCAGAGAGGTTCTGAGGACCAGAACATTTACAGAGAATGCTCTTTGAGTAACTACAAATCTTTAGTGAAAGATAGAAAAATTCTTGTAGTTTTGTTAATAATGGATCGAGATTAAAAAAAAAAACAAACAACCCTCATCTCTCTGTTATTTTAACCCAGAAATACCCTTATTTATATTTTGGAAAGTCAGAAAAATAACATTTATTTGGGTTTTTAATTGAAAAATTGCTAGAGTGTTTTTCTTCTGCCATGGAGTCTTATCCCCATCTTGTGGTATTTAGAAATTGCTGCAAGCTATTTTAAGCAGTGTTTTTTAACTGTGGGTAGAATTTGAATACCACATATAGAATATCAAATATCAAATACTACCTACAGAATATGCAATATTCTGGCTACCTGCTTTTTGATACCCACCCCCAGTCCGATTCAAGAAATGAGGTACCTAGCCTCATGTAGGGTAGTGACAAGTGCTGGGGTGACATGGCCAAATACTTCATAACATAGTTAAGAAGCATTTAAGCAGTTTTCCAACTGCCTTAGACTCTGCAACATATTAAAGTTGACAAAAAAATATATTTATTTCCCTGATGAGTTTGTATTATTTTGGAGTAAGGGTGGTTCTCTAAGAGGCTTCCATCCGGTGGCAGTAAAATCCGTTCTTTTCAGTAAAGGACTAAAGAAATGTTGGAATAAAGCTATCTGGGCAGAAGCTTCATGAGAACGTGGGATTCCTTAGAAAGTTTGTTCGAACAGAGGGACCAGGAACCTAGTAATTTTTTGTGTGCGTATATATTGATTCAAAAGAGCTCAATCAATAAATTAGCTAACCCCCCCAAAAGACAGCATTTAAAAAAATATCTATAATTTTAAATTGCTCTCACAGATAATTTCGTATCCTATACTAATCATGGACAATTAAATAAATTATTTCTTATATTTTCTTCTTATATAGTTTTATGAGGTATATATATTTCATTGCTTTTGATTATTAATGCTCACAGATATTTTTACCTAGAGTTGAATATTTTAAGTTATTGCTGTTTTTAATTTGGAATAAAACAAAACCTACAGAAGCAATACAGTAAACAATATGTTCTAGTATTAGCAAATCTTCAGATTTTTGTCAGTTTTTTACTTCGGATGTTTTAATGAAAATAATTAGAGATAGGTCCGAGGTCCCTTTTTGTTCCTCAAGCTGTCTCCTTTCCTGTGCTTCCTCTTTATAGGTAAGTACTATCATAGATTCAGTATATGTCATTCTCATTTATTTTTAAATACTTTTATACCTATATTTTGTCTAAAAACGCATATAAAATATACTGTACATATAATTTCCTTTTATCCATGGAAATACATACAGATCTAGTAAATTTTGTCTGCTGTATAGTATCCTAATATATATAATATACATATATAAACATATATCTCCTAATTTATTTAATCCTCTACGTTGAGAAATTTTCCAAAATCTCACTATGACAAATGCCACAATGAACATCTATATACATTTTTCCTGATACTAAGTGTTCTGCTAGGGTTGGCTAACTTCTCTATAGAGAGCTAGATAGCAAGTATTTTTGGCTTTGCAGGCCATTTGATCTCTACTGCAATGAGCTCTGCTGATACAGTGCAAAAGGAGCCACAGAAAATACCTAAATGAATGGGTGAGGCTGCAAGCTAGCAAATGTTAATTTACAAAACTGGGCCACAGCTGGATTTGAACTTCAGGCTGTAGTTTGCTGGCCCCTATGTTAAACTTTGGTAGGTAAACTTCCCCGGGAACCGTCATAAAAATACAACAGCTGGGCCCTGTTCTTTAACCAGCATGCCACCACTGTGTTCTTTATTAACTCTCCAGGTGATTCGTATGCACATCAAAGTCTGAGAACCACTGCTACAGTGTACACATAATGAGAGTGAAATTTTAGATCATGAAAGATATACATTTTCAAGTTTTCAGATAATAAAGTCTCTTGATCAGTTTATCTAAAGACACCCCAGGTTTATAGTTAGTGCAGTTATATCTGGAATAAATAAGAGACATAATAGAAAATGAAGCTGGAAATACATACAGGGACTAGATAATAAAGGATTTTGTCTTCATGTTGGGGGGTGTGAATATTTTAATACGTGATGGGAAGCTATTGGAGTATTTTATGTAGAGTCGAAAAGCCTTTCCCAAGCCTGCCTTGGAGAAAGAATTTTCCAGGAATATATGAGACCTGAGGCAATACAACCAGTTAGGATGTGTTTGCAATAGCTGAGATAAGGAAAGGTGAGTTTTAACATTTATATTTATTTATTTATTTATTTATTTATTTATTTATTTATTTATTTATTTATTTATTTAAGCTTAGCCAGTAGTATATGGGGATAGAGCAAAGGTGACAGATTAAAGAGATATTTAGGAATGAAAACTTCATGAAGACTTGGAGGCTGAAGTGTAACTGAGAGAGGATTTGAGGACAGTTGAGGGTTCTAACTTGATAATTGTGGAATACAATGATCAGGATGATAAAAATCAGAACTAGCTGGGGTATTAGAAAATTATGAGTTTAGTTTTGTGTGTATTACACATATGATAATGATTACAGCAAGCCACTCGTAATAGTTTCAGATTGTGGAACGCAGTCTCTGAAAATAGAGGTTATGGAATCAGCATCAGTCAAAGTTATGAGTTTATAAGATATTGCTCAGGAAAAAAATGTCTAGTCTAAAAAACAGGATTGAGCATAGAACCCTGGGGAATACTAACATTTCAGGTGTTAGCTGAGGAGATGATTCAGTCAAAATAACTGAAGAAGAAAAATTATTGAGAAAGGGTGAGGGAAGAACTGGAAAAGGGGGGCAGCTCAGAAGCTGAGAGGAGAAGGTTTCATGAAGGTATCCTGCGAAGTAGGATAAAGCTCATGGTCCAAAGTTCGGACAAAATTATTCAGAGGGGAAGAAAGGAAGCGAGTGCCAATTAGAAGAGAGGACATTGGGAGAAAATGTGGTGCAGTGGAAAAGTTGGGGTGAGAGAATGGGGTGAGTGTGTGTAACCTACTTTACTCAGGCATATGAAAGTTGGAATTAAGCTGTTGTTTCAGATTCAGTCTGGGGCACACTAAGGGAATTATTTCACTTCTCTGAGGCTTAATTTCCTCATCTGTCAAATGGAGTTAATTAAGTGCTCCTGTAAGGTTGTTGTGAAGGTTACTAGAGATAAGTAAATCAAATAGCATAGTGCCTGATGCAGTGAGCACGATGTTAATTCACTTTTTTTCCTTCCCTTGATAAAAGAGAAGTAAAAGTTCATTCAAACACGTCTGTTGTGAAATTAATCTTAATTCATTTGGAAGGAATAATGGCAAGGGTAAGGCCCAAACATGTGCTGTTATGTAAGCAGTGACACTTCTGGAACCTTCTTAAAATTGTAGTAAAATTTTGTGGTTTTAGTACCCAGCAAGCTGGGGCTTCAGCAGGGATTTAATCGTTCTAATAAAAGCACGACATGAGCCGAGGAATGCAGGCGGCTTCCACGAAGTGCAAAAGCCAAGGAAACGTTCCTGGCTTCCAGAAAGACATGTGGCCCTGCCAGGACCTTGAATTCAGCCCGATGAGACACGTATCAAACTCTGACTTCGAGACCTTTAATTAATAAATTTGTCTTGTTTTCGTGTGCGTGTTTTGTTTGTTGTTTGTTTTTGAAAAGCACAGAACCTTTATTTTCCTTGGATTAGCCGAGTATACATTCTCTAGACCCCTTCATTTGCATTCACCAGAAAAATAACCTTGCGCCTACCTAATGGCCTTTCCAGGTGTGTCCCCAGAAAGACATGTAGCCATTCCTTGGAAGATTAGAATCTGTAGTAGGCATTCCTAATAACTAAAAGTTAAGGCTAATTAGGTTGTGTCGTTTCTGATAAGCGAGAGCTATTTTTCAGGTTCTGACTTGGTACTGCAGGCGCCTTCATTAATCTCCAGTTAGGTATGGAGGTATGGCCACAGCCGAGCTTGATGGCACCGACATTCAGCCTTGCAGTGGTACCCCAGCAACGTTTTAAGTAATCTCTCAGTATCTTACTGTCACGACTCCCATTCAGTAGTGCATGTCTTCTTTCTTCGATCAGGTTATCTAGGCTCGCTTAAGCTTGTACCTGTTATGCTGTGCCACACGCAGGAAGGAGTAATTGGCCCGTCTACTTCCCTGGTCTGTCCATCATTGTGATGTTCTTAGTTGCTGGTTAATATACAGAGTTGTGGTTCTTTAATTTTCAAATAGTGTCATAAATATGGCTAATTTATTAAAAATATATGTTCTGAGGCTTACCCCCAGAGATTCTCATTTGTTAGGCTTTATACTTTTTAGCAGGTATTATGATAGGGTCTATTGCAGAGCATAATTTGAAAGAAAAAAAAAGATTTAGGGGATTTATATTCCTCAGAGAAAAATGTATGTACAGGACAGCCTCTCCTGTGACAAGAGTTACTGTAGAGCCTTTATCATGAGTTCCACCACTGTACCCACAGTCAACGCTACTGAAAAGTGGTAGTCTTATTCTTTTGACTTATTCAGAGTCTTAAAACTGATGACCCCTTATCTTAATCTGTATGGGTCGCTATTTTTAAAATTATGAAAGATAGCTTATAAACGACAGAAATGTATTTCTCACATTTCCTTACGTGGAAAGTCCAGGATCACGGTGCCAGCAGAGTTAATGTTTGGTAAGGGTTCGCTTTCTGGTTCATAGGTGGCACCTTTTGATGTGTCCTCACATATTAGATGGAAGCAAGCTCTGAGAGGTCTTTTTTTTTCTTTTTAATTAAATTTATGGCTAATAAAATTATGTAGGTTTCGAGTATACAGTTAAATAATACATCATCTGTATATTGTATTGTGTGTCCACCATCAAAGTAAAATCTCCTTCTGTCACCATATATTTGACCCTCTTGACCCTGGTTTACACCCCCTCCCCCAGTTCCCTCTGCTTACCACTAAACTGTTGTCTGTGTCTATGAGTTTTTGTCTGTTTGTTTTATTCATTCATTGCTTTCAGTTTTATGTCCTACATATGAATGAAATCATATAGTTCTCAAATTTTTCTATTTGACTTATTTCACTTAGCATGATGATCTCAAGATGTATCAACATTGTCGCAAATGGCAGTATTTCATCTTTTCTTATGGCTGAGTAATATTCCTTTGTGTTTATGTACCACATCTTCTTTATCCAATTATCTATCAAAGGGCACTTCAGTTGTTTCCACATCTTGACCACTGCAAATAATGCTGCTAAGAACATTGGGGTGCATGTATCTTTATGGATAAATGTTTTCAAATTCATGGGGGTAGATAGAAAAGGGATTGCTGGGTCATATAGTAATTCTATTCTTAGTTTTCTGGGGAACCTCTATATTGTTTTCCATAGTGGCTGCACCAATTTACATTCCCTCCTACACTTGTTATTACTTGTCTTGTTGATGATAGCCATTTTAACAGGTGTGAGGTGGTATCTCATTAGGTTTTGAGTTGCATTTCCCTAATAGCTAGTGAAATTAAATATCTTTTCATAAGTATGTTGGCAGTTTGTATGTCTGCTTGGGAGAAATGTCTGTTCAGATCCTCTGCTAATTTTTAAATTGGATTGTTTGATTTTTGTTGTTGAGTTGTCTGAGTTCTTTACATATTTTGGATATTAGCTCCTTATCAGAGAGACATTGTTTACAATATCTTCTCCCATTCAGTTGGTTGCCTCTTTGCTTTGTTGATAGTTCCTTTTGCTGTGCAGAAGCTTTTTAGTTTGATATGTGGGGTCTTTGTTATAAAAGCATTAATCCTGCTCATGAGGGCTCCACCCTCCTGACCTAAGCATCTCCCAAAGGCTCCACCTCCTAATATCATCACAAGGGGAATTGGAATTTCAACATATGGATTTGGGGGGGACACAGACATCAGACCACAGTGCCTCTGCTTCTAATTTTCCCATCATTGCACTCCTGCTTATATGCCACTATATCCAGACAACTTGGACCCTTCAAGGAAACCTCTTGCCAACACACACACTCTTAACCAGATGGGTACAGAATAGGAGATCCCATTTGTGAAGCCAACAGGACTAGCTGGTGGTGAGAGACATCAGGGAGAAGGTGTAGACACAGAAACATTAGTTAGAAAGTTATTTCATCTCCCTTCAAAGGTTCTCCGGAGGTCTTTTGGTCAATTTGTAAAAAGTCAATTCATAGGAAGTCAATTTACTGAAATCCAAATTCTTGAATACATTCTTAGGAATATAATCTTAGTAGCATTTTAAGGAATGTTCATTTGTTAAAACCTAAGACTTATGGAAGTGGCTTAGCATGTAGTGCCATCACTGAAAAATATATTTAGAAAAAGAATATATTCAGGTTATAAGTTCACTTATGTGAAGGATTCCCCATATAAACAAGTTTTTAGTAAATTTGAGGTATTTGTTTCGTTTCCCCTCTAAAGTACATTTTAGCTTTCCTTAGGACAAATCGTAAGATCCCTCTACTTACCCTGCTTAGCGGAAGAAACTTAAAAAGATGGTTGTAAGTCCTATAAAATTCTTTTAAATAACTGAGTTAGTCTCTTTTTCATGCATCTGACCTTTCAGAGAAACAAGGTTGTTCCTCGTATCAGTCTCCATTTTGTTCATTTATGTTCCACACCTGACTGCCAGCCTCCTTTCTTATCTTTTGTTCATTCATCTATTTGCTTGAATGCTCTATGCCGTTTCCCTGACTGTGATATTTATTTACCACCTTCACCGTGATTCACTCTGCCTGGGGTCCTGGACAACGACCCAGTCCAGCAGGGACCTTGCTGGGAACCACTACTGCACTGTAGCATCCAGCTGCTTGTGCCTCCACAGTTATTTCTACCTCTAGAACATTCTTTGATTTTTTTGTTTTTTTAAGTCCTAATTATACGTTTTAGAACCTGATAACCAGACATTAAAATTAATGACACTAGAGCACTACTGACATCCATAAATGTATTTGTGATTCAAGTGATATGTCAGCTATACAGTGAAATGATAAATGAAAAATCTTGGATTCTCAAGAATATGATAAAAACAAAGGAAGATGTGGAATTCCACCTGCTATGTGGCCGGTGGGAGATATGTAACCTCAATGAGACTGCCTCCTGGAGCCTTCTGTCACAGGCATCACCAGTTCTATGTTATCTCCAAAGATAAGAATGGTCAGATGATTACAGGTGTAGCCTCAAATCAGGGAAAGTTAGTTAATAAACAGATTTTAAATATAAATCTAATAAAAATGTCCACAAGGGGGCACTTGGCATTAAGACATGCAGAATGTTGTATTCCTTCATTCTAGCAGTTGCCTTCATTGAGAAGTACTGAGTATCTGGGAACTGTGATTAGTTGTATACTCACGTTTTTCTCTTGTAAGTATTCATGGAGCAATTTTTTTAAATTGTAATTTTAATGTGTTTTTTAGTATAGCAATTACCATTTTTTTAAAAATAGGTGAGTCATAAAGCTACTTTTCTATTGTAATAAAGGAAAAAGATTTTCTTAAAAACCTAAGTATATTTGATTTTAGGTATTAAATAGTATTCTGAAATTTCTTATTCTCACTCTGTCATTTCAATCTTTTGTTAAAAAATTTTACAAGCAAATTAAAACAAAACAAATATGGTACTACTGAGAATACTAGAAACTAATTAGTGTCAAAAACAAAACAAAATGAAATAACAATGCAAAATAACCCTGCCATGGTAGTAGAAGAATTCATTATTTTGCATGTGATTATTAGGGGATTAATTTCTAGTAGAGTTTTCAATTTAGCTATAGCTTTAGTATGTCATTCTAGGCTACAATTTTCTAATATATTGATCATCAATTAAATAATCGGATAAAACCCACTCTTTGGGAAGACCAGAAACATTAAGGGCCTTGTAATAAATTATAAATGATGGAATAAGACAGTAATGTGCCTTTTATAAAGTCATTTTTAAAATAATTATTTCATACACTTGAAACTAATATTATATTTTATGTCAATTATAATTGAAAAACAAAAAAATTTAAATAAGTAAAATAATTTGTTCATTTTGATATTGGTAAAATAAAGAATGAAAATCTAGAATGAACCTTAAAGTTATCATAGCATAATTTCTTAATTTTTAAAGGAATTCTGATATGTATAACACGTTTATAAATGAATAATTACAAGTATCTCGCTTTTACTGTTTCAGAATATTTAATGACTAATGTAGTTTTCACAAAATCCAAAATGTGTTTTTATTTTGTCCCTGGATTATTTTTTAAAATAAATTAATTAATACTTTTTAAAAAAATCAGTTTCAGGTTCACAGCAAAATTAAGAGGAAGATATAGAGCTTTACCCCCTGATGCTCACACATGCATAGCCTCCCTCATTATCAGCATCACTCACCAGAATGAACCTATGTTGACACATCATAATCACCCCAATTCCACAGTTTACCTTAAGGCTTACTCTTGGTATAATATATTCTATGGGTTTGGACAAATGTGTAATGACATAAATCCATTATTATGCTCCTATACAGGACTGCCCTAAAGTCCTCTGTGCTCTGACTAGTCATTCCTTCTCCTTCTCTCCCCTCCTTGATGACCACTGGTCTTTTTACTGTCTCCATAGTTTTGCCTTTTCCAGAATGCCATATAGTTGGAATCATATAGAATATAACCTTTTCAGATTAATTTCTTTCACTAAGTCATATACATTTAAGTTTCTTTCATGTCTTCTCATGGCTTGGAAGCTCATTTCTTTTGGCCTTGAATAATATCCCATTCTCTGGAGTACCACAGTTTATCTACTCATTTACTAAGGGACATCTTGGTTGTTTCCAAGTTTTGGCAGCTATGAATAAAGCTGCTATAAACATCCATGTGCAGAATTTTGTGTGAACATAAGTTTTCAACTCCTTTGGGTAAATACCAAAGAAAGCAATTACTGATCATATGGTAAGAGTATGTTTACTTTTGTAAGAAACTGCTAAACTGTCTTCCAAAGTGGTCGTACCATTTTGCATTCCCACAAGCAATGAATGAGAGTTCCTGTTGCTCCACATTTTCATCAGCATTTAGTGTTGTCAGTGTTCCAAATTCTGGCCATTCTAATGGTGTGTAGTGGTATCTAATTGTTGTTTTAATTGGCATTTCCATGATGACAAAGTGTGGAACATCTTTTCATATTTTTATTTATCATCTGTATATATTCTTTGGTGAGGTGTTTATTAAGATCTTTGGCCGGTTTTTTAACTGGGTTATTTGTTGTTGAATTTTAAGTGTTCTTTGTATATTTTAGATAATAGTGCTTTGTCAGATGTGTTTTTTGAAATTTTTTTCTCCCAGCATATAGCTTCTGATTCTCTTGACATTCCTATCCATGAACATGGACTATCTCTCTATTTATTTAGTTCTTTGATGTTTTATTTATCATAATTTTATAATTTTTCTCATAGAGATCTTGTATATATTTTGTTAGTCTTATACCTAAGTATTTCATTTAGGGGAGTGCTGGTATAAACAATATTATGTTTTTAATTTCAAATTTTACTTGTTAATTGTTAGTTTATAGGAAAGCAATTGACTTTTGTTTATTAACCTTGTATCCTGCAACCCTGCTATAATGACTTCTTAGTTCCAGATGTTATTTTTGTAAATTTTTTTTGGATATTCTACATAGACAATAATGTCTGCAAACAAAGATAGTTCTTTATCTTCTTTTCCAATCTATAAATATTTTATTTCCTTTTATTACCTTATTGTGTTAGTAAGGTCTTTCAATACAGTGTGGAAGGGAATGATAAAGGAGGAACATTTTTGCCCTGTACCTGATCTTAGTGGGAAAACTTCAGGTTTCTCACCATTAAGTATGATATTACTGTAGGTTTTTTTTTTTCTGTAGCTATTCTTAAGTTGATAAAGTTTCCCTTTATTTGCAGTTTACTGAAAGGTTTTTCTTTCTTTCTTTTTTTTTTTATCATGAATGGGTGTTGGATTTTGTTGCATGCTTTTTCTGCAACTATTGATTTAATCATTTGATTTTTGTTTTCTAGCCTGTTGATGTGATTGGGTATTAATTGAGGTGATTTTTTTTATACTTGCCTTATTCCCATGAGATTGATACCATCCTAATCCTCTGAGTTATGGCACAATTTCAAAATATAGCATGCCTAAAACTCAATTTGTAGGGAGCAAGTTGCAGGCAGGGAGAGCGAGATGGGTCCCAGGAATTCTTCTTTGTGTGGGAAGTCCTAAGGCTCAACAGAGAAGATAAAATGGCTTGTGTATTTATGATGAACCTAGAGGAAATAAATGAGCACAGAGCTGGCAGACATTGGTGTGTAAGGGGCTGGAAGGAGAATAAATCAAGATGTTAAGATGAAGGTGGTAATGAAGAAAGTCAGAAGGAGGAGGAAAGTGGTCCATATCTGAAAGAAAGTTGCTGCTTAATACATTGTCCACATGGTATCTATAAGGTTTATGAAATCAGTGTATTGCACAATTTTTTAAACTTTAAAAAATGTTTAGAAATACCAGGGCAAGTGGTTAATATCTCAGATGTGGTCTCTTTGATAATTCATAGTGTTTGATTATAAAATTATTGAAGAAATATTATTGGAGTAGTAGTATGATGCTTTAAAAAGTTGTGGCTTTTAGTAGAATTTGAGATGTCAAGAAAATAATCACCCAGGACTCTATTTTTAGATTTGGATATAGTATTTATTAGCAGAGAAATGATAATTAATCATTGAAGTGAATGGAGAGGAATAGACAGAGATCTCAGCAAGTGAAGATTTAAACAAGTTAGAGGAATGGTCATTGACTTGACAGAGTTTAAGAAGTGGCAACAAAGTGCCCATAGAGAGCAATTTATCAGTGAAAACAGAGCAGTCATTCTTCAGAACTGCTTAGTGCTCTAGAGTGCAGCAGCAGAGGTACTGAAGAAGGTGGGGGTGAGGAAGGAAACTAGGAGATTAGATGAACATATATACATGAAGTAAGAGGCCACTGAGACCCCTCTACCACCCTACAGAGCCGGGATACTCTCCTTTAGTCAAGCATCTATTTTCTGGAGAAATTAACCTGCAGTATCTCTGGACTTTGGGGCTTCAAGCACAGAGAAGAGTGAGAGTGAGATACAGACCTAGGAATGATGAAATTAAATGAAAATATGCAGTCTAAATAATGGAACTCTCAGCTCTCATCCTCTTCCCTAACTCCCAGAAAACCAGCAGCTAGGATTAAACCTCACAGGTTAGGAAATTGGAGAATTCTTCAGTTAAAAAACTGAAATGCCCTAAAGAAAAGACAGGTAGTGTGGTAATGTAGAGAACGTATCTCACTTCCCTTGATGCTTTTGCATCAAGACTGCACCTCCTGCAGGCTATTCCCTGCCCTTGATCAAAATCAGTGGGGATACTAAGGCAGACCCATTCCTAGGAAATATAGAATTGTCGTTTGATGTGAGCTTAAGGATTTCCTGATGGCTTTGCCAGATGTCCCTTAGGTTGCATGCCAACCTAGGATGCTTCTGCTTCCACACAACCTTCTCTTCCTCCCCCTTTACTAGGGTTCAGACTTGCATTGCAATGAACTGCTTTCCCTATTTTCTTTCATGCAGCATTTCTGATAACAGTATTTTCTCACATCTAACCCCATTTCAGTGTCTCCTTCTCAGAAGACTAAGTCTAAAACTAGAGGTAGTGAGAGTGATATGAGAAAGTAGGAGCTAAGATGGGGATTTGGGACTGGCTCACCTATTGTGTAGCAGGCAGAGGATGCTGTTCTGGTTGGTGGATGTGGCACCAATGCGGCAGTTAAATTGCCAAAGACTTCATTGATGGTGGCCTCAGGAAAAGTGGTGGTGGAGGGGAATACTGTGTAAGAAGCCAATGATTCAAGCATTTAGAAAAGATGGCATTATTGCTAAGTTATATTGATACTCTGCCTAACAATCACAGGAGACTGAGAATAATTAACAAGCACTTAATATCAAAGAGTGAAAACCAGAGAGTCTTGGTAGTAGCTTCTAAACACGTGTCCTGCCCTGTACCAGCAGTGGAAGGGCAGCCACAGTAGAACATGAAGGCTAAAGGCTCAGTTGTCAGAGCTTCAGAGGAATTTGAATGCTAAGACCATGTAGGTCTCTTAAGTGAGGAGCAGGGCTCTGATAGGATGACCGGGGATCCTGAAATGGTGACAGGACATTTGGTTGTGCCCCTGAGGTTTTCCACTCTGCAGCCCTCCCTGGCCCTGCTAAGTGTATGGAGGCAGCCCACCTCTAGCACGAGTAAGGGGCTGAACCCTCTCTGTCCTGGAGGATGTGGCAGAGGCCTCTCATCAACAAGGCAACAGGTTCCCCCCAGGAGCTACCTTCACCTTCTCTCCTGGCTGCCAGGCCAATTGATGAGGGTGCCGTCCAATATCTATAATTATAATTATTTTTTTAAAGCAAGACTTTAGGAGGCTGAGGACAGTTAACCCAATAGAAAACATAATTCTTGTTTATTTTCCAGACCTGAAGTAATTTTTAGATCCAGAAATCATTGACCAAAGACATGGCTGGATGCTTAGGAGGAAGGACCCTACGAGACCAGTCCAAGTACATATCATGACAGTATTCCCAGCCTTCCTCTCAAGGGACCTCTAGCCACTTATATAGATGACTGCATGCTGTGGGAAAGGAAGTGACCAGACATTTTGAGAGTTGACATTGATTCCTAGAATAGGAATCTATACCTCAGTCCAAATCACACCGGGCCCAGGTGTCCACAGACTCTCCCAACCCCACAGTTCTCAAGGATATAACTGAAATAGGTATACTTAGCAGTCGAAGTTAACAGCCACATTGGGCCCTCCTCTCTGAAGCCAAATCTATCATGGTGGGGGAGACCAAATGGAAACCATACCCAAAGCCAAATCATAAACCCCAAACAATTTCTCATTACCAGGGAAGACAGCAAAAATGAACTCTACAGTTAAAGACTTAAAAGATGCATGGGTGCTGGTTCCACTTGGAGGTCTGCATGATTGCCAGTCTGGTTCTTGCAGAACTGGATGGATACTGCAGAAAGTTACAGGCTACCACAGACATGACCAATTCGTAGCCCCGACATCAGCTGCCTTGCAGATATGGTGTCACTGCTCACACAGGCTGCTAAGTCGTCAGGTACAGGGTATGTAGCCATTGATTTGGAGAATGCATTCTTTCCTTTTCAATTAGAAAAGAGGGCCAAAAATAATTTATGGCTTCCGGTTTCACCTCCAATGTGCTTAATAATCATCAACCCTGCCATTACAACCAAAAAAAGTGGATAACCTGAAAATCAATGACTTTCCTTGATCTGTTAGAGAACTGAGTCTACAGGGCAAACTTTTACCCTGAAATCTGCATAAACAGACCAGTCTGGTCAGATCTATTTACCTGGAACAGAAGCTGCTGGAAACACAAACTGGGAGCAACACTTAAATGATAATTGTGATAAATTATTGTAGGAAAAAATAGACAAACCTATTATTAAAGTTGGAGACTTCACACCTCTGTGTCTGTAACTAATAGATCACACAAGGCAGAAAAATCAATAAAGATATCGTTGACCTGAATAGCACTATCAATCAACTTGATCTATTGACATTTATAGAATATTCCATCCGACAATAGCAGAAATAGATTCTTTTTAAGCTCACATGTAACATTCACCAAGATAAACCACATTCTGAGCCCCCTCATAGACCCTTCATGAGGACAAGGTTGAGGGTTTTAATTCTCACTGTAGTACCCTCAACGCAATGCCTGGCCCATAGGAGGTAGGTAATGACTATTTTTTGAATAAATGAATGAATTGTAAAATTAGACAACAAGACAAAGAGTCTAGTCAGGGTGAGAACAGCAGTTAGATAGTCACAAAGAAAGGATATTACAAATGTGTAAGCCTCAAAGGTTAGAACGGCAAACCCACACTGATAAATAATAAAACATAGAAAATGGTACTTGATGACCATTTTGAAAACCCTGCTTTTATCATATCACTTCTTTACTAACTTCCTGTCACTCCCAGTGTTCAGATTCCTGAGCATCCTAAGCCTCCTGTAACCAGGCTCTGCTTATTTCACTTCACCTCTTGTTTATTGCTCAAATATTTTTGCTTCCTCACTATTATTACCACTAAACAATCATTTGTGACTCAAGCCTATAAGTATATATAGCTACACCATCTCACTCTTTTTTTGCTCATCCAACTCTTTCCCATTTGGGAGACTCTGAAACTTGTGAAACATTTGTTATCTGTTTCACATTTTGATATTTAATCATATAATAACTGGAGTCTTACCTGTTTTGTATGTGCATTTTTTACATGAGCTACTAGAGTTCAGATCCTAGTTCATTCAGGTCATCTTTAATGTAAAAATAATTTGTATCCCAGTAGTTTATTTGTAAGCTAATTTCTTTTAGCTTATAAAAGCTGAAAGTATTAAGCTGCACTTTCCCACTGAATATTAAAATGTATTAGATTCTCTTCTACATCTAGAAAAATGTATTTAAGAAATAATCTAATGGAACTGTATTACTATGGTTGGCTGTGCTTGGACTTCTCAGAGCAAAGGTCCATGCAGCAAAATTTTGAACTACTTCCTTCGCTCTCTGGTTATTCCTTTAAACGTTCTTCATAGTTGAGCAGTAGTTTTATTTCACAAGTTAAATTTCCTTAAAGTAATTCAATTTAGTCCCATACATTTATTGGAATTTCATTGATTTTCTTCTGGAACAAATTTGCATTTGGGGGAGGAGGACTGAAAGCCATTTATGACACCAGTGCATAATTTTCAAAGATAAATAATGCCTGCCTAAAACATAACACCTGATTATGTTTTAACAGTGATGTTAATCAAATATGATAGTGGAGAATTGTCATTCTCAAGGGATTTGCTGTAGCACTGGTGTTATTTTTAGAGAGCAGACCGTGATCTGTTTTAGCTGATCTACTTATCCCATTGATACAATTTTTAAAATTCTAATGAGTATTAACAAGTATCTAAGAGAAAATAAGTAAAGTTTTTAGAGAATTAGCTGTTTCAAGAGAAGGATATGAGCTCTAAAATATCTTGGAGTTTTGCTTTGTGGAGATTTCAATCAAATGCTTCCATTTTTCTTTGAATATTTCTTTTAATACATTCAGTGGCCTAGATCAAGAAGAGTTGTATAAAATTCCCTTGGAGATTTTTTATTTAATGTATAAGAACATGAGAACTAATTTGAATTGTTGAAGTGATCCATTGTTAGTGTGGAGATTAGTTATTGCTCTGGCACTTGGCCAACTCTCTTCTCTACTCAGCTTCAGCTGTGATGAGGGGGTATCTCGATTGAGGTCTTAGTTTCCAGAACTGTCACACGCTGCAATATTCTTACAGTTTCCCTGGCTATAAACCTTATCGCCTGTTTTACCATTCTACTTTTGTTACTCCGGTAGCGATCATCTGAATTTACATAGAATAATCTCATATCTACCATTTATTGTGTGTCTTTGGACCAGTTATTTAACCTCTATCAGATGCTATTTTCTCAACAGTAAAATGGAAATAAATATATTAGCCATCTCTATGGCTGGAATCGCAATGAAATGAAATACAGTAGTCTACAGAGAACACTTAGCATGTGCATGGCATATTGTTAGGGTTCAATAAATAATATTGTAACTATTACTATTCCTGTTACTATTACTCAAGAGGTGCATGTCATAGAATTTTGAACTCACAGAATATTTTGAGTTGAAGGCATTTGCCATTGAAGAAGCTGATGGTTGTTTACTGTTGTTTAGAATGTGGGTATATGTAAAAATGTACTGTTTATACTTTCAGAAATCCCTAAATACAGTACTTAAACAGCTGGAAGAAAAAAAGTCTTGAAAATCAAGTGAAAGCCTATGCTCTGAGATTGGAATAAGAGTCAAAATTTTGTTTTTATTTTAGACTACCATGCTTTTTTAGCATGTTATCTAGAAACCTACTATACAATTGTCATAAAATACCTACAAAACTATTCCCTACACTGTATTTTAATAAATCAGCATAGAGACATTGACTTAGTACTAGCCCTGCTAGTATTACAAGTCTTCTCTGATGTTGGGTTTGTAGTTTGGTATCTTTCACGTAGGTTTGCCGCAAGGCCAACCGTGAGCGTTGTGTATATCTAGCTGAAATGTCTCAGGTAACTTGTTTTTTGTACTTCCAAATTCTAAGAGTTTCTTTTTATTGTAAGTTATGGCTTTATTTTCCTACATTTTGATTGGTTTGATCTGGTAGAGAAACAAATATTAAAATTATGAGAGAAAAGGTACCAAGTTTCTAAATATGGAGGGTGAAAAGGAAAACATATAACTTGTATAAAAAGATAAAAGGGAGATAAAAGTTTCCAAATGAAGAGACTGGTTTGCATATTTTCCGTCTTAGTTATTCTTTTAGTTTAATCTATAATTGCTAGAATTCAAATAGTTCCCTCTGCTATCATGCAATTCAAGGCATTTTACTTCATAATTATGCATGGTGAGGTCTAGGATAGATACAGAATTGCTATTGCTAGAAAGGGTGTTATTACAAATGACAGAACAGGAAAACGATCCATAATTATGAAAGGTGTCACACATGTATTTTCCAGTTTTTAATTTGCCTTTCAGTTTTACTTATAATGTTGTTGGTATTATAGAGTTTTTGTTGTGATGTTCTCAGAGTTATGTTTTATTTATTGATTCTGATGTCACGTTTAAAAGATTTGTCTTCATCTCAGTGTTTCATAACATTCATTACTTTTTTTCAGTATTTATATGGCTTAATATTTGACATTTGAAAACTTAAACCTTGTTAACTTTATTTTGGAATATGCTTTCAGGGTAGGATATGGGTTCAGTTTCCAATGTGCATTATCCAAATGGAAGTGTTCAAAGAGCAGTTGACTATATGAATCTCAGGAAAAAAAAGTTAAAGATTGGAGATAGAGACTTGGAAATTATTAGCATGTAGATAATAAATGAAGGCATGTGAATGGATGATATGCAACAGGGAGAACACATGGGTGGAAAGAAAGATAGTCTAGAATATAGCTTTGAAGAGTTTCAACAGTGATAGTCAAGGGAAGAGGAGCCAAAAAGAGGCTTGGAGTCTTTGGGACATAACTAGGGAAGGAAAGGAGGTAGAGGAGAGGTAGTTGAGGGCAGAGTGTGACAAAGAGATAATCTGCTAATCACTGATCTGGAGACTCCAGAGGGTTAAGGAAAGGATTGAGAGAAAGAGAGTTAGGATTGGGGATTGCAGCTAACAAGAGGATGTAGAGAGTCATTTGAGAAAGAATACAGGGCAACAATGGAAAAAAGGAGGTTTAGATTTCTAGTGCTGACTGAGGTAAGCAGAAAATTAAGACAAAACAGAAATACTCCTTCGAGTCTCTTACCCATAAAACGGACAATCAGTTCAAACTTTACGGTCCTGGATACTTGATTGGAAGCCTGGGTCCGTCCTGCAGCACAGGCACCTTATGCCTGTCCTCAGACTGTGGTCTCCACTCAGAATATGTTGCTTCTCATACAAGCCAATTTTGTTCCCTTCAAGGCCTAGCATAAATAAAATGCTACCTCCTTTATGAAGCCATGATATGATGAAAGCCAACGGACTGTGGAGCCAATACAAATTTGTACTCACTGCAGCATGGCCTTTTGGGGCCTTAATTTTATTCAACATCTGTAGAAGGGAAATCACAGTAGAATCTTGCAGGGAATTGTGAGTGTCAGAGATCTAATGTGTTAAAGTGTTGGGTGAAATGGCTGGCATGTAATAGGTTCTAAATTCCAGCAAATGGTGAATACTATTTTCCTGTTTTTCTTTCCTCATCCTCCTACCATCTCTCTCTCTGTGACAGGGGCTTCAGAATATCTACTTGCCTTAGCTTACTTTCTTTCCCTTTGTTTTTCTGAAAAATTCATTTAGGTGGTCCAGTTTCTACTTCTAAACAGGATCACTGGACATATAATCAAAGCCTATTATATTTTATTTTTTATTTTTCAATTAGAGTTGACATTCAGTATTATTTTATATTAGTTTCAGGCGTACAGCATAGTGATTAGATATTTATAAAATAATGAAACTCTAACCACACACATAGTGGTTAGACATTTATAAAATAATGAACTCTTCTAGAAGTTTTATAGTTTCAGGTGTTACATTTAAGTCTTTAATCCACCTGGCACTATACATAATTATTACAATATTGACTATATTCCTTATTCTGTATTTCACATCCCTATGACTATTTTGTAACTCCCAATTTGTACTTTTTAATTCCTTTACCTTTTTCTCCTAACCCCCTAAACCCTCCTCCCATCTGGCAATCACCAGTTTGTTCTCTGCATCTATGAGTTTCTGTTTTGTTTGTTCATTTATTTTGTACTTTAGATTCCACATATAAGTGAAATCACACAGTATTTGTATTTCTCTGTCTGACTTATTTCACTTAGCATAATATCCTCTATGTCTATTCATGTTGTTTTGAATGATAAGATTTTATTTTTTATGGCTCAATAATATTTCATTGAATATATGTACCACATCTTTTATATCCAAATGTCTGTTAATGAGCACTTAGATTGCTTCCATATCTTGGCTATTGTAAATAGTGCTGCAGTGAACATAGGGGTGCATATATCTTTTCGAATTAGTGTTTTGGTTTCTTTGGATAAGTACTCAAACATGAAATTGCCGGGTCATAAGGTAATTCTATTTTTAATTTTCTTTGAAGAACCTCCAAACTGTTTTTTATAGTGGCTGCACCAATTTACAATGCCCAAGGGTTCCCTTTGCTCCACATTCTTGCCAACACTTGTTGTTTATTGATTTATTGATGACAGCCATTCTGAAAGGTATGAGGTAATATCTCATTTTGGTTTTGATTTGCATTTCTCTGATGAATAGTGATGTTGAACATATTTTCATATGTCTATTGGCCATCTGCATGTCTTCTTTGGAGAGATGTTTATTCAGGTCCTTTGCTTATTTTTTTAGTAGGATTATTAGGTTTTTAATATTAAGTTGTGTGAGTTGTTTATAAATTTTGGATATTGGTTTCTTATCAGATGTACCATTGCTGAATATTTTCTTTCATTCAGTACATTTTTTTTTTAGCTTTGTTGATAGTTTCCTTTGCTGTGCAAAAACTTTTGTTTGATGTAGTTTCATTTTTGATTTTTCTTTTGTTTCCCTTGCCCAAGACAATACATCAAGAAAAAATATTACTAAGAGCAATGCCAGAGTTTACTGCCTATGTTTTCTTCTAGGAGTTTTATGGTTTCAGGTCTTACATTTAAGTCTTTAATCCATTTTTGAGTTTATTCTTGTGTATGGTGTAAGAAGGTGGTCAGTTTTATTTACTTTTTTTTTTTGCATTTATTTCTCAAAATTTTCAAACTCCATTTATTAAATAGACTCTTTGCCTCATTATATATTCTTACCTCCTTTATCATAGATTAAATACCCATATAGGTGTGGATTTATTTCTAGGCTCTCTATTCTGTTCCATTGATCTATGTGTCTGTTTTTATGCCAATACTATGCTGTTTCGATTACTATAGACTTGAGGTATAGTTTGATATCGGGTAGGGTGATATCTTCAATTTTGTTCTTTCCCAAGATTGCGATGGCTATTCAGGGTCTTTTATAGTTCCATATAAATTTTAGAATTATTTGGTCTAGTTCTGTGAAAAATGACACTGGTGTTTTAATAGAGATTGCATTGACTCTCTAGATTGCTTTGGATAGTATAGGCATTTTAATGATAATTCTTCCTTCCCATAAGTACAGTATATGCTTTCATTTATTTGTATGCTCTTCAATTTCTTTCTTCAATGACATAATTTTCTGAGTACAGGTCTTTAACTTTTTTTGGTTAAGCTTATTCCTAGGTATTTTTATTGCATTTGATGCAATTGTAAATGGTATTGTTTTCTTAATTTCTCGTTTTGATAGTTCATTATTAGTGTATGGAAATGCAACTGACTTCTGAATATTAATTTTGTATTCTGTTACTTTACTGAATTTATTTATCAGTTCTAACATTTTTTTTGGTGGAATCTTTAGGGTTTTCTGCAAATAATGACAGTTTTATTTCTCCCTTTCCAATTTGGATACATTTTATTTATTTTTCTTGTCTGAGGCTAGAACTTCCAATTGAATAAAAGTGGTGAAAGTAGACATTATTTTCTCATTTCTGATCTTAAGGTAAATGCTTTTAGTTTTTCCTCATTGATTATGTTAGCCGTGAGTTTGTTATATATGGCATTTATTATGTTATGTTCCCTCTAGTCTCACTTTGTTGGGAGTTTTGATCTCAAATGGATGCTAGATTTCGTCAAAGACTTTTTCTATTGATATGATCATATGATTTTTATCCTTCAATTTGTTAATGTGGTATATCACATTAATTGCTTTATGGATATAGAATCTACCTTGCATCCTAGGAATAAATCCACTTGATCATGGCGTATGACCTTTCTAATGTATTACTGAATTCAGTTTGCTAATATTTTGTTGAGGATTTTTATATCTATGTCCGTCAAAGATGTCGGTATATAGTTTTCTTCTTTTGTAATATCTTTGTTTGTTTTTCCAATCAGGGTAATGAAGGCCTCATAGAATGTGCTTGGGAGCCTTTTCTCCTATTGAATTAAAAAAAAAAATAGTTTGGGAGGAATAGGTGTCAATTCTTCTTTGAATGTTTGGTAAAATTTACCATTTGGTCCAGGACTTTTTTTGGGGAGAGGGGAAAGTATTTTGATTGTTGATTCGATTTCATTAGTAGTAATTAGTTGGTTCAGATTTTCTGTTTCTTCTTGACTCAGTCTTGGGAGATTGTAAGTTTCTAGGAAAGTATTCATTTCTTCCATATTGTTCAATTTGTTGGCATATAATTGCTTATAATATTTTCTTATAATCCTTTGTATTTCTGTGGAGTCAGTTGTTACTTCCCTTCTTTCATTTCTAATTTTATTTATTTGGGTCCTCTCTCTTTTTTTCTTGATGAGTCTGGCTATAAGTTTATCAATTTTGTTTATTCTTTCAAAGAACCAGTTTTTTATTTCATTGATCTTTTGTTTGGATTTTTTAGACACTATTTTGTTTATTTCTGCTCTGATTTTTATTATTTCTTTCCTTCTACTCACTTTGGGCTTTGTTTGCTCTTTTTGTTCAAGTCCTTTAGTTGTGAGATTAGATTGTTTATTTGAGTTTTTTGTTTGTTTGTTTGTTTATTGAGGTAGGCCTGTATTGCTATGAACTCTGCTCTGAGTACTGCTTTTGTTGTATCCCATAGATTTTGATTCATTGCATTTTCATTTTCATTTGTCTCAAGGTATCATTTGATATTTGTCTTGACCTCATTGTCAATCCATTCATTGTTTAGTAGCAGTTTATTTAGCTCCACGTGTTTGTATATTTTTTAGTTTTTTCTTATAATTGATTTCTAGTTTTATACCATGTGGTCAGAAAAGACTCTTGATATGATTTCAATCTTTTTAAATTTACTGAGACTTGTTTTGTGGCCTAAGATATTTACTTTGGAAAATATTCCATGAGCATTTGAGAAGAATGTATATTTTGTTGCTTTGAAATGAAACATTCTAAAAATACTAATTAAATTCATCTGGTCTAGTATATCATTTAAGGCCGCCATAATTTTCTGTCTGGAAGATCTGTCTATTGGTGTCAGTGGGGTGTTAAAGTCCCCTTGTATGATTGTATTACTGTTGGTCTCTCCCTTTATATCTGTCAATATTTGCTTTGTATATTTAGGTGCTCCTAGATTGGGTGTATAAATGTGTCCTAGGGTTATATCCTCTTGTTGAATTGATATCTTTATCATTATGCAATGCCCTTCTTTGTCCCTTATTGTAGCCTTTGTTTTGAAGTCTGTTTTGACTGATACAAGTATTGCTACCACAACTGTTTTAAATTCCACTTACATGAAATAGGTTTTTCCATCCCTTCACTTTCAGTCTGTGTGTATCTTTCAATCTGAGTTGGGTCTCTTTTAGATAGCATGTGTATGGGTCTTATTTTCTTATAGTTATTGCCAACCATTTTATTATTCATATTTATGTTATTTTTTTCTTCCCCTTCTTCTTAAAGAAGTCCCTTCAACCTTTTTTTTTTTCTTTTGGTAATACTGGCTTGAGAGTGATTGATTCCTTTAGCTTTTTCCTGTCTGGGAAGCTCTTTATCTCACTCTTAGTTTTAATTGACAGCCTTGCTGAGTAGAATAGTCTTGGTTATAGATCCTTGCTTTTCATCATATTGACTATTTTGTGCCCTTCTTTTCTGGCATGCAAAGTTTAAAAAATATGAAACGTTTCATGAATTTTTGAGTCATCCTTGCACAGGGGCCATGCTAATCTTTTCTGCATCATTCCAATCTTTGTATATGTGCTGCTGAAGCAAGCACAAAGCCTATTTTAACAGCTTTCCAGGAAGATGTTAATCCTGTTCCCCAGTATAAGTGTTAATAAGGATTTTCACTCTAGAGTGAATTGTTAATCTTTATAGTTAAAGATGGTTCTGACCATGTGGATACTCTGGTGACTGGAAAGGTCAATGGATAATTTGCAGTTCTTTCCATGTTGAATATATAAATAATTGATTCTTCAGTAGATAATGAGCTATTTGCTGAGTCTGTTGTTTATACTTCTGCTTTATTCACTCTTTTGATTGAAATTGAGTATCCACATCTCAGAATTCATTTAATTTACACAGTGTATAAACAGCATGACATTGCTTTTTAAGAATATACAGGTACGCTGCATTACTTAAAAGTCAGGCAGAAAGAGTGACTAGAGATTGCTGCAACACATAATAAACTTAACCCATAGCAGAATTATAGTGATGGATTTGAGAGGTTGGTGAATATAATGCTTTGGTTTGCAGACAAGGAAGCTGGGGCCATTCTGTGTAATTGTTCAGCAATTACAACTGTTACAATTGTTAAAGCATCATGGACTTCTCCTTATTCTCCTTTGAAACTTCCTTAAAACCTTGGTCTTAGTTTTATCCTCTGATGAAAACAACCTAGTCTTCCCATAGTTTCATTTTATTTTGAGCTAAAATTAGCCATTCTTCATAACACGAGTTCCAGACTATCCAACTATTTCCATTGCCTTTTTGGACAACTCCTTTTATAATTGTTCATTTGAGAATAGAGCTCTCCAAGTTTAAATCTAGACTTGATATATAACCTCAACAGCAAAGTCTTGTCTCCACCATACTCATTTTTCTGCTCTGCTGCCTAAGCAATCATTCTGAAATACAGATAGTCTGGTATTGTTCCTCATTTAAAACCTTCAGTGTCTGCATTGGCCAACAGCAGAGCTGCTTGGTGTGCTCTGTCTGTTCTGTCTCTCCAGCTGTGTCTCTATCATGCTGCTTTGTACCTTTAGGCCCTGCTGTTCTTTCTGCCTGGGATGTCCTTTCTCTCATTCTTATTGGCTGCTCTTTGGTGTAGGGCCCCCACAGCCTGAATTAGTTGCCTCTGCTCTATGCTTACAAAGCAGCTGTGGAAACCTCTGCAGAGGCAGTGAATGCTGCACACTAATGATTTTGCTGTTTCTATGACAGATTGTAAGAGCCATGACTTATCTTTGTACCTCAGTGCCCAATCTAGTGGTGGCACATAGTAGATGTTCAGTAACATTTGCTAAGTGAATAGATGAGTGAATTCCATCTTCTGGTCCAAAGTCCCCAGAGTTGTCACACTTAGCAAATGACCTAACTTCTTCACCAAGAGATGAGAATTCATCAGGTGTGAAATCCAGTTGCCTTCTCTTTTACCTTCAAATACATTTTTGTCCACTTTCTAAAAAATACATTTTTATTACATCTTTATTCACTATTTCTGTTCCTCCTCCTGTCTTAAAGAAAAGAGCTCTCAGACTTTTCCCTAAGTTCATCTGCTGCCTCTAAGAATTAATTATTATTTTCTCTTATATATTTTTTATCTCTCTTCCATTGGCAGTAGCTTGTCCTTTGTAACATGGTCATCTATCCCACCAAATAGAACAAAAAAAATTTTATTTTACCCTGACCACTAAAAGCTACTCATAAAACTGCTGCCTTAGCTTTCTCTTCCTCAGCCTAAGTTTATGAGAGAGTGGATATGCTTGCTGCCTTGTTGTTCACTCCTTGACCTTTTTTCAGCTCCCTTCTGACCCCACCATTGGGCTCTGACACTGTTTATCTCCTAATATGAAAATACAATGACTCTTTTTCAAGCCTCCTGGTGGTAGTCATCTCTGAGGCATTTCATAGTGCTCACTATGTTGGCTTTTTAGAATATTCTCCCCTCTTGACTTCCATGACAGTGGTATTTTTGCCTGCATTTTTCTATTATTCCTGTTGTTTAAATGATGGCCATGTTGATCATTAGTGATTCTTCTAGCCCTTAAAAGTTGCTTTCCCAAGTTTGTATCGTCAACTCTCTTAATTCTCTGTGTGCTCTTAACAAATGATCTCGTTTATTCATGCCTTCAATTGCCATCTCTAAGGTAATTAGTCCCAATTGTTCTTGAACTGCAGATTATATTGATGCCACCCATCAGAAGTCTTCACTTTTGTGTCCTGAAGATACTTCAAAATAGATAAAAATGAAAATACGATCTCTCTTTCCTTTTCAACAAACCCACAGCTTCTATTGTCTTATCTACTTCAATAATAGAGTGCATGTATTAATTATATTTAGTGTCTATTACAAAAAGTTTTAATGATCTATAGCACATAGATGATGTGACTTTCATGATTTCTTTTATGTTTATCTTAAAAATCACATAGACTGTGGAGTTGAGATAGAGGAGTTTTCATAATCTTTAGAAGCTCTATGACCTGGAGAAGGTGAGAATTTTCCATTATCTTTTAGCTTGTCCTATCCATGCTATTAAAGGACTTGCTTATGAAAGAGTTGAATATTGACTGTTCCTCTTATCTCTGAAATCAATTTTAAAATAAGAGAATAAATTCTCAATTGTTTATACTTTAGGTCTCTGTCTCACATGAACTTTATAAAAGGCAACAGATGGATCAGCCTCCTAAACTGAAAGATAATCTAGTGAAAACGTTAAGTCTAACTATATCTTCCCATTCTAATTAATTATATTTGCCTGTGGATAGGACTGTCAAAACAGGTGTCCATTATATTTTGGAAGCTCAACTTCTAGATTTTATAACAGCAATACAGCAGATGGTGAGAGAACTTAAAGAAGTTCATGCTCTCCATTCACTATTTATATACATTTTTGTAGATTCTGAGAACATTTTCTAAGCAAATTTTCTAAGCAAAAATAATACTGTGCCCAAGGAGGGCTTAAAACTACACCATTAGCAACAATATAAATACAATTAAATTATCAGTCTTGATTATTTTAGTGAGCAAATGTGGACACTGAAATAAATGTAGAGACAGTGCAGTTTAAACTATGTTTTTCTATGTAAACAAAAACAATTTAGGATAAATTAAGAACAGAAGAATGTTTTATTGGTTTATGAGTTTATATCACATATAATTTTTCCTGTTGCTGTACAAGTACAGAAGAGTTAGGCAATCTTTGTCTTGTATGACCTTATCCAATTAGGGGAATATGTTTGTATATAACTTAACAATATAAGAAAATAACTGAAATATAACTTAGCTGTATAAATCAGAATCCTTTCCAAATACATGTCCTCAAGATGTACGCCATACAGCAAGATTCTTAGGTGGCGATTCATGGGATAACAACGTTTGTCCAATATTTAGCTAGGTGAATATAAATGTGTTCTTCCTTGAGTAGTCATACATACTTTAAATTATTACTTATTATCTTTAGACATTTTCATTAATGGAAATACAATGTAGTTAAAATATTTAAGTGAATTCTGAAAGAGGACTTCACTTTGAAACTATGACACCTCTGTGTTGGGGGCCCTGGGGTCACTCCCATGTTCAGTGACACGCTAGAACAACTCACAGGGCTCAGTGTATGTTTGTGCACATAGCTAAGATTTATTATAGCCAAAGGACACAGAGCAAAATCACCAAAAGAAAAAGTTTTGTGGGATGACATTTGCAGGAAACTAGGAACAAGCTTCTGAAAGTCCCCAATGGAGTCGAGTAGAACATGCCTAATTTCTTCAGCACAAACTTGTGATAACCTGTGTGACAACATGTGAAGTTTTGTCTTTCAGGGAAACTCATTACATATTTAATGCTCAACTGTTTTATGGGGGACTGTTCATGTACATGTCAAAATTTAAGACTCCCAGAAGGAAATTGGATGTTCACATAAACCATACTGTTTGTACAGTTGCAATACATCAAGTCACTCTTCATTTATACATTTTATGTCAGGATAGGCAACTGTTTACCACTCAGTTCCCAGACACCAACCAAGGACCAAGCTTGTGAGCAGTCATTTCTAAAGATAGCAGTTTTGGGGCACCATGTTAGCTCTTTCTGCACAATCACTCTAAATATTTATTTTTTATTTTTTTACATTTATCTTCCAGTTGAAATTTGTATTAAAAAGATAACACTTCATTCAAATTTGCTTAAATGGTGAAGGGAGAAATTTTTGTAAATAAAGATAAAAGTTCAGTCTAATCATATATTAACACACATATACATATATATTATGATACCGTAGGTCCCCGAGGCAGTTTGATTTTTCCATTGAATACTGACATAGATTTGCAGGTTGGATCTCTCAGGGAGTAGACTCTGAAATGAAAATCCACGTGCAGGAAGTTTACGAGTGAATATTCTTGAATCAGCACTTCCAGGGGGAGAAAAGGACACAGGTTTGGGCAGAGGTAATAGGGCTATTGTGCACCTGCAGTCCCATATACCAAGATGATTCATTACGGGCTTTTTTTCCCCAATGATGGGATGACCTAGACCCTTATATTTGAGAGTATGAGCCCTGTTTGCCATTTCCTTTCTAGACCATGTCTTAGGTACTTGCCCCACATACTGTCAAAATTGGGCAAGGCAGTGATGAAGGACACTCGAGTGATCATCTCAGGCCAAACTCATGCCTCCTTGCCCTGTTATGTAGCAATGGCTGTACATCATCTCAATGATCAGTTGGTCTGTGAGGCTCTCCATGCCATAGGTCTGAACTGAACTTGAGGAGCTGGTGCTTCAGAGATGGATGACATGGTCTGAGATACCTCCTCAGTAAGCTTGTTCATCCCCTCTGCCACTGCTCACCCTTGATCTTAGATGTATCCCCTCCATCTTTGATAAAACCTAATGTTGAATACTGTGCCTGACATAAATAGGTGTTTAATAATTTTTCAATGAAGGCATGGGTGAATGAATGGTCACACAAAGGGACAAAAACCCCTTCATGTTCTGAAAATATTAATAACCTAAATAAATCATATAATAGAAACATTTCTATATACCTGTAACCTTCCAAATTAGGTACATATAATTGATACTAGCTTAAAATATTGCCATTTTGAATTACTAACTCCAGAATTTAATATTCTTTAGTATGTTTCTTTAGTTGATGAATCAAATTTTAGTCTTAAAATCAAGTTTTTGGGTTAGACACAAATGAAGAGGATATCCAAATGACCAATGGACAGATGAAAAGATACTCAACACCACTACTTATTCAGCAGAATGCCAATTAAAATTATGAGATATCACCACAAATTTTAAAGATTGATGATTTCAAGTGTTGTTAAAGATATAGAGGAATGGAGTTTAGTATTACTTTGGAGACTGTTTAGTATTACTTTTTACATTTGGCTGATCATACCATTTCTCTGTGACCCAGTAATTCTACTAGTTATATACCTAACAGAATGGTGCATGCATTTACACCAAAAAACCCATGTAAGAACATTCACAGCAGCTTTCTTCCTAACAGCCCCCAAACAGCCTCGAAAACAACTCAAATGTTTATCAATAGTAGAATGGATAAATTTTTTGAAATTTATGTCTAGCAACAAAAACAGATTTTTGTACAGATTTTCATATGCAACAATAAAAAGACCATAGCTCACATAACATTATGGATAATTATCAGTGTTGGATGAAAAAGGCCAAAAATAACAGAATACAGACAATATGATTCTATTCATATCATGTTGAAAGATGGGCAAAACTAAACTGTGGTGTCAGAAGACAAGGCAGTTATTACCAATGGAAAGGAGAAAAGGAATAATAATTGAGAGGGTCACAAGGAGTTCTTCCAATGAGATGGCAATATTCTGTTTATTGAACTGGGTAGTGGTTACATGAGTATTTGCTCTATTATAGTTCATGGAGCTGTGCATTTATGTTTTGTGTACTCTTCTATATGTATTATACCTAAAGCAATGTTTTCAAAATCTAGTGGCTTTTAATGTTTGCTTTGGTTGATATTCCTACATATGCTAATGTTAAAATATTGACATAATGTTTTTCTAATATTCAGTATAAATCAAAGCTTTAGAAAATACCCACTTGACTGTGAAGTTCTATTTTAAAAGATCTATTAAAAAGAGATAGGGTCTGATTGAATATTAGTTATTATATTCCTACTTTGTAGAACCATGGCCACAAATGAACAAGATGCTGTATTGCTATTGAAAAATATATTCTAGAGACTCTTATGTATACTGATTTGAAAAAGGCTCTTTAAGATAAAGAGTCTCTTTAGGGTGAGGTCTGGAAGTTACTGAAAGTGTCTGGACAAGTTAATAGCTAACCATATTAACTATGACCCACGGCAATATGAAAAATCATATTCCTGCAAGCAAGGATTTCGAAAGCCAATACTATAAGCAGTGGTTCCTAAAAATAGAAAACTGTAAAATGCAGCCTCATTTTTTTTTTCTGCTCATGAAGTGTTTTAGAGTGACAAAATGCTCCAGTTGAAGAAAATAACAAGGCAATCCTTAGTGCCCTGGAATCAAAGGACCTGAGGGGAATAGAGTCTAGGACTCATTATGAGACAGATTGTTCAGGGAACTTCTTTTTTTTGTAAGAAAAGCAGCTAGAGTAGAAAAAACACAATTGAAATAGCCAACATTAATGGCATAATTCAATAAACTATGATGATATTAAGAAGTTATAAAAAATTACATTCTAAAAAATATACATAACTGACAGGAAAATGTTTGCCTAGAGTAGTAAATAAAAATTATAATACAAAATGACATAGTGAGATTATAGATGATTTATATTTACATCTTTTTAGTATATTCTATATGTTTATTTTTTAAGTTAAATTTATTGGAATGACATCGGTTATTAAAATTATGTAGATTTCAAGTGTATAATTCAATAATACAGCATATGTATATTGCATTGTGTGTTTACGACCCAAAGTCAAATCTCTTTTCATTACCATGTATTTGACCTCATTTACCCTTGTCTACCTCCATGCTCCCCACTTCCCTCTGGTAACCACTGAATTATTGTCTGTATCTATGAATTTTTGTTTGTTTATTGTTTTCAGTTGTATATCCCACATGTGAGTGTAATCACATGGTTCTTTTTAAACATAACTCAAAGTACCCAGCTCATAAAAGCTATTCAAAAAATGGAGCTATTTTTATAAGGTTCTTTTGGTTCTACTAAAGAAAGAACAAGAAAGATTTTAAAGAGGTGTAGAAAAAATTTAAATGTGAAAACTTCTTAATTTGGGTCTGAACATATATAGGAAAAGTCAAAGTAATAATTAATGACATATGTGTGTCTTAATTGTTAATGTCTGTTTTTGTAGGGTAGGACTGGGACAGCCAATAAAAAAATATGTGTACTTTGTAATCATTTTTATTTTGTATTAAAATGAAAAAATCAAGAAAAAGTTCATCTACTATATAGATTATGGAATCTCTCAAGCCAAAATAACAGTGTAAATATTTGTGTAGCTAATACAGTACAAACAAATTTTTTAATGGTGAAAAGTAAGGTGATAAATGAAGATTTGAAGCAGATAGACTGGAATAAATTTTTTTTTCTGCTACTTATAATTTAATGTGGTTTTTATATAAGTAAGTTCCTTCAGATTTAGTTTATTCACCTATATGATGGGAACGGTGAAACTCATATTGAATGGTTAGTACGCAAATTAGAGATTATTAAAAAATCTCTAGCTTAATAAACATTAGTGATTCTTCTTCTTCAATGTGTTAGTACTTCGTTGAATGTAAAGAATCAGCAAAGTAACAAAGAATTATTTGTGGGAAGAGAATAAGACACACAACAATGATTTGAAACTGCAAGTGACCAATCTATGACACTATTATGCTAACATAATCTTGCAACAGTTTTAGCCGCTGTCATTTGTTTAAAAACCACAATACTCAGGAATATAAAATGGTTTCCAAACTTTGTTGACCATAACTGATAGCATATTTAGACCCAGCATACCCACATATATTTTTTAATCTAACCAAAACAATTTCTAACACAATACCTATCTCACTGTGTATGATGCATTCTGATATATTTTCTGTTCTATTTTTTTTGCTGTGTATTTCACTACATGAATTCACTAATGAGTTTCATTCTGCAGTCTGACAAACACTACTCTAAAAGATGCAGTGTTTTAATATTTTATTATATATTTATTTTATATTTACATTTTTAGAGTGATATACCTCAGCTTAATGATTAGGGTAATCATGTCAGTTAGATCTTTTACAAATGGTTCATATTTAGGAAGCTACTTAAAACTTCTTTACAGTAAGTATAAAAACATTTAATAAACAATAAATATCTATAATAAACTCTTAATAAAATATAATATAACTGAATGTTTGTGGTTAATTTCCTATTAGACTAGAAGATAAAATTATTCTGAAAAGTTGTTATTCAAGTAAAAAAAACTTAACGCAGGAAATGGTTTATTTCCAAAGTATTACATTTTAACAATATTTTGAGATATAGTTCCCATACCAAAATTTTTACCTTTTTAAGAAGTGTGCAACTCATTAATTTTTAGCATATTCACAAGGTTGTAACCATTATCTTTATATAATGTCAGAATATTCTCATCACCCCAAAAGGAAACCCCGTGGCCATTAGCAGTCAGTCTCCATCCCTGAGCCCTTGGCAGTCACTAATCTGCTTTCTGTCTCTATGGATTTTTTTTGTTCTTGTTATTGCATAGAATGAGAGCAAACAATATATGGCCTTGTGTGTCTCATTTTGTCACTCAGCATAATGATTTCAAGGTTCATCCGTGAAGAGCATATATCAATACTTTATTCAAGTTTTTGGATATACCACATTTGGTTTATGTATTAATGTGTCGATGGACATTTCAGTTGTTTACACCTTTTGAGAATTATAAATAATATTTATAAATTATAAATTATAATAAATTTATAATTTATTGATAAATTATAAATAATATTCCTGAACAAGTTTTTGTGCATATGTGTTTTCATATCTATTATATATATGCCTTGAAATGAAATTTCTGGGTTAATTGGTAACTTTAACTTTTTGAGGAATTCTCAAACTTTTTTTCCACAGTGGCTGCACCATTTTATATTTCCACAGAAATGTATGAGGGATCCAATTTCTTTACATCATTGTCAATATTTATTATTGTCTTTTTTTTATCCTAGTAGATGTGAAATGTGGTATCTCATAGTTTTGATTTGCACTTCCCTAGGGACTAATGATGTTGAGCATCTTTTTATGTATTTGCTAGCCATTTGTATATCTTTTTTGGCGGAATGTCTATTCAAGTTCTTTGTCTGTTTTTAATTGGGTTTCTTGTCTTATTGTGTTTCAAGAGTTCTTTATATATTGTTACTAGACTGTATCAGCTAAATGACTTGCAAATATTTTCTTCCATTCTTTGTTATATTTTATTTTCTTTATGATGTCTTTTGAAGCATAAAATTTTTAATTTTGATGAGGTCTAGTTGATCTTGGCTTCTTAGGATTTTTTTTTTTTTGGTTGCTTGTGCTTTATTCCTTTTCCTATTTTTTAAAAAAAGTGCAGCTCACTGCCAGTGTTCATTTAACATCAGAGTAGGAATGCTATATTTTCTCGGATTTGACATTTTCGGCAATCGAAAATTACTATATTTGTAAATGGAAATACTAAAAACAGAATGCTTTAAATAGAATGATGTCATTTGTTTCCAAAAGACTATTGATATACTAGAGCAATGTGGAAATAATAATAAAAGCGGGATATTTTGTGGCAAACTTTGGGGATGAAGTTAGGACTGTAACTCATGAGTTATCTCGGGGTAATGCTGCAGCCACAAGCACCACTGGTGAGTATTCTCAGGGCAAACAGGAAAAGGATTAAGAATTATATCTAAGAATTCCTTGCCTAATCTAAGAACACAAAGAGTTTACATATGTTTTCTTCAAAGAGTTTTATAGTTTTGTTCCTTTTTGATCTATTTGGGTTAATTTTTGTATATGGTCTGAGATAAGGGTCTTATTTTTGAGTGTATCTACCTAGTTGTCCCAACACCATTTGTTGAAAAGACTTTTCTTCCCCAATTGAATTGTCTTGGCATCCTTTTAAAAAATTAACCATGATCATGAGTGTGTGTGTGTGTGTGTGTGTGTGTTTAATACATTCTCCAGGATTATAGCAAACTTCTGGTTAATTACAGAGTTCTGAAAAAGTTGCTTCTTACCATCATTTTGGCCATTTTTTTTCATGGCTTTTATGAAAGAATTTTGGGGAGTCCTTATTTTGTCATTTGTGCTGACATCACTCCCTGAGTAAAATATTTTTTTAAAGCACCTTGCAGGGAATTGAAGCTGACTCTTGTACGGGGTAGTTGGCTTTATAAAAATAGGTAAGTGAATAAGGGAAAGATGGTCCCATGGGAATCCAAGAACAGGACTCTCAATGTAACTGAGTCCATAGATATAGAACTAGAATTCAAATGAGCTTTAAAGGCTTCAGCAGAAGCTCACAGATCTTCACTTTAGCAGTCTGCTACATAGAATAATAATTAAAGACAGACTTTAAACTCAGTTGTCCTGAATTCAAATTCTAGAACCACTTACTAACTATATAACCTTGTTTTTCTCATGTATCTAACAGGGCTAAAAATAGTACCAATGTCATAGAGATTTTGTGAAGTTGGCATGAGCAAACAAACAAACAAACAAACAAATAAATTAGAACAGTCTCTGGCACAGATTATGTGCTGTAAAAATGTTGCTATTATTATTTGTAGTATAATCACCTGCTAATTACATTTCTACTTTATTTTTCTTCTCATTACCAACTACCATCTCCACTCTCTATAACTCTTTTGTATCACAGACAAAAGATATCATAGTATCAATTTTATTATAATTTTTCGTATCTTATCTTTGACTTACTCATACATGCTTATTTCTTTATTGTTCTTGCTCTACTTCATGACCTCCCCTTATATATTTTCTTAGCTTTAATTTATATTTCCTGAGGCAAGTATCAGAATGGGACAAATTCTCCACATTAGACCACTTTGTGGGCTGCTTCCGGGCTTCAGGGTTATCTGCCCTTGAGTTGGTTTCCTCTCTAGCTGTTAAGTGATGTTTAGGATGTAGTATGAGCACAAAACCCAAACAAAGAAATTTCCTTGTGAAGGCCTGGGCTGGGGGAACAAGTACAATATATCCCTTTGTGGGATATAGTGTTTTTGTTACACACAGTGGGGAAGATATAATCCAGTTAATCAGGAGATAATGCCACGAGAGGATCAGTTAAAAGGATTACAAGATCAAACCATCTTCCAAAATTCAAATCAAGATTTTAGAATGAGGTGGATTTCAACCTTCCTTTATTTCTTCTGTAATGTTCAATCTGTGAGGTTATTGTTCAGCACAGTTTTCAGGGTATAAAATAGATAAGAGCCATCAAGCTTCTTTTCAGCTCCTCTTCCGGAAGCTTGTTCCTTTGTCTGCATAAAGCAATTTTCTCTAGCAATCCTAAAATATCTAATAGCATTGTTTATGATTTTTAATATCCTAGAAATCCCAAAAGTTGACATCATTATACTTGCTTTTAACAATATATTTATTATCTACTCTGACAGTAACATTGCTACTATATTTGGTTTCTAGTTTGCTATCAACTAAAAATATGAGTTCAAAACTTTTTACTATTTTAGGCTGCATTGTGTTTAGTTTTTTTACACCTACGGTTTAAACAAAGCTCCAAATCAGATGCATTTTAAACTTTGATTTGATCTATTGTGGTATTATGTGAAAGACTTCAATCAGGAAACAGCTTGGTTACAGTTCCCTCCCAGCCCTGACCTTAGGACAACCTGGGCAAGTGGATCCCTCATCTTTGTTTGCCAATCATGAAATGACTGAGGCCAAGTAAGGTTTATTACTAGAAAACCAATGCTTAGTCAACTGCAAGGTCCTGGCACTTAACCCATGGAGATTTGAGTCCCTTTGTGGTATTTATTAATTCATATTGATGGCCCAGTTCTTTAGACCAAATTTTGCAAGTGTTCACAGTACTCACCTCTTAGAAGTGGATATAGAATGAGGATAAGAGAAAGGTTCTTTTAAGGCGTTTATACAATTTATTACATTCTCCTATTTATGTTATATTGTTTTATAAATGTTACCTAGTTCTGGAACATATATATCTTATTTGCCCTACTTAAGATATGTATATATCTATCTATCTCTCTATATATCATATATCATATATATATATATATATAAAATAAGATATTCTTAAGTATATCTCCTATTTGTTATATTGTTTTGTAAATGTCTGGAACATATATATATATATATGTACATATATATATATATATATATACATCTCTCTCTCTCTATATATAAAATATATATAATACAATTATATATAATATATAATATAATTATATATAATATATATATATCACTTGCCCATACTTAATAATGGAAATTATTGGACTTTAAATGTCCAAAAATAACTCAAAGGTAAGTATAGTTTTTAGCTAATGGTGTTCTTTTCTTATATCTGACACTAAAACCTAAATTCTGCTCAGTATTACAGATAATGAATACTGAATGCATTTTTATAACTACTTTTATAGATTTCTTTAAGGAAGAATACATAAATTTCAAATAGCCAATAATTATTTTAGGTGACTTTAAAAAGTAATGCAGAGAAATATAAAGTAACTTCCCATAAATTCTTCCAAATGGGAACTGTTTAGAAATATTTTCCTCTGTTCTTAAGCTAACTATAGATATCAAGTACCAAGACCCATATTGTTAATCAAATATTAGTTTTTTATATTTTGTACAATCTTTCTTAGCATTAAGAGCAAATTGATAATTTAAATATTAGTAATAACTTTAAAAATCATAGAGTTGTCACTGAAAAATCAACAAATTTGGTTCTATCATACAGGTCTAAGCCATTGTGGGAACTGGCTTGGGGAACATTTGAATTGATCTCAATCCTGGGATGGTATATTGGTTACATCCTTTTACTGGGACTCTATCATTTTTAAATGTTAGTTCTGCAGGGGCTACTTTGGAATAATTTCCAATGTCAGGAAATGTTTGTCTCTAACATGGTGGTGAAGTGTGGGTGTGTTAGTACAAAGAACTGAAATAGGGGACTCTCCAACACCTGTGTTCTAACACCGGTTTTGCAGGAAGCTTCTGACTTTGACAAAATCATTTTTCATTGCCTCACTTCCATCATTTATAGAGTTGGGAATAAGTTGCTGTGTAAATCAAAAATACTTATTACATATATATTTTTATTTTTAATATACTACTTCATTTAAAAAAGAATTGTGTTAGTTTTTATAAAATATAGAGGTATAAAAATGACACCCATAGGATAAAAGTTAAAGTTTTCAACTAAGAAAAGCTCTAGCCTTAAGCTTTCTAGCAATCAGCACGAAAAGGCAATAATTTTACAGCTTTTATTTTTTTTAAGAAGGAATATGCAAGTATAGAAAAAGTTTTACCTAATTCTAAATTCTGAAGATAATTTATGTGAAATTTTATAAGAAAATGCAATTATTATTAAAATAATCATTGTACAAATGATGGTTTTGTGTCTTTATTTTATTTTATACTGAAATATGTATTAATATCAGTATTTATTCTTTTTGAAGCATTCAGAATCCATAAAGCAAAATATCAATGAACAATATTTAATATACTTAAAATGTTAAATGTCTAAATGCATTAACATATCAAGAAATACCATATATAAAAATAAATGTTAGTATAATTAAAAAGACATAATAATGAGTTGTAATGAGGATGTGGAAAAATCGGAGACCTCCTATGTGGCCGGTGGGAATGTACAGTGGCACAACCACTTTGAAAACAGCCTGTCAGTTCCTCAAAAGGTTAAACATAGTTGCCATAGGGCCCAACAATTTTGCTCCTCTGCATATACCCCAGAAAAACAAATACTGATATCCACATCAAATATGCATGTGAATGTTTATAGCACCGTCATTATTCTTTACAGTTAAAAAGTGGAAACAATCCAAATGTCCATCAACCAATAAATAGGTAAACAAATTGTGGTATATCCAAACAATGGAATACTGTTCAGCAGTAAAAATGAATGGAATATTGACATATGCTACAACATGGAAGGACCTTGAAAACATTATCCTAAGTGAGGAAGGCCAGTCAGAAGAAAGCATGTATTGTATAATTCTATTATGTGAATTGGTAAATCCATATAGACAGAAAGATTAGTAGTAGTTGCAGAAGGCTGGTGAAGCCCAAGGAAGGGTGAGTGATGGGGAATGACTGCTAAGTTCTACACAGTTTCTTTTTGGGGTGATGAAATGTTCTAAATTTAATTGTAATGATGGCTACACAACTCTGTGAATATTCTACAAAACATTAAATTGCACACTTTAAATAGGTTAATTTCATGTTATATGATTTACACCCCAGTAAAGCTGTTACAAAGAACAAATATTAAACATATGTTAACATTTTAATATAAGTTAACAGATAAATTTTAATAAAGTATTATTTGGTTTTTCTCAGAACATGTTATCTTGAAAACCAAAAGACATTGTCATTAGTGCCATCACTGAGTCAAGAGCATATTCTGGAGCATGATTTTCCAACTAAGAAGTTCTTTCAGATACTACACTAGTCAGGATAATAATGAGGATAATATGCTACTCACCAGTGTTTTCTTGGCTGCTTTTAAATATTCCCATCTCTTACTTGATAACCTTGTGAAGATAGTTATAAAACACCTTTTGATTTTTGACTCAGCTTTGATTTTTAAAATATATTAAGAGCTATATAGTTTTGATTTCTTAAACAATCAAAAACAGATTCATGAATATAGAGGGCAAACTGGTGATGGCCAGAAGGGAAGAAGGTTGGGGGCTGGGAGAATGGGGTGAAGGGTTAAAGAAGTACAAATTAATAGTTGATGGATAGTCATGGGGATGGGGAGCATGACATAGGGAATGCAGTTAGCATTAATGTAATGGCTAGGTAGAGAGCCAGAGAAGAGAAAGAGCAATTAGGGGGATTGTTTTATAAACTATAAAAATGTCTAATCAATGTACTGTATACTTGAAACTAATAATAAAATAAAATTTAAAGAACTTATTGTTTTTATTTCAAATAAATTATTTCTAATTTTCATTAGTTTTATCATGTATAGCTGAAGATTCCATAGCAGATTTACTTATATCAATTTTAGTACTATGATATTCATATTCTACTAGACAAGAAATTCTTTATTTTTGGACTAAGATTTATTTTTGCAACATACTTTATTGGTAACAGGATTTGGTTTCTTATTGCTATGTGCACAAGTGAGCACCCTGTCTAGAGTTATAGATATTTTATGCCTTTTTTATAAATTGAGTAATTAAATTATAGATATTTATTTCAAGCAGTAAATAATTTAGATTAAAAAAAATTTTTTTTAAATACCAAAATAATAGAATTGTGACAATAATGCTAGGATTTTGGCATTTAAAGAGAGCAGAGTATACCAGAATACTAAAAATTTCTATTAAAATAACTAATCATGATTGAGGTATGAAAAAGTATCTTAAAAATAGTAAAAAAACTATTTAAATAAAATCATATTATTATGACAGTATGGCATGATTATTAAAACAAGTTAACATCAGATTAATTTGACCTGTGTAATGGAAAAATCTTGAATTTATAGAGCATCCTTTTAACTTTATCAAAGCAATTTTCTGTTTAATAACTCAGTTACAGGGAAAGCATTATTATCTGGAGAACTACCCAATACTGAATTTGTCATCACTGGAGTTGTTTATGTAGAGGGTAGGTGACCCTTTGTCAGAGATATTATAAAAAGGATTCCTGCAGTGACTGAGAGTTGGATGCGGTGATGGCCAAGATCCCTTCTGACGCTAAGATACAGTGATTCCCTGCTCATTTATCATTTATCACTAAAGACAAAAATAACTTTCTAAAATATATGTTGATTGCATGATATAGGCTGTAAATATGAACTTTCAAAAACACTGTTGGTTTATCAGCAGCCAAAACTAATAAAATCAGATGTAATAATATGAATAGCCATTTGTTATATGTAAACTAAAAATAGATACCATTTTTCATCTATAAAATAAACAGTCATTTGAAAAAAACAATTTCCAGTGTTTATATGAAGTTAAGAAGTTCTTATATACTGCTGGTAGGAATATAAATTAATATAATTCTTTTGGAAAACAATTTGATTATATTCCCGACTAGCCTTAATATTTATATATTGACTCAATAATTGTTCTTCCAGCAATCTAGTCTAATGAAAAATCCTGCATGCAAAAAAAACAAAAAACAAAAAACAAAAAACCACAGGACAATAACTTTTTCAGCATTATTTATAATACCAAAAAAAAGGAGACTTTCTCAGTATACAATAATGCATACAGTAAGGCATAGCTGGATTCTTATATTAAAGTTTTCTTACGTATATTCTGCATTCTGAAGCACTTTAGTATCATTTATCTCTAGCATTTTAATGTAATGAACAATCTTATTAATCATTTGTCACTAGCTAGCTTAATACCTAGTCTTTGACAGGCACTTAATCCATTTTGTTTAACATAAATACATGTTTGAAAAATGGAGTTATTATATTATAGAAGGGCTTAGAATGTTAATAAAATGGTACAAAGTCATATACACTATACGATTTAAAAAATATAGGAGAGGCTACAGAAAGGGCCCTTTAGTCTACTGATAATGCCAAAAGGTGTGTTTCTGTTATACATCTCTACAGAGGAAGTTGAGGTAGTCTCCAAGTGATGATCTAGAGATGGGTGGAAAGGGAGTGGAGACTTGCAGAGTAAGAGGAGAGACTGTGTACCAAGCTACATAACTTAGGGAAGCTTCTTTAACTTTCCTATCTTTAAATTTGTACTGTGTTGAATCAAGATAAAACTAATTTATTTCAAACATACATTTAAGTGTTTGTGATAGAAAAGGGGTTCAGGAAACCTTTCTGTTGAAGCAATTCTTAGTGTAATAAAAATAAGCAATAGAAACGAAGAGAATGTGATAAGGTATCTAGAAAATAATATTGACTTACCAGTGTATAAATACCCATGAAAGTCTTGAAAGCAGATGACAGCACTAGAATAGTTTGTCTACAATCTGAAAGGAATTGGAGAAAAGAAGTAACTAGTGTCCTCCCACTATTGGTCAATGACATAACCACATTAGGATTTAGGAACTTTCAAGGAGAATATTTTCCTTTATCTCCATCTTTTCCCTTTTTTCTCATTGCTACAACTTAGGCCTTTTTTCATAGCCAGATAGCTAACACAGGGCGGTGGGGAAATGTCATTCTGGGGTGCTGAGAGTCAGTTAATAATACCGATGATGGACGTGGAGAATCCTTTAATCTCCTTAACTAGAATCGAGCTCTTTATTAACGGAACTCCTAAGATTAACTTCCTTGCTAATGACATTTTCGTGGTTTTAATCACCTTCTATTCCAAATGGTAGTTTTTAAAAAAATTTTCTGTTTTTTTTTTTTTAAATATGTTTTGCATGTCTTTCTCTGTTACAAGCGAATTAGCTTCTGGGATGAGGGGAAAGGGAGCTAAGGCCATGTCTTATTCATCTTTTCATCTCCATATAGACTCAGCCTAAGGACATGCATATTTTGGACACTCAGGAAATATTTGTAATGAAAAGATAGACCTAAACACAAGGTAAGGGCTCTATCATGACCCTTAAAGACCTAAAGGAGTTAAAAAAAATTGCATTATAAAAACTGTAAGAGTGAAGTAGCAAAGGATGAATTAATAATTCAAGGATTAAGGCCTTGGTACTAACACTTATAATGATAATCAGCCAAGAGCTAAAGTGAAATGAAAAGCATGGGAACATTGCACTGAAATAATTTGATATAAAATGTAATTCTAGTTTGTATGATGCAATTAAGAGTACTAGTGAAGTGAGAGGGAAACTATGAATGCAGAGATACTGATTTTAGAAGAGAAATCTTTCTTCTTCCCTTGAGAGGTAGCTACAAAAATTAGCCATTGTGAGAATCTTCCATTTAGTAACTACACTGAGACTATTTTGATACTCTTAAGCATATAAAATGCCTAAAAGAGGTTCTAGCACATGAAAAGTGCTGTAGAACTGTTTGATATTACCATCCTTTCATTGGTAACTTTAGCCAACTGAGAAATTCGAGGGAACAGCAGCCCACCGAAGACTGCCTTCATTTCTGACACCCGTTGTAAGTTCAGGGGTTGCCATAAGCACCTTCGGGTCCAGCACTTTGAGAAGTGCTCATAGAACTCTATGAAAGCTGTGATACTCATGGGTACAGTTTATTATAGAGAAAGGAGAGAGATTAAAATCAGCAGAAGTAAGATACACATAGGGCAGAGTCTAGGAGGCGTCCTAACGTGGGTCTTCTACTTGTCCTCTTGTCATGGAGCCTTACGCAGTGGTAACTCTCCCCAGCCATGATGTGTGACAACACACATGGAATACTGTCAACTTGGGAAGCTCACTATCCTACGTGTCCAGAGTTTTTATTGGGACTTGATAAGGTACTTCTGACATGGCTGGCTTCTAATTTCCAGGCTTTCCAGTGATACAGCTGATACCCCATGTCCCAAAACTCCCATCATGATTCACTTTGTTAGACTGACTGGTAGCCAAAGCCACTGGGCAAAAGAAGATGCTCCTAGCAGGTTGAATGTTCTAAGGGCTTGGACATCACCTCCTGGGTAGGGAGAGCAAAGGCCAGACCTCATTTTGGGTAAGGTTAATTCTTCGTTACACCCATCCATAAAACAGCGATGGCAATATTTACCTTACATGTTTTATAAGACCAGAATAAGTTAATTACGTGACGGTGCTTGTAAACTCAAGTTAATCCAGTATGAGGTACTACTGCTGTCACTTTTTTGATCAACTTTGATCCCACTATTTCAATAAATCACAGTAACTTTCTTTGGAAATCCATCCCTTTAAACTTAAATTTACTCACGTATTTATCATTTCTGGCATTCTTTAGTCCTTTTTGTAGATCTAAGTTCCATCTGGCATTATTTTCCTCTCACTTGAAGAACTTTCTTTAACGCTGCTTAAAGTGCAGTCTGCTGGCAATGAGTCTTCTGTGTGTCTGAAAAAGCCTTTATTTCACCTTCATTTTTAAAATATATTTTCACCAGTGTGTACAGTTAAATGGCCAGCTCTACAGAGAAAGTAGATCAGGATTTCAGGGTTGGAGGAGAGGGAGAAGAGAAATCCTAGAATAGAAGGGAACATGCTAAGTTGATAGTTTATCTTTCAGGACATTACAGATTTCTTCCCATTGTCTGTGGCATCCACAGTGTCTAATGAGAAGTGTGTGAGTTCTTTGTTGCTTTGCATATAATGTGGCTTTTAAAACTCGGATGTTAAATTATCCTATCATTGGTTTTCAGGAATTGCTTATAAGGAGCCTTAGTGGTTTTGTGTTTATCCTGCAAGGGGTTCATTGAGCTTCTTGGATCTGTGAGTTTTGAGTTGTTATCAAATTAGGAAAAATTTTGGTTATTTTTCAAGTTATTTTTCTGTCCCTCACCCCTCCTTCCAGGACTTTAATTATAACCATGGTTATAATTAAAGACCACTTGATATTTTTCTATTTGTTTAATTTTTGTATCTTCTATTTCTCTCACTGTACTTAGTTTTCCTTTAAATAATTGAATACAGTTATAATAGCTGTTTAACATGCTTATTTGCTAATTCCTTTATCTCTGTCACTTCTAGATCTGTTTCTAGTGAATGATTTTTCTCCTGGTTTGGGGTCTTATTTTCTGCTTGTCATATCAAGTAATTTTTTATTTGATTCTATTGGTAATTTTATGTTGTAGATTTTCAATGGGCTTATTCTGATAGTTGTTAGTTGCAGTTCAGTTTAATCTTTTCAGACTTTTGCTAAAATGGAATTAGAGTAATCTTTACCCTAGAGATAGTTTAGCTCTGTTACTAAGGCATACCTATTGTGGAGCCTACTCAATGTTGTGAGTGATCAGTGAGGACATTCAACTCTGTCCGGTTAGAACTCAAACGTCACAGCTCTGTATGAGCTCTCTGCCCGAACTTGTAGAGTTTTACTCTATGCTTCTGTGTCTTAGTGTCCAGCAGACTCTGGAGGCCTCTGTAGATTTCTGAGGTTCTGTTTCTGCATAGTTCCTTTCTCTTCAGCACTTGAGGACTTCAGCCACTTTAGCTTCTGTGAACTCCAGTCTCTGTTGCCTCAACTATGTGAAGCCACCATACTTTGCTTGGTGTCCCTGCCCTGCTCTGAGGTCTAGAATGTACTCTGAGGCAAAAATCTACAGTGCTGGCACTGCTGACTTTATTTCTCTCAGGGATCACAGTCTTATGCAGCATGTTTCTTAATGTCTGCAAATAGCTCTTTCACATACTTTTATCCAGTCTTCTGTTTGTTCACAGCATAAGGGTAAGTCTTGCCCTTAATAGTCCATGAGGGCCAGAAGTAAAAGATACATCCATTTAAATTTACACCATCAAAACATCAAGAAAAATGTTTTTGAAGCCAATATAAAAGTTCATTTTGCTTTGAGTCCATAACATTTTCTTTATGTTATCACCTAAATATACTTTTCTCAACTTAATCACTGAAATTTGCACTGGGTAAAATGGACAGAGCTTTGTCTTGTCTTCCTTGGTGAGGGGTGGGCACGTACATTCTAAGAAGAAAGGAGCAGAAGGATATTTGGTGATCAAATTGATGGACTGTGGCCAAAGCTGCAATGTGTTCACCAAGTGCCTTCATTTTTCTGTGGGACACCGAAGTAGGCTACAATTTCCATGTGCGAATGGTGCACACACCACTCTCTTTAGTGAAATATGTGTGACACATTCAGTTTAGTAGTCTGTGGTGTGGTCGCTATTGTGTTTAGAGATATAGTGGTGAAACACTGTGTGTAGCTATGTATGGCCTTGTGACTTACTTTAAGTCAGTTTAATCTAGGGATAGATGATATATATCATTTCTGTGACTGACTCATAAAAACCTCCCAGGTGATCCTTTTTAGTTGTGTGTGTGTGTGTGTGTTTAGTTTTGATTCGTGGGTATATATAGAAGGTCGAAAAGTAAACTCCAAGGCCCCAGGGGATGGTTGAGCTACAAGATGAAAGAAACTCGAGTATTTGAATTACTGCATGTAGGAGATCCATTTCTTTCACCTTACTAACCCCTCCTTTGATTGTAGTGTGTGTGAAAAGTAAAATACTTTTTTGAGTGGGTTACTGATATTTGAGTTTTAGTTGTTGAGACAATCATACTATGCTCCTAATAAAATATCAAACAATATTTTTAGTAAGGCTTAAAGGTATTTGGATATTTTTTTTCCAGTAGTTAACGATATCTTTCTTTGAAACTACATAGAGTTAAATTCAACTTTTCATGGAAAGTGATAGCCTCTGTCCTGCCTGCATCATTGAGTCAGAGTCTAGAATTTTGATTGATATTTTAAAATTGGTTTTAATTAGGCATATTTTCTAGTCTGTTGAACATAACTAGAATATTTTATTTTTTTATTTTAATTTTTTTTAACTAAACAGAATTTCTTGCTCTTCTATCAATGTCTTTCTAGGATACTGCTCTTATAAGCTTTGGTCCAAATGCTCTGCCATCTGACAGCCAAATAGAGGCAGAACCCAGGCAACTGTGGAATGCCCCAGTCAGTGTCTGAGAGGGGGAGAGTACCTATGACCACTTTCACTCAGCATAGGAGGCACGTGCAGCATTCCTGCTCCATAGCATTTACGGGATCTTGCTGGGCAGGCTTGATGGAAGCCCTCTTCCCTGGAAATGGTACAGGTTCCTTGGTCAGGCTCTGATTCTGCTTCCTGGGAGGAATGTCCTTGTCCACTTTCCTCGGTGGCCTCTGGCTGGCTCTACTCCCAGGAAGTTTCTTCTTGTTCATCTATATTTGGGGATGCACAGCTTTCAGAGTTCATTTTCTGTTTGAACAGACTTGGGTGCCCAGAGATGCCATTACAGTTCAAGTAGGCAAAAGCTTTTTAGCCCAAGCGTGTGGTTTCTTGAATAATTCCATCAAAATTGTAGTCAATTCCATATATAATAATGATAATATCAGAGTGTGACTGGTTTCTTTGGCCTACTTCTCTCTCTCTACCTAATGACAGCTACTTGCTGATACTTGAAATAAAAGGTTGGGGTATAAAGTTAACATCCATAATTTGATCTTTGCCACAAGGCAGTCTTAGTGGCCTTTTGTTGCTCAAAACCCTTCTCAGTCTTACCTCTTCTTTTTTGAGATCTATAAGTCATTGGCCTTTTCAACCCTTTAATGCCCTAATGCCCTTTTATTCCCACAATTTCTATATTCTACTTTAGACCCTCTTTCTTCTCCTTTATTTCTCCTTGCAAACTGGCTAACTCCTCTGCCTTACAAAAGGTAACCAGAAACATACAGTGCACGTTATTATTATTAAGTTTTTATCAACATCTTTTCCCTGACCTATAAGTTAGTAAGCACTTCGTCTGCTATGGCACAATGGGGATCTCCAGGTGTCCACCTCCATATTTGTCTCCCTGCCTCCACTGCAGACCTGCTAAATTAATGCTGCATCACTATTTTTTTTTTTAGCATTTTGTGAATACAGCACTCAAGTGCAACTTGTCAATCAAGAAACAACTCCAAACCTCAGAGGCTTAACACAAAAGTTTATTTCTCTTTCACAGCACAATCCACTCAGCTTTCATCAATTAAAAAAAAGGAAAAGAAAAAAGAAAGGATAAACAAATAAATACTCTTTATATCTTCAGAGAGAGAAAGGGAATGAGAGTGGGAGAGGCACATAAGGAATTTCAACATCATTGGTAGTGTCTGGTAGGCTGGGTGTAGATGTTTGTTTACTTTATAGTGTACATCTATAATATATGTACTCTTGGATATGTATGAAAATTTTCATCATTCAAAATAAAAATTACTCCAGCTGACTCTTAAAGTATGTTAGTATACACCTAAGTATTCGCACACAAAAAGTGTGAACAACATTGTTGTCTCTGTCCCCTCATTCCCTGCCTTCACAAATCAGAAACTTCTGTCCATTAAGATGGTCAGACTTACTTGTGATGTAGAAAAATCCTCCTGACTTCAAGTTCACAGTCATTATGGCTAAAGGAAGATTCGTTTCTCAGTAAGTACATGATCTCAGACAGTAGAGAGGTAATCAATGACTCTGGGGAACCTGCTTCTAACAGTTCTGCTGTGTTGCTACTGTGGGAGGATGTCCTCAAAATTAACAGAGGTGGCAGTGCCTAGCCTCACGCTAGACCTTGTGTGACACAGCCCCCTCATCCCAAGTTAGAGTATAACTTTGATTTAGCTCTACATTTCCTAGCAAAGATTTGAGGTGAAAATGAGGCAGATCTGTCTCATTTTAATTTAGTAAAGCTAAACCCTACTGTGGGAAGTGAGTTGTCTATTGGATAATGAGAAAACTGTCATATCTTCGTGCAGTTGACTGCAGGGCATCATCAGAAGTTGGTACTATCCTTTGACCTATATCACTGCCCAAGGGCAATGGTTCCTAACTCATTGGAGAAGACATATTTATTGCTATAGATATATTTACCTCTATATAATAGTTACTAGGATATGAAGTCTAGTAAAACAATCTCTGCTGTATCATGCTCCTGAAATAGAGCTGTAATTGTTGAGCAAAGGTGTGAAATAGAATTAGGAATACTTTAAGTATTTTCTATAGTTTTCCCAGATCAACCACAAAAGCAAAATGTGAGTCAGAGGGTAGCATGGAAGAGAGCTCCCAAGACAGGACAAAAATGCTCTGGAGTAAGTGTGCTAAACTTACACAGTGCAGTTGTCCCAACTGAACTGGTGGGTTAGGAGAACTGAGCCAGAGGCAAAATGGAGGCATGTGCACAGATGTCCTAGCCTCTTTGAGACACAGATAATGGGACAGGAAATGATTTTAGGCTGAGGTCAGAACTAAAGAAGACCAAGAGATAAATAAATTCGCTGCTGGGAACAACCAGAAGAAATATTCAGGGGAGTTCCCAAACCCATTTATTGTGCTCACAGAGGTTTACTGGCAAATGCTATTCTTTAAAGGCAGCCCAGGATTTCATCCCATCTGCACTACAGGAAAAAGGTTATTCTATCTGGTTGTGGGGACCCTAAACTGGGGATTATTGGGGAGAATCCCTGGACACTATTAGGGAACAGAAACTAGTTGACTTGATTAAAAGCTGAAACAAGAAAGCCAGATTGGGGCACAATGTTGTTCCTAATGCACATTTAAAAAATTTTTATATTTTTATTTTTTCGGTTATAGTTGACATACATCATATTAATTTCAGGTGTACAACACAGTGATTACAGTTATATAACTTACAAAGTGAATACCCTGATAAATCCAGTACCCATCTGACACCACACATAGTTATTACAATACTACTGACTATATTCTCCATGCTATATTCTACATCCCCATGACTATTTTGTAACTACCAATTTGTACCTCTTAATCCCCTCCCCACTTCATCTATACCCCAACTCCCAATCAATATATACTCAGTATCTATGAGCTTGTTTCTGTTGTTTATTTATCCTGTTCTTTAGATTCCACATATGATATTTGTCTTTCTTGGTCTGAATTACTCTACTTAGCACAATACACTCCAGGACCATCCATGTTGTTGCAGATGGCAAGATTTCATTCTTTTTTATGGCTGAGTAATATTCCATTGTATATATATACCTCCTCTTCTTTACCCATTCATCCTTTGATGGACACCCAAGATACCTCTATATCTTGGCTACTGTAAATAATGTTGTAATGAACATATGGATTCACCTGTCTCTTGAATGTAGTGTTTTGTTTTTTTTTTTCAGATAAATACCCAGAAGTGGGATAACAGGGTTCTCCTTTGTCTCTTATTATAGCCTTTGTCTTAAAGTTTATTTTGTTTGGTATAAGTATTGCTACCCTAGCTTTTTTTATTTCCATGTTCATGAAACATCTTTTTTTCATCGCGTTATTTTCAGTCTGTGTGTATCTTTCTATTTGAAGTCAGTCTCTTATTTATTATCCATTCAGCCACTTTATCTTCTGATTGGAGCATTTAATATATTTACATTTAAAATAATTATTGATACATATGTAGTTATTGCCATTTTATTATTCATATTTTTTAGCTCTTTTTCTTTTTCTTCTTAAAGAAGTCCCTCTAACATTTTCTGTAATACTGACTTGGAGGTGATGAGCTCCTTTAGCTTTTTCTTGTTGGGGAAACTCTTTGTCCTTTGACTCTAAATGATAGCTTTGCCAGGTAGAGTAATCTTGGTTGTAGGTCCTTGCTTTTCAACACTTTGAATTTCTTGCTAATCCCTTCTGGCATGCAAAATTTCTGTTGAAAAATCAGCTGACAATCTTATGAGACCACTTTGTAGGTAAATAACTCCTTTTGTCTTGCTGCTTTTAACATTCTTTGTCTTTAAACTTTGGCATTTTAATGATGATGTGTCTTGGTGTGGGCCTCTTTGGGTTCATCATGTTTGAGACTCTCTGTGCTTCCTAGGCTTGTATGTCTGTTTCCTTCACCAGGTTAGGGAAGTTTTCAGTCATTATTTCTTAAAATAGGTTTTCAATTCCTTGCTCGCTCTCTTCACCTTTTAGTATACCTATGATGTAAATTTTGGTATGCTCAATATTGTTCCAGAGGCCCCTTAAACTATCCTCCTTTTTTTGGATTCTTTTTTTCTTGTTGCTATTCTGATTGTGTATTTACTGCTACCTTATCTTCTAAAGTGCTGTTTCAATTTTCTGCTTCATCTAATCTACTATTAATTCTTCCTAAGGTAGTCTTCATTTCTGACTGTTTCTTTTTTATATTTCTATCTCCACTTTTATGTTTTCTTTTTGATAAAGTTCTCACTGAGTTCATCTACTCTTCCCCTAACTTCACTGAGCATCCTTATAATGAGTTTTTGAATTTTGCATCTTGTAGATTGCTCCACTTTGTTTAGATATTTCTCTGGTGCTCTGTTCTGTTCTTCCATGTGGGACATATTTCTTTGTCTTCCCATTTTTGCTGCCTACTTATGTTTCTCTGTATTAGGTAGGGCTGCTATGTCTCCCAATCTTAGTAGAGTGACTTTATGTAGTACGTGTGCTGTGGGGCCCAGTGGCATAATCTTCCCTAGTCACCTTAGCCAGATGCTCCAGGTATGTCCCTTGTATGGGTTGTATGTACCTTCCTATGTAGTTGAGCCTTGGTTTCTGTTTGCTTGTCAATGATCAGGGTTGATCCTCAGGCTGATTGGTTGTGATGACTGGCCATGACCAGTGGAGGAGCTGTTGTGAGGGGCTGACCCTAAGTGGTAGAATTCACTTTAGCAGGGCTCTGGCGCCTTCCCTGTATGACCTTTGTTGGTACTCTGGCTCAGACTGCAGCCAGCCACCAGGCGTGCAGGCCAGGGCCTCTTGGGAGGGGTGCTGCTACAGAATAAGTTCAGCTGCAGCCTATGCCCTGTCCTAGGATACCTGGCATGAGCCACCAAGTGATCCACAGATGGGCACAACCCACACTGGGCTTAGAAGTGCCTAGAGAGGCTAAGCTGCAAACCAAGGCCAGGGGCCACTAGTGCTGGGCTAGAGGCTGTTCAGCAAGAGGTATGGGGCACAATGAGGACAGATGCTGCTTGTTTGTGTTTTGTGAACCTTTGAGAGTCTGCAGCATGAGCCAAGATAGGCTGTTTATATGGAAAATTCACTGGAAATGATTTGGGTGGGCCTGCTTGTTTGGAGTGGCGGGGTCTCAGGGAATCACCTGGGTCAGGTGACCAGTGTTAGCTATGTTGATGGAGACTCAGATATAGTCGCTGCCTGCATTTGCAAGCTGGGTGGTAGAGGGCTCAACAAAGGAATGATGGCCTTGGCCAGCACCTCTGTCTAGAAGAAAGCTGCTCTAGTCCTTGCCCTTAAACCAGACAACTCAGTTCCTCCCTGTATGTCCCTGTCCTAGCACTGGAGCTCAGAGCAAGTGAGCCTGTCAGCAGTAAGCCTGCACATGGACTCTTTAACAGGAAAGTCTGCAACTCTCTCACCTCTCTGTCTCACTCAGCTACTATCTCCCCTGGTTTTCACAGCCATAATTTGTGGGGATTTCTCTTCCTGGCACTGGAATCCTGGGCTGGGGAGGCCAGTGTGGAACCAAGACCTCTCACTCTTCTGGGGTAACCTCCACAGCCAAGATATTTCTCCCGATTCTCAACTGCCACACACAGATGTGAGAGCAGCCTATTCTGTATCTTCACCCCTCCTACCAGTCTCAAGGTGGCTTCCTTTGTGTGTCTTCAGTTGTAGGACTTCTGTTCAGCTAGATTTCAGGCAACTCCCAATGGTGACTATTCTGTAGTTGGTTATAATTGTGATGTGGTTTGAGAGGAGGTAAGCATAGCATTAACCTACCCTGCCATCTTGACTGGAAGCTCCCCCTGCACATTTTTAAATAGGGAAAAGGATAGGATTAAAACTGATCTTTCCATCTTTATTTCTTGTGCCACCACCAACAGAATTTACTCTAGTTCCAGCCTTGAGATACCTAGCTTGTCTTTTTGGTGCATGCAATATATTTTCCTTTCCCCCATACTTTGTCTTTTTTTCCCCCACTGAAAATTAATGGTATTATGAATAGAGGATAGATCATAAGCTTGGAGACAGAGAGACCTGAATCCACACATAACAATCAACTGCAGGAATAACTTTAATTTATTCACTCAAATATTTAAGTGCCTGCTATGAGTCAGGCACTTTTCTAGACCAAGATGATGGTGGGGGATAGAATGGACAAATTCTCTGTTCCAGAGGGTGGAGGACAAGTGAAAACAAACACATGTTGTATCTAACATTAGAAAAATGATAAAAAGAAAAAATAGAGAAAGGAATTAGATTCTGATAGGGAATGTTTGAGAAGGTGACATCATAAGAGAAATCTAGATAAAATGAAGAAATTTGGGGGATAACAAGGAATAACATTCCAAGCAGAAAGAACAAGGGCAAAGTGCAGCTTTGCGCTTACCTGGTTTTCTAGGAAGGCAGTGTGACTAGAAGTCATAAAAGGTTGTAAGAATGGCAAGAGTTAAGGTCGGAGAGGTAGTCAGATATGAAGTCTTGTAGAATATGGAAATAAATTTGAATGTTTTTCTGAGTGGATGGTTTTACGAAAGGGAGTTAATATTCTAATTTGCATTTTAGAAGACTGCTCTGACTATTCTATGATGAATTGTCTGAAAGGAGAAGGGGGAGATGGCAGAAGTGGAAGCAAAAGTCACCTTACTCAGTTAGCATTAAGAAAATGTCCTTGTATTCTATAATGTAACTTAATGGTTAGTCAAGTTATGGTAGATTCTTGGATATAATATTCCAATGACTGTGCAAGCATGGTGTTTTAAAGTATTTGTATTTACATAGTGAGTTTAGTGCATTGTTAAATGTAAAAAAAAGTTAGTAAAAATGATTGAATTTGGTTAATTCTCTGGCTTTCAACAGTTCTTATGAGAATATTCTCTGGACCCTCAGCATCTCTGAAAGGGAAGGACAATTAGGAAATTTCTAGGATCCCAATGAGTTCCAAATTTCTGCAATCTTGAGAATAAGCCAGGTAAGCAACAACATTGAAGATGGCGCATATATAACATTTCCTATAAAATAGCTGGATGGAAAATTTTCAAACATTTTAAGTGTAGTTTCTTGATAAAAATTCATTTGAGCAAACTATGTATTACTTGTAAAACTATTCAGGGTATATTCCTATTATGTAAAACATACAATTATAACTGAATTTTGGGGGAAATAATGTAAAGCATATACTCTGAATGTGACCAATTTTAAGTGATTCGAAAATTGTATTCTAAGAGACAGTTTGAATTGTTAATTTTGAGTGCAAGTTTTAAAATATATTTCTCCATATGAAATTATTCTTGGCATATTTTGTAATTCATAATATTCAGATTTTCAAGAGCATAAGTAGCATATTTTTACTCATTGGAACCACAAAAAAGTATTTATCTGCTCATTTGTCTCTCATAATATAAATGTGTGATTCAAGAATGTTAAAGATGACAAAGATTGGACACCATTAAAATGCTTGATTCTTGTGAAGGGTGGAATCTCATATTCTTGATACAGAAGAGAGTTATTGTTTTTTGCTTCCTCCAACACAGAAATGATTAATTCTTTTCACATAAACTTAGAGAAATTGTTCACTCCGGTTTAAAAGTGTCGAGTCTATCAGTTTCAGCAATGTTTTTTGTCAACATTAGTACCAGAATTGCTAACCTAGACCTCTGGAGCAATGAAAACAAGGTTCCCATAAATGGGGGAACTACTCACTCCATACTCCACACTTGGCCTTGGCATGACTTCACTGATGAGCAAACTGTCCTATATTGATGAGCAAACTGTCACTCACCTCACAGACACTTATCTAGATACTCTCAGTTCCTGATTAATTGAAAAAGCAATAAAGGGCCAAAATTCATATCTATTAAATCATGCACATGTCCTTCCAAAAATAATGCAGAATGATCTCATCAGAAATTTATTTTCACCCTAACCATCAAAATCATACAGAACCACAATAATATTTTTGCATGTGCTCATGATCTAAATCAGTTCTCCAGAACACACCACCACCTGCTCAGCAAAGAGATTTGCCCTGAGATTAGGGGAACTAGTGGTTCAAGTGAGATCAAGAGTCCAGGCAAATCCAAAGTGATAAGCACTACCAGATAGCATCCTCTTTCTCCGCCCCATCACCCCAAATTCCACCAATGGAAAAAATCAGGAACAGTAGGATAAACCGACTAGAGGAAGGACCCTTTACAGGTCCTGGATCTCAATAGATCTCAAAAATATGTCTCGTGAAGGCTGAATAAAGTGGATTACATAGCTGCAGACTCGACTTCTTTTTTCTTTTTACTGTTTTTTTAATGAACAAATATATTTTTAAAATTTGTATTAGTTTCAGGTATACAATACATTGGTTAGACATCTATATAGTTAGTAAAATGATCCCCTCAATTGTTCTCTCCCACCCCTGACCCTCCACCTAGCCAGTGTATTAATGCTAATTGCATTCCTTGTGCCATGCTTCCCACCCCCGTGACCATCCATCAGCTACTAGCTTCTCTAACCCTTCGCTCCATTCTCCCAGCCCTCCAAATCCCCCTCCTCTGTCCATCACCAAATTGTCCACTATATTTGTGAGACTTTTTTGATTAGTTTGTTCTTTTTATTTCCTAAATTCTGCATATAAGTGAAATCATATAGTGTTTATCTTTCTGTCTGACTTAAATACTTTCTAGGTTCACCACAGCAATATCTTTTTCCATTGCCTTCTTTTCCATATGTAGGGGTCTTGTCTTTTTATCCTTTTAGCCACTCTATCCCTTGGTTGGAGCACTTAATTCTTTTCTATTTAAGGTACTTATTGATAGAAAATGTAGTTGTTACTATTCTTTATTCCCGTTTTTGATACATGTTTTTTTCTTCTTCCAACATTTCCTGTAATACTGGCTTGGTGGTGATAAATTCCTTTGGTTTATTTTTGTTTGGGAAGCTCTTTATCTGTCCTTCAACTCTAAGTGATAGCTTTGCTGAAAAAATTATTCTTGGTTATAGATCCTGGGTCTTCATCCTGTTGAATGTTTTTTGCCAAACCCTTCTGTCCTGCATCGTCTCTCTTGAGAAATCAGCTGCCAGTCATATGGGTGTTCCCTTATATGTAATTATTTGTTGTGCTCTTGCTGCTTTTAATTTTTTTCTTTGTATTTAACCTTTGGCATCTTAATTATGATGTGTCTTGGTGTGGGCCTCTTTGGATCCCTGACTTTTGGAATCCTCTGAGCTTCTTGGGGTTTTATGTCCATTTTCTTCACCAGGTTAGAGAAGCTTTTCATTATTATTTCTTCAAAAAGGTGTTCAACATCTTAATTTTCTTATGCTGATCAGATTAGGAGCCTTGATAGTGCCCCAGATCTTCCTTAAATAATCTTTGAAGTCTTGACCTCTCTTTTTTTGCCATTCTGTTTGAGTGTCCTGATTCCTGTTCTCTAGACAGGGCATGTGATCCTCTTCTTTATTCACTTTGTTTATTCATTTGTTTATTCCATTTAATATACTTCTCATCTCAGATAATGTGTTCTCCATTTCAGACTGGTTCCCTTTTATAATTTCCATTTCCATTTTTATGTTTTTTTTTAAATCTCTTTGTTGAAGTTCTCTAAATTTCCCAAAAGTTCATTGAGCATCTTTATAACCTGTGTTTTGAACTCTACATCTGTTAAATTACTTGACTTCATTATATCTGGATCTCTATTCTGTTCTGTCATATGGTTTATGCTTCTTTGTGTTCCCATTTCGGCTGTCTTTCTGTGTCTGTTTCTATGTACTAAGCAAAGCTCCTAAGTCTCACGGTCTTATTAGCATGGATTTGTGATGTAGATGTCCAATGGCATAGTCCTGAGAGGGGTTCAGCTGCAGGCCAAATTTATCCCAAGCCTCTATCCCTCCGGGGCCACCTGTCAAGATTCAGCAAGCAATCCGCAGATGCTGTGTTTATAGTTGCCTCAAAAGGCCACACGAGAAACCTAGGCTAACTTCCTCCAGTGGGAGTCTAGGCACTGCTCAGCAAGAAGTGCCTGACTCACTGAGGATAGATCTGGATGTGGTTTGGGTGGGGCTCAGTTTGGGGGAGGTGGGGTTTCAGGAAATTATCTGGGTGGAGCTACCGCTGTTACACAATTTGATGACTTCTCCACTATGGTGGCTCTGTGTCAGTGCAGTGGTAGTGGGAAGGGCTCAACGGGGAACAATGGATACCATTGGCACTTCTGTACCTGTTAGTCTCGCCTTGACCCTCTCTTTGGCAATATCTCCTTGTAAATCCCTCATGCCCCCTGCACACAGCTGGGTGGTACTGCTGCTCAGAGTGAGCAGGTCCGTCACCACAAAAATCCGCTTTCCACTCCGGCCCCTTTAAGAGGCGTCTGCTGCTGCTGTAGCCTCCGTCTCTCTCAGCTGCCTGGGACCTGGCAGCCTGGCGTCCTTGGCCCGTTGTGGGGTGCTTTCTTTGATTTCTTCCTAGTTGTATGGCTTGATCATCCAGATCCCAGGCAACTTTTCCTTGCTGCTGCTCCTTGTTTCCGTCACAAGTTTGATTTGGTCGCCAGAGGGATGAACAGAGCCTCTACCATCTATGCCATTTTGAAGCACTCTCTGAAGTTCTTCAGACTCCAGACTTGTTATTGCCCCCACTTTCTCAGCTGAGAAAATGGGGACAATGTGTGTTGAATCATGGGACAAATGAACAATCATAAAAATTTTAATTTCTTAGTGGTTTGTAAAGAAAGCATCATAACCGCATTCTCCTTCCTTATCCTGTACATAGGTATGCCTAGGAAAAGAAAAAAAAAAAACCTGTTTGCTAATTCATGATATTTAAACTTGATTTTCCACATGATACCCCTAAGACCAACCTGAGCTGACAGTGCTCCCCCATTTCTCCAGGCGGGGTATGGCAGTTCTAAGGCCTGTGTGACCTCCAGGGAATGCGCGATGGAACCTTGGGTGGGCGAGAGGGTCTCCCGAGTGCCCCCAGGGCACTGAGGCAGCCCCTGTCCCCCAGCTCCCCGCTTGCAGCACCCCCCAGGGGCCCAGGCCAGCGGCAGGGCCACTTTAAGGGCGGTGGGGGCATGCGCGGCCCCAGGTGCGGGCGCCGGGCGCGTGGGGCTGGCGAGCTCCTCCTGCCGGGAGGCCGCCCCAGCGCCCCGCATGTGGCAGCGGGCCATGGCGGCCTCAATTACCTGCCAGGAGCTGGCCCAAATCTCCCGCCAGGTAAGAGACCGAGGAGCGGGAAGGGGCGGCAGCTGGGTCTGTAGCGCGCGGGCCCGGCCTGGGGTGGCCCCTTGGCCGCCCCGCCAGCGCAGGCGGCCCTCATTCCGGGCCAGCCTGGGGGCGCGCGGGCCCTGGACGGACGGGGCCTCCCAGGCCGTCCCGGAGCCCCACTCTGGGCCCCGGACCCCCGCGAGGCTGGTGACCCGGCCCAGTCCTCCCAAGGGGACGGTGGGGGGGAAGGCGGACTGGTCTGATTTACAAAGACACCCGCTGCAGCCCTGGCGCCTGACAGAACCGTTTTGCACGCAGGAGCCATGGGTAGAGTTCACCTAGGAGCAGGAGTCAGTACGCATGTGGGGCTGGTGGCCGGTCGAAACGTGAATGACAGTTTTCAACTTGGATGTAGGGAAGTTACTGTAACGTGGGAAGGTTTATGTTCAGCATTCTCGTCTCTGCACCACCTGCAGGCCCTTCTCCGTTTGCTCGCTGGCATGGCGTCCCCGAGGCCCCTGTGCGGCCTTCTTCCTCAGCTGGGCGCTCAGCAGGTGCGCGTGGAGAGGAGGCCCCTGTCCCTGTCACACCCTCCCACCTGCCGTGGCCAGCCAAGGCCCACCGGCCCCTTGTGAGAGTACCTTATTCACCCCCTCAGCAGAAGCACACTATCACTTTTGAGACTGTTTTCGATAAAAATGAACCCGCTAGGAAGAAAGCATAAACGAAACCTCACGCACCCTGGGAAGCAAGGTCAATATGTGCTGGCTGCTCCTCAGCGTGTGGTTCACACATCTCATGAGAAACCTTTTGGGCTGCGTAACGTTCTGTATTCTTAAATCTGCCTCCCTCGGAGCAAGCTTTCTGAAACGGAATTATGACCACTTTAAAGAGGACCAGTTTAATAATTTTCTTAATTATTTCGAAGTGGAGGCACCTATTTAAACTTAAAGGAAAAATAGCATTTAATGGGGCAGGATTAGGCAAAGCTGAACAAAATAGAACTCTGAATACAATATCTGATTATCTAGTAAGAAATAATTGTGGCTTTCAACCCTAAGATAATCTGAAGCCCCAGCTGAATCTTTTGTTTGCATTTGGGGAGCAGCTTGCTCAGTCTCTGTAGATAGAGCTGGTTAAGCCCCTTGACTCCTGGGGAAACGGGAGGCCAACGATTGCCCTGTGAGAGCATCATCCCCTACAGCTGCTACTGAGTGTCAGCCCTGTTCCCTGCTCTGGGTGATAAGAGTGACATAAATAACTACTCACTAAAATGTAGGAGTGATTGGCTAGAAGCACTTCAGCACCTGCTGTTACTAATTACGGGTTTCGCCTGCGGCAGATTGCAGATGGAAATCCAGTGTTTTAAAAATTGTAGAGACTGTTGGGCTGAGTGTTGCTGTGATCTCAGAAATCAAAGGGAGTGGACCGAGAGCACTGGTGATGAGGATGTGGCTTTGTAAAAACTGCCCGCTTTAAAGATCTAAACCAAGGTGTTAGTAGCGTTTAGCCTTGAGTGTTGGAATTGCAGATGCTTTTCATTTTCTCATTATGCTTTTTTGAATTTTCAAGTATTTCCCAATGAATATGTATTGCTTTAAAAAAAAAAAAAAGAAGAAGAAGAAGAAAAGAAAAGGCACAGAAAGCAATTCAAATAGAAAAATTTCTGCCCAGGGAAGTCTAGTATTGGTTCAAGTTGTGGTGCTCACAGGTGAAAATCTTAATTGTACTACAAGGCAGTTTTTTCACAGCAGCATATCCTAAGGGGTTTTATTCATTTTATTATTCTTATCAGTGTGTCCTTATCACCTGTATTCATATTACACCACCACCAAGATATTTTTAACTGAATAAATATTCAGATTTAAGTTGATTAGAAGCTATTTTGTTAATTCAGGTTACCTTGGGAGAGTGGGCTAGGACAGGGCTCTAATTTGTCTGATTATTAACATTCCGAGTATATGGCACTGATTCTGTAGAGCGAGGACGGAAGCTCTTGGCAGGAGAGCAAATCAGTTTTCTTCTAAAGCTGCTTAATTTCATGCTCCCTCTGCGTCCTGGTGCAGGGCACTCTGCAGAATTTTAGACCCTCGCACAGAGGGGTGGTTAGTGGTGCTGCACTTTCTCATCTTTCTGGATCCCTTTCCCATCTCTCATATTTCCCCCCACTATCTAGGACCAGTGTTTTGCCCTTTGCTCCACGAGACTAGCTAAAGGATTCTGGGGAAACTGGGAACTGAGACCCTGAGGGGCATACTGCAGCCAGAAGCACCAGGACTAGCTAGGAAAGGACTCAGGTTAGCAGCTGATGTCTGATAGTCACAACTTCCCTTTGCTCCTCAGTAGGCCCTGCTTCCAAGCGCTATGGCTCAAGTAATGCAGAGAGCAGTTTGATTTGGGGCTGTTATCACTTCCTCTCTAATTCTACCAGGTTGACTTGACATTTTCTGTACTCTTTGTGCTCAAGTTCGGTATTACTTCAGAAAACATGGCAATAACTACCACCAATAGAGCATTGTACAATACTCTTTATTATAATAGTCTTGCGATGTATTATTATCTCCCAGATGAGGATCGCGGGAGTATTTTACTCAAAGCCAGTAGTAGTAAGTGGCTGAACTAGGGCAACAGAGCCTGGTCTGTGTGTCTTGAAAGCCTTTGTTCTCTTCTCACTGTGTCAGCTGTTAAAAAAGGAACAGCAGTAACAGCTGTGGTAGAACTGGGGCTCATACACTGTTCTTAGAATTCAAAGATGGAAAGCCATCTTATCAGCACAAAAAAAGACTACTTGAATGTAAGCACCATGAGGACAGGGGGCTTGTCTGTTCACCTTGTATCCCCAGCACAGCATCTGCTGTGTAGCAGGAGCTCAATAAATATCTGGAGAGAACAAATAGATATCAGCCATATTTAAGCAGATGCAAAGTACAGGACATATTAAAGGAAAAAGAAAACCTTTCTAATAGTTTTACAAGTTATTCATAGCTGAGGATACCAAGTTAATACATATTAGTTTAGTGTAATTGTTAATAGCACCCTTGTATTCTCAAAAGTGTCTTGTTTGGTAGGTAACTTCAGTGGTCACCCTGTCTGTAGCAGGTTATTTTCGGACATTCATGGGTTGCTTCAGTTAACCGAGTTAATTCAAAATTATAATTACTCCTTCGATGGCCACTTGCTAATGACTATTTTCAGTGCTTGGTTCACAAGGGCATGTGTTGGTCTAGAGGAACACCTGTGCTGCCGTGGGGACGTGCAGTCTGCGGTGGAGCACCAGGGCGGCTCAGTCCCACGTTGCCCCTACGTGCCATTGGCAATGAGGCGTGTTTACGGACAGGAAACGGTCTACAAGGGTCCTGACACTGGCACTGTAGAAATTCCAAATTTCAAAGCTCACTTGCTAGTGTTATGCTCTCATCTTAGAACACAGGTTGTCTGAGGGACGCGGAAGGGAATAAGGGTGGTGACCCGGGTTGACATTGGCCATGAAATGACATGCTTAGGAGTTTGAATTTTTGGCCTGTTGAAAACAGGGCACGGCAGGTGAGTGAAATCAGGTCGTGATGGTGAATTGAGCACACCTGTCCATGTCCTGGTCCACCCCAGACTCCATGGAGATGCTTAAAAACGTGCTGATACCGTCAGCAAGTAAATATCGTGGGAAGAAAAGAGGGGGATTCTAAATTAAAAATCTGAAGAGACAAAAAAAGAAAACAAATGCTGTGCATAGTCCTTAGTGCGTTCTTGGTTTGATCAAAGCAGCTTTTTCACTGAACACTAAAAACAAAAACAAAATCACAGGAAAACTTGAAATTTAGAAAGCAGATGGGATCTAATTGCCACTAAAACAAAAGTAGAAAAACCAGAGCTTAAAAGACATGGAGAAGAAAAGAAATGCAGAGGTAAAACAATTCTAGTGACAGTCTAGGCGGAAGATTAGCTGCAAGACAGGTGCGGTGCATGAGAGGGTGCCCACCTGGTGATGAGTAGCCGTATGCCGAACACCGGGGCCACTTGGGCTTGGGATTTCTTTTGTCCTTGGACTCTCCCAGCTTGCTTCTAGTACAACTGGAGGCATGGTTCTTGTAACCCCGAGATGACACCCAGGAACTGCTCTTTCCAAAGAAAATGAGCTATACGTGGGACACAGGTTCCTGGTATAACTGGCAAGGATTAAAGCAAAGACAAATCTGCCCAGGAGGGAAGTGAAGGGCTTGGTATTTAGAGTAAAGCCTGCCTTTTTTGACAAATAGCTAGCCATTCTACAGCCACTCATCCATGGTCATTGTCCCGTCAAAGTAAGCAGTCCCTGGGGAAACATATCCCCCCAACTGCAGGGGAAACTGTTGATACCCATTGCCTTAGTCCTTGATTCACATTCACTTTTGGATAACCAAGGATCACTTGGTTATTAACAGAACTAGACATAAATGCACAGACACAAGGCACAACTCCAGAGATGGATTATTAAAGGGATAGGAAAAACATTTAAAAGTTTAACTTTTATTCTCAGAGTGGACATCATATCCTAAAAATAACTGGTTGTGAACAAATACCAGAAATCTTAGAAATGAGCAATTCACATTAAATTTACTGAAATTGTAAAAATCTCTAGAAGGACTAAAGACTGAGTTGGTGATATGAAAAATAAAGTTAGGGAAGTCTCTCAGAAGTTGAGACATGAAGGGTCAATTTAGGATGCCTAGCATCTAATCGAAGATTTGCAGGGAGAAACAAAGAACAGGAAGAAATAAACAAAATAGGAGGAAATGTCCAGAGCCAAATATCCACCGAGCATCGAGTGGGATGAAAAAGATCCACATCCAACACACCCTAGAAAACTCAGAGCCCACAGTGTGAGAGAAAAATGCCCAAAGTAAAACAAAGCAGCTTATTCTTTTCATCAGAAACTCTGGATGCTGGAATAAAATGGCCTGAGTTCTCAAATTTCAGAGACAAAGAAATTTTGACCAAAGAAGTATTTATCAGGTAAAACTAGCACTGAGTTGTGAGCCCTAATGCCACTCAAAGAACAGAAATAAGGGGTTTAACTCCCAAAATATTTTAAGAGTAGCAGGAAGGAAAAGGGAAAAATTTGATCAGCTTAACAGGGAACATGGACAAAACCCAAAATTACAGTAAATGGGAAACCTGAAATAACACATGAAAGGAATATTTCACATTCAGTTGTAAATGTTTCACAAAAAATACTTAATTGTTTAATATTAATGATATTAGATAATGCCATTAATGTAATTAACTCAAATTTCTATATTAAAACCAAATCTCAGATTGTGAAGAAAAACTAAAAATTCAAATATATGCTTGTCACAAAATTCACACAAAATCAAAATGAAATAGAAAGGATCAAAGTTAAGGGATATGAAACTAAGTGCTTTGTATCAGGAAAAAGTAAAATTTCAGGTGAAAAAGAGAAAAAGAATAATGTATATTTCATATATATATATATATATATAGTTTTATTTATGTATAATTTTATTTACACATAGTTTTATTTATGTGTACTTATTAAATATTTTATTAATATAATTATGAACCTATATATACCTATTATTAGAAATAGAATCTGTAGTTAAAGATATATTTATAAACCATAATTAGGGAGAGAATTAGGTTTTAATACATCTGTCTCCTAAATTGAAAGATCAAGTAGGCATAAAATAAGCAAGAAAGCAATGAACAAGTTTGATTTAAAAGATATATAGAGAATATATACTCAACAGAAAATACATATTGTTTGCAAGTATCCATGGAACATCGACAATCGACTGTATGTTAGGCCACAAAGAAAATATCAACAAATTTTAGAAAGTAGAAGTCATAGGGTATATCCACTATTGACAATGCACTAAATTAATAAGCAACTAGTCACTTGCCCATATACATATGTGTGTGTGTGTGTGTGTGTGTGTGTACACACACACACACACACACACACACACATATATATAAAGAGAAACATTATCTTCTTGAAAATTAAGAACTTTATATAGATGTTTAATATAACTCTTAGGTCATTAAAATGGAAATATGAACTGAAATTACAAACTAGCAAATGCAATATATAGCAAAGTCTGTAGGATGCAACAAATTGGCATGTGGGGGACTCTGTCATCCAATAGAACTTTCTGCAGTAAAGAAAATGTTCTGTAATTATGCCGTCTGATATGGTAGCCACTTCCCATATGGGGATATTGAGCTCTTGAAATGTGGCTAGTGTTACTGAACTGAATTTTAAACTTTGATTTTAATTAACATGAATTTAAATAGCCACATGTGGCTACCATATTGGACCACACAGGTCTATAGTCTCTAATAAAGCATTGCCAAGAAAAGAAGATAGAAAAAAAATGTACCTATATATTAATCTCTAGTTAGAAAGCAAGATGAACTCCATTCAAGTAATATATATTATACAAATTTAAAAATTAATACATTAAAAAAGATATGTGAAATGCATTTATAACAATATCTGAACAAAATTTACTTAAGATAAAGTAGAATACTTAAATTTACTATGATAATAAGGAACTATAAAAGGTAGTAAAACCCACTTCTCAAAAAGGCCCATATTTCAGACATGTTTTACCTAAACATGAAGAAGCAGGTAATTTCTATGTATTATAAAATAGTCGAGATGATAGAGAAATATTGATGCTTTCTGTTTTATTCTTTAAGGTTGGCATAACCCTGATACAGAAACCAGATAAGACAGTACAATAAAACAAAATCATATCTGGTTTTACTTACAAATAAACTAATTGAATTTATTACACATTATGTATAGATTTATCCCAGCAATGCAATGATGGCTTGATATTACTTGACATATTGTTAATGTAATTCAATACCTGAAAGATTAATGGAGAAAAAAAATGATCATGTTGTTTATTGAAAAAGCATTTGGTAAATTTCAACACCCATATCTGATTTAAAATTTTTAGCCTCCAAGTAGAAAGGAACTTCTTTAACTTGATAAATGTATTATATTTAGTGATACAAGCATTTGAAATATTTCCACTAAAGTTAGAAACAAGCAAGAATGCCCACTGTCACTTCTGCTACTCCCAGTTGTATGTTCTAGTCAGTGCTTTAAGATCAATAACTAAAGGCATACATTCTGGAAACGGGCCAAAAAAGTTCATTTCGAAGACAGTATGATCATCTACCTAGGAAGTTCAGAAGAATCATAAAATATATTGGAACTAAATAGATAGTAACAAAATACTTGAGATAAATTTCTTATACAGAAATCCATAGCTTTTCTCTACATCAGCTATAATCATTCAGAAAATATAGTGAGAGAAAAAAGCTACCCCTCTACAATCCCTCCAAACTCTTGAAATAGCTAGGAATAAATATATTAGGACACATGAAAAATCTATCTGAGGGAAACTATAAAACTGAAGGACATAAAAAAGGCCTGAATTTTCTGAGTCATACTTCCTTAAATAAAGAGATTCAATATAGTAATTATATTTCTCAATTGTTAAATGCAACTATAATCAAAATTTTAACAGGACTCCTTATGGAACTTGACAAGCTGATGCTAAAATTCCACTGGGAGAGAAATTGTGGGAAAATATATAAGAACCAGATTCCAAACAGCTAGGAGGGAACCATATGTTCTGTCACATACAAAACATACTATAAAAAGCTAGAAATTAAACAGTGTGGTATTAGCCAGCAATAGGGAAATAGATTAATAGATCAGAATGAAGCCCAGAAATACATACATACATGCATGGATACATATATACATACATACAAACAATATGGAATTAGAAAACACTGAGAGAAGTTTAGCCTGTTCAATAATTCTTTGAGGTAATTAATTCTGCATTTCAAAAAGAATAAGACTAGTTACTTACCTCATGTTAATTACCAGATAAATCCCAGATGGGATAATTGTAAAAGCACTATAAAAATATTAGCATAAACTATTAAAGCATATCTTAAATTTTTTTTAAATTATAGCAACATACAATATTAGTTTCAGGTGTACAATATAATGAGTAGACATTTATATAACTTATGAAGTAACCACCCTGATAAATCTAGTACCCGTCTGATACCATATATAGTAATTACAATATTATTGCCTATATTCCTTACAATATATTTTACATCCTTGTGACTGTTTTTATCACTAGCAATTTATATGTCTTAATCTCTTTACTTTTTTCATTTAACCACAAACCCCCCTTCTATCTGGCAACCATCACTTTCTTCTCTATATCCTTGAGTTTGTTTGTTTTGTATTTTCATTTATTTTGTTTTCTAGATTCCACATGTAAGTGAAATCATATGGCACTTGTCTTTCTTTCTCTGTCTGACTTATTTCACTTACCATAATACCCTCTAAGTCCACCCATTGGGTTGCAAATGGCAAGATTTCATTTTATAAGGCCAAGTAATATGACATTGTATATCTGTACCACCTCTTCTTTATGCATTTGTCTATCATTGGACACTTAGATACCCTTGGACACTTGTAAATAACCACAATGAACATACAGGTGAACATACAGGTGATATGTCTTTTTAATTAATGTTTTGGATTTCTTTAGATAAATACCCAGAAGTGGAATGCTGGGTTATATGGTAGTTCTGCTTTTAATTTTTTGAGGACCATCCATATTGTTTTCCATAGTAGATGTGCCAAGTTTCACTCCCACCAAAAAAGTTCATGAGGGTTTTCTTTTCTCTGCATCCTCACCAACACTTGTTTGTTGATTTATTGATAATAGCCAATCTGATGGTATCTTGTGGTTTTAATTTGCATTTCTCTGATGATTAGTGATGTTGAGCATCTTTTCATATGTCTACTGACAATCTGTACATCCTCTTTGCATAAATGTCTATTCAGGTCCTCTGCCCATTTTTAAATAGGATTGTTTTATTGGTGTTAAGTTGTATGAGTTCCTTACATATTTTTTATATTAATCCCTTATCAGATATATCATTAGTGAATATCTTCTCCCATTACATAGGTTGTCTATTTATTTTGTTGATGGTGTCCTTCACTGTTAGTTTGATGTAGTCCCATTTGCTTACTAAGATCTACGTCAAAGAGATTACTGCCTATATTTTTTTCTAGGAGTTTTATGGTATTGGACCTTATGTTTAAGTCTTTAATACCATTTTGAGTTTCTTCTTGTATATGGTATAGTAAAGTCACTTAGTTTCATTTTTTTGTATGTGTCTGTCCACTTTTTCCAATATCATTTATTGAAGAGACTGTCTTTATCTTGTATATTCTTGCCTCCCTTATCATAGATTAATTGACCATGTAGGATTGGATTTATTTCTGGGCTCTCTATTTTGTTCCGTTAATTGACATATCTGTTTTTATGCCAGTACAGTGCTATTTTGATAACTATAGTCTTGTAGTATTGTTTGATATCAGGTAGCTTGATACCTCCAGCTTTTTTGTTCTTTGTCAGGATTGCTTTGGGTATGGATGTGTGTGTGTGTGTGTGTGTGTGTGTATGTGTGTGTGTGTGTGTGTTGTTCCATATAAGTTTTAGGATTATTCGTTCTAGTTCTGTGAAAAATACCATTGGTATATTCATAAGAATTACATTGAACCCGTATATTGCTTCAGGCAGTATGGCTATTTTAATGATGCGAATTCTTATTCATGAGCATAGTATATACTTCCATTTGTATCATCTTCAGTTTCTTCAGTGTCTTATAGTTTTCCAAGTAAAAGTCTTTTACTGCCTTGATTAAATTTATTCCTAAGGGGTTTTTTTTGTGTGTGTTTGTGTGTGTGTGTTTGATGAAATTGTAAGTGGGATTGTTTTCTTCTCTTTCCATTAGTTCATTATTGGTGTATAAAAATGCAACTGTTTTCTGAATATTAGTTTTGTATCCTGCTTCATTACTGAATTCATTTATTATGATAGATTTTTGGTGGATTCTTTAGGATTTGCTCAAGTCATCTGTAAATAAGTTTTATTTCTTACCATCCAATTCAGATACCTTTTATTTCTTTTTCTTGTCTGATTGCTGTGGCTAGGACTTTCAGTACTATGTTGAATAAAAGTGGTAAAAATGGACATTCTTGTCTTGTTCTTAATCTTAAAAAGCTTTCAGTTCTTCATTGTTAAGTATGATGTTAGTTGTGGGTTTGTCATATATGACCTTTATTGTGTTGAAGAATGTTCCTTCTAGTCCCCCTTTCTTGAGGGTTTTTATCATGAAAGGATGTTGGATTTTGTCAAATCCTATTTCTGCATCTATTGACACAACTATATTATTTTTATCCTTCACTTTATTTAATTTTTGGATATTGAACCAGTCTTGCAACCCCGGAATAAATCCTACTTGATCGTGATGTATGATCTTTTTAACATATTGCTGAATTTAGTTTGCTAATATTTTGTTGAAGATTTTTGCATCTGTGTTCATCAAGGATCTTGACTAGTTTTTTTTTTTTGGTTTTAGTGTCTTTGTCTTTAGGACCTTGGATTCAGAGTAATGCTGACCTCATAAAATGAGTTTGGGAGTCTTCCCTCTACTTCAATTTTTGGGAATAGTTTGAGAAGGATAGGTATTAATTTTTCTTTGAACATTTAGTCAAATTCACTTGTGAAGCCATCTGGTCCAGGGCTTTTGTTTGTTGAGAGCCTTTTGATTAATGATTTGATTTCATTAGAAGTTATTTATCTGTTCAGATTTTCTGTTCCTTCCTGATTGAGCCTTGGAAGATTGTTTGTTTCTAGGAATTTATCCATTTTTTCCAATTGTTTAATTTGTTGGCATGTAATTGTTCGTAGTAGTTCCTTATAATCCTTGTGGTATCAGTTATCACTTCTTTTTCATTTTTGATTATATTTATTTGTGTTCTCTCTCTTTTTTTCTTGATGAGTCTGGCTATAGTTTTGTCAATTTTATCTTTTCAAATAACCAGGTCTTGGTTCCATTGTCACTTTGTTTATTCTTTTTCTAGTTTCTTTAGGTGTAAGTTCAGATAGTTTATTTGAGATTTTTATTCTTTCTTGAGATAAGCTTGTATTGCTATAGATTTCCTTCTTTGAACTGCTTTGTCTGTGCCTCATAGGTTTGGGGTCATTGTGTTTTAGTTTTCATTTGTTTCAAGGTATCTTTTGATTTCCTCCTCGATCTTGTGATTTCCTCCTCGTCTTGTGGAGTGACCGTGTGTTTGTGTGTTCTTTGGGTTTCTCCTTGTATTCGATCTATAGTTTAATTGTGATAGGAGGATATATTTGATATGATTTCACTTTTCTTAAATTAGTTGAGACTTGTTTTGTGGCCTAAAATGTGGTCTGTCCTAGAAAATGTATCAGGTACACTTGAGGAAAATGTATATCCTGCTTTCAGATAAAATGTTCTAAAAATATCAATTAAGTCCAGCTGGTCTAATATGTCACTTAAGGCTGCTGTTTCCTTGCTGATTTTCTGTCTGGATGATCTATCCATTGATATCAATGGGGGTGTTAAATTCTCCTAGCATGACTGTATTACTGTATATTTAGGTGCTCCTCCATTGGATGTATAGATGTTTACTAGAGTTATGTACTCTTGTTGGATTGATTCATTTTTCGTTATGAAATGCTCTGCTTTGTCTCTTGTAACAGCCCTTGTTTTTAAGTCTCTGTTGTCTGATATAAGTATTGCCACTCCAGCATTATTTTCCATTACCATTTGCATGAAATATCTTTTTCCAACCCTTTACTTCCAGTCTTTGTCAATCTTTCAATCTGAAGTGGGTCTCTTATAGGCAGCATATGTATGAGTCTTGTTTTTTTAGCCATTCAGCCAACCCATATGTTTTGATTGAAGCATTTAGTTATTTTACATTTAAAATATTTATTGATAGGTATATAGTTATTGCCATTTTATTAATTGTTTTTTTTTATTGTTTTTATAGTTGTTCTCTGTACCTTTCCTATTCTCTTGCTCTCTTCTCTTATATGTTGATGACTTTCTATAGTGATGTTTGAATTCCTTTCCCTTTGTTTCTTGTATATCTTGTAGATTTTTGGTATGTGGTTACCATATACTTCCTATATACCAAGCTATGTTTATTGCAGTCTATTTTAAGTTGATGGCTTCTTAAGTTTGAACACATTCTAAAGTCACTACAGTTTTTACTCACCCCCTTCACATTTATATTTCTGTCATTTTTTTCTTTTGTGAGTGTGTTTGTCTGTATCCCTTAATTAATTGTTGTAATTACACATGATCTTTCTGTTTTTGCCTTTTAACCTTTGTACTAGCTTTACAGTTGGTTGATCTACTGCTTTTACATGTGTTTGTCATTGGCAGCAAGAATTTTTTCCTGTATTTTTCACATTTTTGATCTTTTCATAGAAGTCCCTTTAACATTTTTTATAATACTGGTTTAGTGGTGATAAACTTTTTAATTTTTTTCCTGTCTAGGAAAAGCCTATCTTTGTAATATAAGTAGAGATGACTTTGAAAGCAAGACCAAATTCACCCAAGTTCTAAAGGAAATAGTTGGAAGATTTGTTAGTAAATATTATATATATGTTTATGACAGGAGCCTTATAATCAAAATTAAAAACTATAACAGACTAGAAAAAGTATTTGACTTATATCCAGAATATATAAACATCTACAGAGCAATAGAAAAAGATGAATAAAGGTAATAGGCAGCAAACATAATAAATTGAATATGCAATAAATAGAAATTGAAATTGTCACTAAAATCAAAAGATACTCAACTTCACTATTAATTAGAATAATACAAATTAAAAAGAAAATTGAGGATTTTTTTGGCTCATAAGAATGGCAAAAATGAGAAAAATAAGATTAAGAATTATTAGTCTTATTAAAGAGTTTGGAAATGGTTACTCATATACTATTTGTGTGGGTGTAAATTTTTGCATCTTTGGGGGAAAGCAGTTTGGCAGCACTTAAGTTGAAAAACAAAAGCAAAGACTTCCCTTTTGCTCTTACAGTTTTGCCTATAGGATATGTGCTTATTTATACAAAGACATATTTATGAAGATATTCAGTACAGCATTATAACAACATCAAGATTCCACATTAGGAGAATAGTTCAGTAAACCATTATCATAAACGAAGATGCTGGATGGATGTGCCATATGAGCTTACGTTCTCCTCCCCTCCCTTCCCGCCTCAGATCACAACAGATGATATAGAAAACATTCTTCAAGAGAATAAATCTATAACAGTTGGGAAAATGAGAATGTTCCCAGTGAATCAGAATTTCTGAGGAATTGTTGAACTGTATTAAGTGAGAAGAGCAACCTATTTTAAAAAATATCCCACTTATGCGAAAAGCTGTATATGTGTATTATATGTTTGACAAAGAAATTGAGAAGATACAGACCAAACTGTTGACAGTTGTTACTTCTAGGAAGAGAATTGAATGAGGATATGAGAAATGGGTAAAGGAAGACTTGCTTTTTTTTTTTTGGTTAACAAAAGAAGGAAGAAAATTGGAAGGTAGACAGAAGTAAGAAGTGCAGAAGGTTTGCTTACTTTGAACTCACCTAGCTTCGTGAACATTACGTGTTCTTTCCAGTATCCCTTGGAAAACCAGGGCCACCTACACCAGCATCCTGTCCCGAGGAGCTATGTCTTTGGCAAGCTGCCTTTTATAACTCACCCTCCTCTTTCGGCTTTGACTCTGGTCAATTCCCAAATTTGTTTTCTCCTGTGAGCTGCCTGTGGCCTGGCATTTCCAACTGTCTACTGACTGTTCCATTAATTCAAGCATTCCAATTCTCTGACATTTTCCATAGTTTGTGTCCAATAGCTGTAGAGAATAAAACATACAGAAATAGAAGATGAAGATGGAAATTATATTTTTCCCAGTTGAGTGCACTTGAAAATATTCCCAAATGGAAATAAGGAAGTTTTTGATTCCTGATGTTGGGCTTTAAATTGCATGTATATAATGTCCTTTATTTGAAAGTTTCCTAGGATTTAGGAATTTCGATTTTTCTCTGTTCTGTAGAATGTGTGAGTTTCATCAGAATAGTTTGGGGAGAGTCACCAGTTTGGTTCTTTCCTAAGTAAACAGATTTTCCAGCATAACAGTTGATTGGGAAACTAGGCCATACGAATGCTATCTATTTTTAAACAGATGAGGGAGAAACTTGCAGGAAAACCTCTGAGGATAATATTTGTAGGCAAAACTTAAAAGTCGCATGGCTTTCAGACCTGTTCGCCACCCTGAATGCCGAAGTTAGTCACTCCAGCTGTACCGTCATTCTCTGTGTTACTTGTAACCTTTACTTATTCTCACGTATGACATTTTCTCTGTGCCCCGATATTAATTATGCAGTGCTTATGTTTTTTTTTTTTCTTCTCTTTCAGGTAAAGATAGAACTCTTGTTAGTTGGAGATGTCACTGTTCATTATCTGGCTGATATTGTGCAGAAATTATTTTCAGAAATAGCAGAAGTCTTCGTAACTGTCAGTGACGCGAAGAAGGCAGCCGTGCTCCTGGGTGAGCACGCATTCAACGTGGTCTTCCTGAAGGTGCCTTCGCCAGCTGCCGGGGAGCTGGACGCTGTCAAGTTAGTTAGGTAAACGCCAGAACCTTGACTCTGTACCTTTGGAATAGTTCTCGTTAAAACCTATTTCTATAGAATCCTTAAAAGAATAGAATCCTTTAATTATTAAGATGAAAGATATTTTTAGGGGCAGAATTTACATACATGCTGTTTTTACTGCCCGTTTGACATACTGTTATGAGGGTTATGCTTTTAACTTAAAAAGTAATAGGTGTGGGTGAGAAGGTAAGAATGAATTGTTCATAGAAATTTATTTGGTTTATAATGCTTGATCACTCAGGTACTCCTTTTTAAATAACTGTGCCGTGAAAATGGCCTGTCTCTTCAGAGTTCATTAATTGTTATGGCAGAGATGAAGGCAGGTGAGCACTTTAGCTCCATGTCACATTAGTTGTGGACTAAAGTGTCCCTCTCTGACACCCTGACGTGATACAGTCCTGATGTCCAGTCTGATCCTCCTTGGGTATGTCGCTTCCTCCTGTAGCTCTCCAGAAGTTCTGTTTCTGACTGACCTGCTCCACCCTGGCACCTGGTCGTGGGGATGGAATATCCTTCCTTGCCTGACTGCTTAGGATTTTGAGCCATTTAGGATGTGTTTAAACAGGATTACTTGTTCTGACCTATAAGGAGACTGGATAGAGAAAGTGTAATTGTAGATAATATTCAAATAATAAGGACTTCTCAAAATTAAAGGACAGTCCTTTCTCACTAAGGGAGAAAGTTCAGAGACAATGTTGTGATCCTGAGTCGAGGAACAAGCATATATGTTATGGGGAAAGAAAGTTGGAATATCAAGAAGCCCAAGAAAGCCTCTGAGTTACTTGTTAAAGAGACAGAACAGTTTGTTAGAACAGTTGTCTTCTGCATTTTTTTTTTTTTGCTTTCTATTGGGACTATGAACTCTAGACAAACCAGGCAAACCACCTCATAGTGGATTTCACTTTCAAAACTTGTCATGAACTGTCTTCTTTCTGAAGATATGCCTGATTTTAAGATATTACATACCTTAAAAAACCCTGAGGATAGAGTTCCCCTGGTTGGGGCTCATAAATAATATCTCATTTATATAATAGTTTTAAATTTTTTTAACAGCCTTATGAAGGAGATAGAGCAGGGTTTCATCATTCCTACTTGACAGATGAGAAAACAGAGGCTGAGGTGACTTGCCAGAGACCATAAGGCTTATTGTCATACAACCTAAACTAGAACTTTTTTCCTTCTTATGCTTTCTAAAAGCCTATGATGAATGGCTTCTGTATTGAAGACCCTTCGTTTATACCTCTGAGATTCAGTATGTGCCAAACTCAGTATAAACTAAGCATCCATATGGTTTTAGAAGAACACTGGACAAATCAGTAGGGCTGATCGCTCTCTACTTTTGAGTGGGATCCCAGCTATGCTCTCCAAAAGTAGTAAAGGCTTTGTATTTGCTCATCAAAGCTACATTTAAAAATAGAGTTCTGTTAGGGAGTAAGCTTTATGTCTAATCAGGGTAAGTAAAAGGTGAGGTTAGGAGAGAATTTCCTGTCTGCTAATCACCTCTGTGAGTTCTCCCCACTGTTGCTTTTTTTTTTCCCTCTGAATAACATAGCTTAAGATTTCTTAGCAGGGTAAAGACAGTAGAAGAAGGTACTAACTGTACAAACATGCATATGGTAGTTCTACTATTTTGCTCTAAATGCATTTTTTAAAAAGAAAAAAAGCTTTGTGGAATGCACATGTATTTTGTTTTCTTGTCTCTTGTTATGCTGTTCCCAGTATAGGTCTTGACTGATGGCAGGTGTTCATACTTTGCTGTAGGTGGGACTGAGTGAGTGTGTGCACACGTGGGAGAGATGCCATTCTCAGGCAGATGATGAGTTCTAGCGTTGGCATGCCTCTCTGACGAAGGGTCAGAGCTTTCTTTGTGGAAGCTTTGCTTTTCATGATGGCTCAGAGGCTAGAAATGTCTCTGAAATTCCCTTTCTTGCCCTCAGAATTGTTACGAGTTTATGGCTTATGAGTTATTTAAACCTTTGTACAGTGTGTTTGTATTTTTGGATCTATACTTTTGCTTAGTTTAAGGTAATGAGTTCTACAAATATATTGCCCCATTTATAAAGCATTTAAATCTTCTTCTTTCCTAAAGCACTAACATTTAATGACTAAACCAAAATGAAGAGTCTTGGTTTAGCTTTCCTTCTGCTGTATTTTAGATATTTTGCCTCTTAGACCTTTGATGTTGTTTTGTAACATCTCAAAAGCTGGAACCTATGCAACTATTTACTCTTCTCTGAGCACCTCCTGTGCCTCGCCAGTGAATGGGGAAATATATATATATTTCTGCTGAAAATGAGAATGAAGTAATAGGCTTATTTAAGACTAAAATGTAAGAAGCCTCCTTAAAAAGATTCTTAAGTTTATTCTTACAGAAAACTTATCTTCAGCTTGGAGCTAATCATTGATCAATTTTAATCATAAAAATGTTAGTACTTTATAGAGCAATGTTTTCAAGAGTTGTGGTACATATCAATTACAGGTTCACATCCCTATAGTACTCCCTAATCAGATTTAATTTCATGAATATCTGTTTTTTGAGCCAGATGGACTCAGACACTACTCAATGGAAAAACAATTTAAGACAGTCTTAGGATTTATGTGGTCGGCTCCAGAATTCTAGGGATATTTGACTCTTGGCTTAGGTCAGTTCTCAAAATTGTGCCACATGCAAAGAACAGATTTGTGATCATTTAGGCACATCCTGACACTTTACCTTGCAAAGACAGGTATAGAAAATTAAAACATGTTTCAAACTCATCAACATCGTTTGGATTCTGTCTGAAACTGATTTTCCATTCCATGCAGTGTCTCTACTATTCTTAAAATTCTGTGATTCTTGTGAGCTCAGAGCAGTTCAGCAGCAGGAAAGGGCTGCATAACGTGCTTCCATCTGCTCAGTCTGCAAATGAAGTTTGGCTCTGGTTTCACTTTTCGCCATGTAATTTCACTTATCTGATCCGTTAACATATTACTTCACTACAAATATTCAGTCCTGGGAGCCACAGGGATCTAAGAAGTTGTTCTTTTACATCCCTGAATCCAAAATATCCTGGACTTGACGGTGCAACTCAGTACATCTTATTACCCAGTTTTCATGATGTAGTCCTATGAACACTTGACTGTAAACACAATAATGACCCAACATCTAAGTGGTATTATCAAACACTTCTTTATAAATTGATGGTGGGTGGAAACAGGAACCAAGGGTAGTTCTGGACCTTTATCATTCTGGCATCATGTCACGTGGTGAACCCGACCTAGGTGGTGCAGTACAGAAAAGTCTCCTGACCAGCAGCATCGTGGGAGTGGACATGCCAGCCTTCACTGTCCACTAGAATAAACTCTCAGAACTGTACTGCGTTCTATGGCAGGTACCCTGTTAGCAGCAAATGAACTCAGTACTTTCAAACTGATAGTAAAACTCAATCTTCTTGCTGAACATGGTTGTTTAAATAATTAACCAGGAACATTATTTGTTACAAATCCCAAATAGGCCACTGCCAGGTTGGGTTGGCTGCATTAGGCCACGGACAGCATAATGGATAACTGTATTCAAGAAGGCCACAACCCAAAAATGATGCAGATTTTGTCCCTTGAAGCCCTTGTGGCTCTAAAGGCGTGAGTTTAGCAATTTTCCCCAGCTTCCTAGGGAATTATAAAAACTTTGATCCTCATTACACGATAAGTTTTAGTGGCCAGTGTTTTTCTGAGGTTCTTTGGTTTGCGGAGTGCTCGACTTAGCTCAAAAGACTTTTATATGATCTTTTTTCCCCTCAGCTATCAGGGACCAGAGCTGGGGATGGGACAAGACTGGGGATGAGCACTGCTGCAGTCTGTGCCTCCAGTTCTAGTGGACACTAGAGACAGACATAGAAATGTATATTAGGATATCAGTATCCAGTTTGGTACGTGGAGTAGTCTCCAGAACCATCATGAATGACATTTGAAGAGTCTATTTTGTGAAACACCAGGAGAAATGAATTGCAGGTGTTTTTCTTTTTTTCTTTTCTTAAAATTTATTTTAATTTTTTTAAAGTATATAGTACATTGGTAGACATCTATATAGTTCATAAAACAATCTCCCTAATTGCTTCCTCCCTCCCTTGACCCTCTTCCTAGCCAACATATTCATGTTAACTGCATTCCCTATGCCATGCTCCCCATCCCCGTGACCATCCATCAGCTAGTAATTTGTACTTCTTTAACCCTTCACCCCATTCTCCCAGCCCCCCAAATCCTTCCCCTATGACTGTCACAAAATTGTCCACTATATTTGTGAGTCTGTTTTTGATTAGTTCTTTTTATTCCTTAGATTCCACATATAAGTGAAATCATATAGTGTTTTTCTTTCTCTGTCTGACTTAAATACCTTCTAGGTCCATCAAAGCAATATCTTTTTCCATCCCCTTCTTTTTCATATGTAGGAGTCTTGTTTTCTTATCTTCCAGCCACTGTATCTTTTGGTTGGAGCACTTAATTCTTTTCCATTTAAGGTACTTATTGATAGGAATGTAGTTGATATCATTCTTTATTCTTGTTTTTGATACATGTTTTTTCTTCTTAAAGAATTCCCTCCAACATTTTCTGTAACACTGGCTTGATAATGATAAATTCATTTAGCTTATTTTTGTTTGGGAAGCTCTTTATCTGTCCTTCAACTCTAAGTGATAGCTTTGCTGGAAAAATTATTCTTGGTTGTAGATCCTGGATCTTCATCCTGTTGAATATTTTTTGCCAAGCCTTTCTGTCCTGTATAGTTTCTTTTGAGAAATCAGCTGTCAGTCTTATGAGTGTTTCCTTGTAGGTAATGATATGCTTTTCTCTTGCTGCTATTAATATTCTTTCTTTGTAGTTAACCTTTGGCATTTTAATTATGATGTGTCTTGGTGTGAGCCTCTTTGGATCCCTGACTTTTAGAATTCTCTGAGCTTCCTGGGGTTTTATGTCCATTTATTTCACCAGATTAGGGAAGTTTTCCATTATTATTTCTTCAAACAGCTGTTCAACATCTTGATTTTCTTCAGTTACACTGATCAGACAGATATTTGGACCCTTAATAGTGTCCCATATTCTCCTTAAATTATTTCTAAAGTCTTGGCATCTTATCTCTTGCCATTCTGATTGCGTGTCCTTGGCTTTCTTATCCTCTAGATAAGGCATTTGATCCTCTTCTTTATTCACTTCATTTATTCCATTTAATATATTTCTCATCTTGGATAATGTGTTCTTCATTTATGACTGGTTCTCTTATAATTTCCACTTTTATACTTTATATCTCTTTGTTGAAGTTCTCACTGAATTTATCTATACTTTCTCAAATTTATTACCAGTGTTTTGAACTCTGTTAAATTACTTGACTCCATTATATTTGGATCTCTGTTCTGTTCTCTTATATGATTTCTGCTTGCCTTCCTATTTTGGGTGCCTTTCCATGTCTGTTTTTATGTACTAAGTAAAGCTCCTAAGTCTTCCCGTCTTATTAGTGTGGATTTGTGAAACTGGTGTCCAGTGGCAGAGTCTGAGAGGGGTTCAGCTGCAGGCCAAATTTAGCCCCAGCCTGTGCCCCTCTGGGGCCACCTGCTAAGATTCAGCAAGGAATCCACAGATGCTGTGCTTATAGTTGCCTCAAAAGGCCACATAAGAAACCTAGGCCAGCTCCCTCCAGTGTGAGTCTAGGCACTGCTCAGCAAGGAGCACCTGACTCGCTGAGGATATACCTGGATGTGGCTTGGGTGGGGGCCTGAGTTGGGGGAGGTGGTATTTCAGGGAATACTCTGGGTGATAACATCTCAGCTGTGGTGGGCCGACCCCACGCACTGGGAGTGGGGAGGGCTCAACAGAGGAACAACAGATAGCGCCGGCACTTCTGTACCGAGTGAGTGTCGCCTTGGCCCTCACACTGACAGTGTCCCTCTGTAATTCCCTGGTGCCCCCTGCACACAGCCAGGTGGGCATTGGTGCTCAGAGCAAGTATGTCCATCATCATGAAAATCTACTCACAGACTTGGCCCTTTTAAGAGGTGTCTACTGCTGCCGCAGCCTCCGTCACTCAGCCACTGGGGACTGGACAGCCCACGTCCTCTCCCCGTCCCACCTTCTACCATTGCAGGGTGCTTTCTTGGATTTTTCTCTAGTTGTATGTCTTGTTCATCCCAGACAATTTTTCCTTGCTGCCACTCCTTGTTTCCATCACAAGTTTGATTTGATTGCCAGAGGGATGAACAGAGCCTCTATCATCTACGCCATTTTTTTCACCCTCTAAGCAATTCTTCAAATTACAGATTTTTAAAACCCAAGAAACTTCAGTTGAGAAAGTACTTGTAAGGTCTCAGAACCCACAATTAGCTTTCAGTATATGGACAAAATGGTCTTAGTTGGGGTGTTTCTTTTAAGAAACTATCATTTGTTAGAAAAAAGATTTCTGTTGGTGATCCTGGACTAGAAACTATTGATTTGTAGAATGTGAATGAGCAGATCAGCTTACGACCAAATCGTTGGATTCTGGGAACTCGATTGATGTCTGGAGTTCTGTGTGGAATTAGTTAGGGGTTCACTGGTGGGAGAAGTGTTTGAATTGGTAACTGATTCTGTGCTAATGACAAAAGTCCAGGAATTCCGACTGTCTGATGTAAAGCTTGAAATGTGAAAGTCATCAGGGCATGTAAATCCATATATCCAAATCTAACCTATTTTTGTGTCAGTAAAATCAGTTTATAAAATTAAAAAATAGATACAAGATGATTTCTAAAAGCAAAGGATCTATTCTTTTAAATTATCTAATTCTAGAGTATTTTAACTTATGATAATTTACTTTTTGTGAATCTGAAAAACATTTTTTTATTTCAGAAGTTGTTCTAAGCTGCCCAATAAGTTTATTTCAGTGGTCCCAGGTCTGTTTAGTACATTTTCCCCTCCCACCTCTCTTTCCTCATTCTGTTCTTCATACCTTCACTATACCTCACACTTTTCATCTCTTAAAATATATATGAAGTGCTTACCGTGTGGCAAGCATCACTGTGACCACTGCATTTCCATCACGCCCTTCCGTGACAATATACTAACGAGCCTCACTTACCACCACTCTCTGCTTGCCAAGTCCTTGCCTTCCTCCCTCCCTCACGTGCCTGTGCTGATGGCTGTCCTTCTGCTTTTGATCCTCATCTCCTCATGGAAGCCACATCTGCTTTCCCTTCTTCTCTTTCACCCCAAACTTGTCATATTTCATAGAATGAAGTCTTATAAACTGGTGGTTAGATCAAGAATCTGGATAATATTTAGGCTCATTTTTTTTAAAGCAAGAATAAAAGTGGTCCATCTTACATTCTATCTAATGCCTGAGCAGTATTCTCAAAACTGTCAAGATCATAAAAAAAAACAAGTCAGTGAAAGTATCACCATCTAGAGGAGTCTAAGCAGATATGATGACTAAATGTAATGTGGTATCCTGAATGAGATCCTTGGATAGGAAAAAAAAGTCCAATAAGTAAAAACTAAGGAAATTCGATGAAAGTATGGACTTAAATGAATAATGATGTATCAATATTGGCTTGCCAATTGTGAGAAATATGCCATCCTAATGTAAAATGTTAATACAGGAAATTGAGTTTGGAATATATGGGAACACTTTATTATTTCCATAGTTTTTCTGTAAATATATAAAACTATTCTAAAAGGTTTATTTTTACAAAGTCATCTGTTCTCTCACTCGCCCCTTCCCCAGCTGTAAAGAACCAGGCACTAGTTGTTGCCATAGATATGAATCATAAAAGGATTATTCTTATTAACAGTGAATTTCTGCTCAGAGAAGCCATGGGTTTGACTAAAGATTCAGGATTTGGATTTCCTTGCCCATTAAACTGAAATAGAGAAGCTTAAGCATCTCCTGTAAGCAAAGCATTAAATAGAGTAAATATTAGTTTTACCAAAGTAGCTCTTTCCCTTGTATTTCTCAAATCTGTAATTGTACCATCCACCCTAGCTCTATACTTTAGAATTCTCTTTATGTAATTATATGAAATGAAAATATAATCCTTTTCCTTGTAAGTTAAAAAAAAAGTGGTCCATCTTTTCCCTCACTGATTCAAGATGCTACTTCTACTAAATTTCTATGTTAATGCCATTTTAAATTCTAAAGAAATACAGAAAATCACTCTAGTTTAATTCCTAACAAGCTAAACTGTTGAATCCCAAATTTTCGAATGATGATTTGGCTTCACTTTAACCTTTTTTTCTTCTCAGATTTGGCAAGAAGAAAAATACACATTTACTGTTTGTTTTTATAATCCCTGAAATTTTTAAAGGTATGTGCCCACTGGATATATTATTTGTTGTCTCCCCAAATGGAAATCATAGGTCGATATTTAATACGGAGATTCTTAGGTTGTATTTCAGGGCACGGAGCTGATATCACGTTAACTGAACCACTGACAATGGAGAAACTGAGTATTGTGGTAAAATACTGGAAAACATATTTCTCAAATACTGGTGAGTAAAAAACAAATTACCAAAGATTTGAAAAATTCTAATTAAAATACTAGGAACACTATATACCTTTTAAAGTTGTTTTTCCACTTATACTTTTTTTTTTGCTAAGAATTAACTGTATACTGTGTACTGTAAAGCAGTGGTCCCCAACCTTCTTGGCACCAGGGACCAGTGCTCCTGTGAGAATTCAATGATCTGATCTAATGATCAGATCTAATTATCTGATCATCTGAGGCAGAGCTGAGGCGGACCTGATGCCAGTGCTGGGGAGCAGCTGCAAATACAGACGAAGCTTCGCTTGCTTGCCCACCGCTCACCTCCTGCTGTGTGGCTTGGTTTTTAACAGGCCGAGGACCAGTACTGGTCTACGGCCCAGCAATTGGGGATCCCTGCTGTAAAGAACACGTAATCCTTCTTAATCATAGTCTGAAGAAAACAAGTGTAATTAAAATAAAGGGAAACGAGTTCTCTACCTGGGAAGAGAAAATTACATCTTCCAGGAATTAAAATGTATTTTATGAGGACCAATACATTTGGCACAGGGGTTATTTCTGATAGCAAACTTGTTACTCTGTTTTTGTAGCCTAGCTACTACCATTATTTCTTAGTCATCAAAATGGAACTAATCGTGCTGTGTCCTTGTATGATTGTCTAAAAGCCAGGCCACTGATCTTGGGTCCTGTCATACTTTTTGCTTGGCAAAACACGTGCATATAAGTTATCTTACTTGTTACCAGAGTAGTTATCCTTTCTGTTTCAGATTTTTAGATACAGATAATTTCAGTGCTTCAATTAGACTTCACATTTCTAACTCTTCACCTCTTTTGTATTGTTTCGCCAGCATCTATGCCCTTAAGCCAATTAGTTTAGCTTTAATTTGGCTTGTAAAAGGACAGACCCCAATTTCTGAAATTAAATTCTCCTGGAATCATTGTTGGTCTGTGACTATGGTTTTTTTTTCGGTTTGGAATACTAGCTAGGAAATCTTTTAAAGTTAAGATAGCACTTTTCTTAAAATGGGCCTGAAAGAGTCTTTCAGGATTATCCTGTGCAAGCTCATACTTCAGATGAAACAGGATCCTGTACACCCCTCTTTTTTAATATTCTGGGAAGATTAGTGAGTCTGCTTTGTAACATTCCAGTGGCTCCCTACCCCAGCAGTTTCAGAGTTCTTCCAGAAATGGCTCACCGCGGTGACCAAAGTTCCTTCCGTGACCTCATCTTACTTGATTCTCAGTAGACCTAGAGCAGCTGCTCATCGCCACCTGTCCAGCCCCCTTCCGGTTGGTCATAACCATGTCTTCCAACCTCATCTTTGCTCCAAGGATGAGCAGCTGCAAAACAGCAACAATAACAACAACAAAAAAAACACTGCGAGATGCCACATTTTGGTTATACAGCTGCTTACTGAAGACTCATACAGATTTTCTCTCTCTGCCATTTGTTTATAAATAAGAACTTAATAACTAAACTCAGTTGAATGTGTTTTTAGCCAACCAATCACTAAGTTTCCAAAATCCAGTTGAAAGAGGATGTCCTGGGGTAAATATTATGTGGTATTTTAATTTTGCTTTCTAACCTGGGTGGTTTTATGCTTCACAGGCTGAGATCTAGAAATTGCTTTCTATTTTAAAAATCCTGCTTTGTAAAATCCATTGAGTATAGTGACAGCTGCTGTTGATTAGGGTGTGTATGTGTGATTAACTTCGTCAGCACCCATGATTTTAGAATTAAAATGGTCCCCCTTTTTAAAACTTTCAGTTAAGAATGAAAACCCTGTGAAGCCTGAGCAATCTGGATTGCCCCTGCAGAGGTCCTGCAGTGAACACCTGGGATATTTTTCTACTGATCTATTTGCTTGGTTAGTTTTTTTTTTTTTCTCACTTTTTCAAACTTTTACTATATAATGTTTCATTAAAAGATTTCTAGGGAACTTACTGTTTGTGAAACACCAACTCACGTGCTGAGGGTGATGTAAAAGAAGAGGCTATTTTGTGGAAGATGGATACAACTTCTGTATCTCAGACTCTGGAGCTGGGACTGTGGGTACATGTTACAGAGGATGCAGCTCAATACAAGGAAGCACTTTCTTACAATCACAGTTGTCCATGGAGTGTAGAGTGGATTGTAGCAGCAGTGTTCAAACTTTTTAAAAACAGTTTTAAATAAAAATTTTACAGCAACCCCAACATTTAAACAGATAAGAGCGGCCTCAGCTGTTATCTACCTACCACTAATTTCTCTGATGTCTTTTTCGAATTTATTAACCTATCCCCCCAATTATTGAAAATGACCCTTAAAAAGTTCTCGGGCTTTCTCTTTTCCATTCCTTCTCCTTTTCTCTCCTCTCTTTCCCTCCCTCTCTCATTTTTCTCTCTCTCTCATCTCAGAGATGATAGAACTGGCATTCAAACCTGCATTGGATAGGCAATTGAACTGGGGGTCAGACCCTTATAATGAAATGCTAGTATTGTATACTTATAAAGATTCAGCTTTCATGAATTTCTTCCCTTCACTTTTAGCTGATTTTCAAGCAAGTTTAATACAGAGCATAGGGCTACAAACAATGGACATAACTGCTGAGGACATGGGCGATATTGCTGAGAGTTGTGAGTCAGTCACTTCTGGAATTTGTAGAATGTGACTGTCCACTATTTGTAGAAATGTGACCATCTACTATTTTGAACAGAGACGTGGCAACTAGTAAATATAGTTAAGTCAAAGATGCACTCACTGAAGTAGTGCAGAGAAATCAACAGCTTCTCAATCTTTTTTAACATTTTAACTTCAAAGGGCACTGTATTAAACCTTATCTGGGATGTAAGGTTGGGAAAGGTTTTGGATTGTGATTTTCTTGTATTACTTGTAACTGCCTTTTGAGCCCCACTCACCTTGAATCTTTGTTTTTACTCAGAATACTAACACTGAAAATAAAAGAAAAATTTTAAATAAAGTTGTGTCCCTTGGGATAAAGGAGATAATATTAGTTTGTAAGTTTCATAGGGAAATTAAAAAAAATCAAATTAATGAAAATGCCTGGAGAAGTTCTAGAAAAAATCCATTAATTGAAATTTTTTTATATGAAGTCCACCTGCCCTTTGCAGAGCAAGATGGAATTATGTATCTTGGCCCTCTAACCTTTTATTCTTTTTTTCTTGTAATGTACCTTTAGATAAATTATATAATTTGGGATAACTGTAACAAGTGAGGTCAGATTATTTTAAGCATTATTCCTAATTAGTATATTTTATAATTTAATCAGTCATTGAATTTACGATGCCCTTGATAATTCTTTTGAAACTTTGAAAGAAATTATTCTGACCAAATATGTAAGGCAAAGTGCTTTGATATTTACTACACCTGGTTTTAAGCAGGAGACTTAGAGAAGCAGTCTTGTTGATTTGTATATTAGTGTTTGTTGCTTAACGTTATCTGACAATTTTCCTCTGAAATGTGTGGTATGATTTTCTCTTGTTTCTAGCTCTGACTCTCTAGGAAATGACACTGGGCTTGAAATAAGGGCTCCGTTGTCTGATTTCGAGAAAAGCAAAAAGATTTCTCTTCTTCATTCAAGCAAGGAAAAGCTGAGAAGGTGAATTTTGATACAGCCCTTTTTAGCATTATTCCTTTGTAGAAATAAATTACTTTAATGAATTTCATAATTTTGTGTAATACTGTTAAAAGTCTATGTGAAACTAGAAAATCTGGCAACTGAACACGTGCCACTCATTAATTCATTTAGTCATTCAACAAATAGTTTTGAGTGTGCCAGAATATAATTGGAGAACTGAGATTAAAAAATAAAAAATTAAACCTTGCCTTCAAAGAGGTCTTAGTCTAGTGCTCAGATAGACTTTTAAAAAAAGAACTGTTAAATAGAAAACTGTGTTTTAATACATGTCATGATGGAGAGGAACACACAAAAAGCACACTCAGAAAGTTACCCAAGACAGAATGACGAGGCAGGGAGGGCTTTCTTGAGAAGGTGAGAACTAGAGTGAGCTTTAACCCAGAAGTTACTATTAATTTGGTTTAGAAGTCAGGGAGGGGGTGTTTTATGTGGCTGGAGTAGCAGGAATGGAGGCTGGCAGTATGGGAAGATAGAGTGAATTCATGGAACTGCAAGTATTTTTATATAGTTGGCTATAAGGGCACAAGTGGAAAGAGGCAAGAGGTGAGAAGTCATAGGTGAGGACTGGGTATGTCACATGAAGAGGTTTAAAATTAACCTGAATTGCTGGGGAGGTAAGCCAGGGGTTTCGCAAAGGAAGTGACAGGATAAGGTCGGTGGCTTAGAATGGAGTGGATTGAATCTGAAGGCCGGAGGAGTCCATAATAAGAAATTATGAAATCGTAAACTATGGTGCTTGAAATGGGATGGCGAGGAGTAAGCCAGCTTTAGATGTATTAAGTAGGTAGAATCAATATGCACATGGCTGGAGGAATATTTATGTGTAACTTCCAAGTAAATGGTGGAGCCATCAACTGACTAGGAAGTACAGTGGAATGGGGAGCCAGCGATGGGTAATTTTGCTATTGTTGAGTTTGAATGCCTCTAGGTTTAAATGGAGCTAGTTGTTCTTGAAGGAGTTGGCCCTGAGGTTCTAGAAAAAGATCTAGGCCAGAAATATAGACTCCAGAGCCATCAGGATACAGATCTATGTGAAGCACAAATGTAGGATGGATTTGATGACTTTGAAAAGCAGGTAGGAAAGAGACAAGTGGAGACAAGAACCTTGGGGGGAAATCTCAATATTTAAGGCACGGGCAGCTGAGAAGAAGTTGGGGAAAAAGAATTGTTAGGAAGATAAGAAGAAAAGCAAGAGGGAGTGGTGTTGAGACTTGGAGAGCAGAGAGTTTCCTAAAGGAGGGAGTGTTCAGGAGCATCACGTGACTCAAGAGCTCAAGTAAGGTAAGAACTGATAATTCACTATTTGTATTTGGTAAAACCTAAACATCATTGACCTTGGCAAAAATAATTTTGCTGGCATGGTTACAGAAAGATGGAGAATGAAAGGTGAGAGCATAGATGAAAGAGCAAATGAAGGTGTGTGGTATGTAAAAGGTAAAATTTAGGGTAAAATGAGAAATTTTGATAAGGCTGGGCCAGGCTCGAATATGTTTATATTTGAACTACAAAAGAAAATTGCTGGAAGAGCAACAGAGTTCTCGAAGATACTCATGGTATGGTTATCTGTGGCTGCATTAAAACAAAAGAAACTGAAATTCATTGGCTCGATACATGGTTTTATGGGTTAACAATGTGAGCAGGACTCAGCTAGGCAATTCCTCTGCCTATGTGACATTAATTGGGGTCACTTGTTAGTGTTCAGCTGGGGGATGGTCTAGTCAGGATGGTCTATGTCAGGAGGGTCCAAGACATGACCAGAGCCATGAAGCTTCTCCAGCAGAGTAATCCCAGGGTTGTCACCTTTTTCTGTGGCAGTCCAGAAGTCCTAGAGTGTTTAAGAGACAGGAAGAGGAAGCTGTCAGTCTCTCAAGGCCTGGGACCAGAAACTGGACCAGTACCACTTCTGACATATACTGTCGATCAAAGCAGTCACAGAGTCTACCCAGATTCAGTGGGAGGAATGTCAAAGAATTTTAATCCCCTGCAGCTGGCAAGGGTGTTAGCGATAGATTTAGCATCCCTGAGGAGTCAGAGGGCTATGGAACCAAGCAGAACCATTTCCTACTGAAAATGGAGGGAAGGAGTTAAAACTGAGTGTGGATAAAGACGTGTCTTTTGATGGAGGCCAGAGATGGGGAGAAAGTTGAACAAGTTCTGCCAAATGGCTTTCATTATCTGCTGAAGATTCAGTGGGAAGATGGTGGGGTTTGGGCTTGATAAACGGGCCAGTGGATGGTTTCATCTAGTTCAAAAGGCCTTCACTATGTCTGCTGCCTTGGCCAAGTAAAGACTTAGGCCTTCTGTCCAGGGCTGTCCTACAGAGTTCACCGATCTGCAGTGAAATGAGAAAAATACAGGGCAATGATTATTTTTAAAGCTGTATATTATATAATTTATATCCTAGGATTGTGTTTTCCATGCTTTATTTGGTGTTAAAATTGTGATATTAGTAAATGATTACAAAATAATGTTATTGGAAGATGGTAATGTTCATTATTTTTTATGTCTACTCATCCAGAGAACTACTCATCCAGTAGACTAAAATGATACTTTGGGGGGTATCCACTCCTGTGACATTCAAAGGCTAGAAATCTTTGTTCCCCCAAAGAGAAGCTATAACCAGGACCCCTCTGTTGCCCCTTAGAGATCTACTTGAAAGATGCCAGAAAGTAAAAAACCATCCATAATTATTTGGTTTTGCCTTTTCTTCCTCTTAATCCTTCTGATTATGCCTTTGAATCTTCATATATAAGCTTCTAGTCCATTCCCCTTCCTTCTCCTTCTCCCAGTCAGCCGCTTGACACATGGTTTTGTCTTTTTTGTTTCACTTTGTTATGTTTTAGGCAGTATAGGGCAACGTGATGTTTGCTAGTGTAAAGGAAATAATGGTCCCAGCTAATGGTTTTGAATATTTGCGGTTGGGAATTTCTTTTTAAAACTTCTCTTAACATCTGTCTTCTTTATCAGAACAGATTAATAAAAATTAGCTACCCAGTTCTAAGTCTTTGTGAAAGCACTTTTATTATACATATTTAAGAAATGTGAATATGTATGTCTTCATCTTGGTAAGGTGTGTGCTTTTCAAGTGATGCCATCCTTTTGTTTGTCCATGAGTCCAAATAATGGTGGTTTAATAATTTTCAAGATGTCTACTCACTTGAAAAGAAGTGAATGTGAGCTTTGCCATAGTTTCTCACAAGTGAAGACTTCCAGGTCTTCAAGTCTTAGAAATTCAAGGAAGGTAGAACAGGAAGTTTTCAGAGGGTCTGACCAAGAGACCTTTCTCTGTGAGTTCCTGTTTGCTTGAGACACATTTGTAAAGAGCAGATACTTGAGGACTTAGTTTGGACCAAGACTTTTGGCTTCAGATCTCTGTCAGCCTCTTCAGTCACTGTTAACTGGAGAAGAATGAAAGCAGATTGCTTCTTTTCCTGATTTGTGTGGATTGGGTCATAACCAAGATGGTTTCTGTGGTATATGAGGAAGACAGAACACACTCTGACCTGTTGTTGCCTATTGCTGTTTCCAGAAGTTTCGCTAAGTAGTTGCTCCTCATTCTTTCCTTCTGTTTTGTTTTGTTGGGTTTTTTTTTTTTAGTTTTTAAAAAATTGTAGCATAATTAACATACAATGAAATTTTAAGTGTATGATTTTTCTTTAATTTCCTTTGGTTAATTGTTCATTTTTTGGTCCACCTTCTTATTCGGCTTTTCTGTCTTTGTTTCTTTATTTCTTATTGATTTTTAGAAGTTAATTATATATTCTTGATACTAACCCTTTGCCAAATATTTAAATTGCAAATATCTTCTTTCAGACCATGTGTCAATATATACATATTTTTAGCTAATACATAACACTCAAAAGAAATTTTTCTCTCAAGAGGTCACTTTGAGTTACGCCCAAAAGAACAAAATTCTACTCATGTATTTGCTCCACTGCCACTTAAGGATATAGGTCACATATGCCCTGGCCCTGACCTAACCTCACATTCCTGCCCTTAATATTAGATGAGAAAGATAGAAAAGCAGTGAAGAAGGCTTCCATTATAGATTCATAATATTTACTAATACCTTTCATAGTCTCAGGAACATTAGAGAATTTAGAAAAAGAATTACATTTAATAGATATCAGATTAAATTAGTGTTAGAGATAAGTTGCATGTGTTTATGTGTATGGTTTGTTGGGTTTTGAGAAAGGGTACATTATGCCACTCAGGGTGTCCCCACGTGGCCATGCGTGTGAAGTGCCTATCCTGCCTGTGGGGAGCTGTGAATAACCAGTTGTGTGTGTGTGTGTGTGTGTGTGTGTGTGGTTTTTAATTAAATACTTATTTTGAGACAATTGTTGATTCATGTGCAACCATTCACATGCTTTTTAGCAAAACTTTTTTTAGTGGTTCTAGGGTTATAATATACATCCTTAACTTATCATGGTTTACTTCAAATTGACATTATGACACTTAACATAACAATATTTCTACTTTGTCCTATTTTATGTTGTTACACATTTTCCTTTTACATTTATCAACTTCACATTGTTATTTTTGCTTTAAATCATATATCTATAATATTATTTCCCAAGAAAATAGTAAAATAAAGATGTTTTTAGATAAAAGACAACTTAGAGTTTATGACACTAGCAGACCTGCAAGATAAGAAGGCTAAAGAGAATGACAAATTGATACCTGAATCTCTGGGAAGGACTGAATAGTATCAGAAATCCTGAATATGTGAGCAAATATTAGAAAAGAAATAGTTTCCCCTTTATTTAAAGTGCTTCAGGCTATTTTTCATTAAGTATACTTAATATACAACATTATTTTAGTTTCACATGTATAATGTAGTGATCAGACATTTATATATTTTACAATATGTTCACACTAAGTCTAGTTATCATCTATCGCCATGCAAACTTATTATGATATTGTTCGCCATATTTTCCTTCACCTTTTTTACCAACCCCCACCCATCTGGCAACAATCAGTTCAATCACTCTGTGAGTCTGTTTTTGCTTTGTTTTATTTGTGCATTTGTTTTGTTTTCTTAGTTTCCACATATAACTAAACCATATGGTATTTGTCTTTCTCAGTCTGACTTATTTCATTTAGCATCACACCCTCGTGATCTATCCATGTTGTCCCAAATGGCAAGATTTTATTCTTTTTTATTGCTGAGTAATAGTCCATTGTGTATATACATATCACATCTTCTTTGTACGTTCATCTATTGACGGACACCTAGGTTGCATCCATATTTTGGCTATTGTAAATAATGCTGCAATGAACATAGGGGTTTATATATCTTTTCAAATTAGTGTTTTTATTTTCTTCAGAGAAATACTCAGAATTATTGAGTTATATAATAGATCTGTTTTTAGTTTTTTTGAGTGGAATTTCAATACTGTTTTTCATAGTGGCTATATCAGCTTGCAGCCCGACCAACAGTGCACAGGGAGTCCCTTTTCTTTACATACTCACCAACACGTGTGATTTGTTGACTTTTTTGATGGTACCCATACTGACTTGTGTGAGTTAGTATCTCATTTTGGTTTTGATTTGCATTTCCCTGATGTTTATTGATGTTGAGCATCTTTTTCACATGTTGGCTGCCTGTATGTCTCCTCATGTCCTCTGCCCATATTTTGATAAAACTGTTTAGTTTTTGTTATTGAGTTTTATGATCCCTTGTATATTTTAGATATCAACCCTTATTGGATATTCATTTGCGAATATATTCTTCCATTCGATCAGTTGTCTTTCTGTTTCATTGATGTTATCATTCATCATGCAGAAGATTTTTAGTTTGATAAAGTTCATTTGTTTATTTTTGCTTTTATTTTTCTTACTCAAGGGGACATATTAAAAAAGATATTACTAAGAACCATGTCAAACAGCTTACTACCTATGTTTTCATCTATAAGTTTTATGGTTTCATGTCTTACATTTAAGTCTTTAATCCATAAAAAGCTTCGGATTATTATAAGTAAAAATTATAGCATTGTTTTGTGGGCTTTGTAATATATGTAGATGTAATACATTTCACAACTATAGCATGAAGGATGAGTGGGATAAATGTACTTACATTATTGCAGCATTTATATATTTATGTGATGTCATAAAAGATTAACTCTAAATGGACTTTGAAAAGATACCTGATATATGTGGTAATCCCTAGAGCAGCCCTGCAGAGATTTGCAAAAGGTATAGCTACGAGGCCAATACACAAATTAAAAATGGATTTTAAAAATCATTCAGAAAGAAGTTAGGAAAGCAAGTTTAGAAGAACAGAAAAGCCAAAGAGACTACAGGGGGAAAAATAGTAAAATGGTGGCTCTTTATCCAACTATTATCTAACTAATAGGCAGAGACTATCAGAATAGATCAAAACAAACAAAAAGCAGATAAGACCAATCTGTCTGCTCTCTGTAAGAGACCAACTTTAAAAGGTATGGTCAGGTAAATTAATAGGAAAATGTATTGTGTGAAGCACTAAGTGTAAGAGCACCAGATAGTCTGTCAACATCAAACAAACTTGACCTCAGTCCAGCAATGTCATGAGGTAAAGAACGATATTTCACAATGATGAAAGTGTCAACTTATCAGATGATATAAGAATCACAAACAGTATGTGACTATAACAGAGCTTCAAAGTATTTGAAGGAAAAATTCACAGAATGAAAGGGACAGATATCTACAAGCACTGTTGAAGATTAAACACCCCTCTCTCAGCAATTGCTAAAACAACTAGACAGCAAAAATTATATTATAGAAGATGTGGACACTATTATCCAGATCTAACAGATATTTATAGGACGATATACCCAATAA
>PVKZ01002697.1:0-197762 GCA_004027375.1 Macroglossus sobrinus
AGCGACCCGAATTCTAATTCCAGTCTCCAGGTGCTATACTAATTCTCTGTGCGACCTTGGACAATTTCTTTCACCTCTACAGGCCTCTGTTTGCTCATCCTGGAAACAAAAGCATAGTCTTGGAAGATTTTTAAGGTCCCTCTTCTTTCTTGCAACGCCACGGTTTCTGTGCCAGAGGGATTCCTGCTGTGTGTCTTGGACTACACCCAGAATCAGGATTACTTACTCCAAAAGGCAGTTGTTCTTTTGTTTGCTGGCCTCTGGGGAAACCCAGGTATTTTATGATGTTATGAGGAGCAGGGCGGCCGGTGCCCTCTGCCTCGGAGCCTACATCATTGGCACCCGGCCTCCTCCGTGGAGGTCATCCCGCCCTTGTTAGGCGGCCAGACACGCTACCTTCAGGGAAGTATCCACAAGACAATAGGCCCCTTTGACAGCACCAAGCCCTTTCGCCTGTGATAGACAGCCCCTGAGCTCTATAATGGGTTCAGTTTATAACTTCTTTAAACCATGACTTCTTTTTATTAACTTATTCGAGAAATATTTAAATGGGGGAATAATAACAGCTACTTTGTAGTATTGCTGTGAAGAGTAAGCAAGTTCACATAGACAGTGCCTCACACATCATAAGTCCAACAAACATTAGCTATTGGACACCCGCTTCGTGCCAGGCATGTGCCAGGTGAAGGAATGCCAAAACGAGTAAGACTAGCTCCTCGAGGGACGCAGGGAGCTGGGATGGACATGCGCACAACGTGGGCACACTAGGAGACGTGATCGAACGCAGGAAGAGGCGCCCCGCGAGGTGGGCGGCAATGGTTCTGTGCACCCAGCACCACATCCCTTCCTTCTGCCGTTCGGAAAACCCATCTTTCTTGTGGGCAGCACATTCCATGTAGGCAGGCAGCACTGATTCCAGTGGAGGGCTGGCCAATCAGAAAATCTGTCTCCCTGATGACAATCATTGGCTCGGGCATGAGCTGTGTGGCAAGCAGAAAGCTAGTGAGGACTTTTACCAAACCCATTAGAAAAGCCGCATTTATTCTCTCTGGGGTCATGAGCTTTCAGGGTAATGTATGCCTGGGGCTCCCAGGACTATCTTAAGGCAGAGAAAAAGCTTAGAAGTAGGGAAGGAAAGACAGAGAGACAGAGACAAAGACCCACAGCGACAGACAGACAGAGAGAGACAGAGGACAGAACTATGGCATTCTAAACCTCTGGTTCTAGTTGTGCCTAAAGCTACAACCACTCCCCATTACCTGAGCCTGTAAAGTACTCCTTCGCCTGAACTGGATCGTATTGTGGTTTTCACATGTGAAGCCATCAGCCCTGGCTAACACAGAAGGCTTTTGTTTTTGTTTTAAATACAGAAAGTTTTAAAGAAGAGAGGATACTGAGCGGAAGTTTGAGGAACATGTAGGAGTTCATTAGGGAAAAATGTAACTTATTAATCTGTGGGATTCAGGAACAAATCGTAATTCCCAGGAATCGTTGGGATTCCCATCAAATCATAAATTATTCTGTATTTGTATAACCCTTTATTTAGTTGTTTTTGAATAATAATGAGTGACCACAATAATCAACAATGAACATGTTTCTGGTAGGGTTGTGATAAATGTTTCAGTGGTTTTCTATTTTGAAAAAGACATAATAATAAATGTATAACTTATTATTGTGATGAGGAAATATATAGTACTTGTAGATTATATACTTCAATAGTAAAATAATCTCTACTGATATTAATCTGACAGCAGAAAACATTAAGAAGAGAGATTAACACATTATAAATAACGAAGTCATTAAATATTGAAAGATATTTTCACAAATACTAAGAGTAGTTATTCTTAGAGTGAAATGTTTAAACACTGAAAGCGTTAATTGCCGCAAACAAGAATCTTGATCATGGCAGTGGTCTATTTCATGACAGTTATTCCAGAGGTAGAAAAAGCCCTTTCATTTTGTGTTGACATAAGTGGAATAGTTAAGCGTGCTGAGCGTGCATGCATCCAAAACCATCCTCGAGTTGGGCCTTAAGGGTCCATGTTGCTTCACGTAAGCTCATTTCCTATTTAGCGATGAAAATATTTTGTCTCCTTGCCCTGGTTTTGGTTTGCCTTTGGAATCAATATTGTTTTGGCCAGCGCGGACTTTAGACTGTCCCAGGTTCGTGCAAGAGTCTTCTCATCGGCTTCCTTTCTGGAGTCCAGCTGGGCGCCCCAGGGGCTCGGCAGGGCCGATCCACTGTGGCTAGGGGCATGGGGGGAGACTAGCCACTCAGCTCTGCCCTGCTTCTGGGGTCTCCAGGCAGCTTTCAGCCCCACGAGCTGCTCCCTCCTAGGCTTCCGTCTGGAGTCCTCCGTGTGTCCAGCCCTCCGCCCAGGGCCACTGACGGCACTCAGGCCGTGGGTCCCACTGTGGGTGCTCCCTCCTCCCCACTTCTCTGGCCCATGAATCCCGGGGCCTGCAGCCCTGACCTTGGAGCGCTTCCGCCTTGGCTCAAGGAGACCACCTCTCTCTGCATCTCCTTGCCATGGTCCAGAGAGCACTGCCAGGAATAGAAAGCTTGTGTATCCCTGCTCCCAAGGGTCACAGCCTGTGTCACTCCAATTCCAAGAAACAGCTATCACATCTGTTTTTCCCATTTTGATAGTTATTTAATCAAGAAAGTTTATCCAGTCCTAGTTACTCCAACATGGCCAGATAGGAAACCTCATCCTTGATTTTCATCAGAAAATTACTATTATTATTATTATTATTATTATTGTTGTTGTTGTTGTTGTTGTTATTATTACATTGTCCAAGTTTATAACATGTATATTGTTTTTGTGGTCATAATTCCATCCCCCCTTTTCTTTTTAGCAATACTTCTGCATTTAAATGGACTCAACATATTCCTTAATTCTTTTTTTTTAACAATGATCTTTCCATAATTGAGTTCTTCTATTGATTTATTTTGATTTTATAGCAAGCGTGTTTTTTTTTTTTCAAGGACTCATGGGTGGTACATTCCTTGAGCTCTTTCAAGTTTGAAATGTCTGCCTTTTGCCTTTCTACTGAAATGGCATCTTGTGTGGTTATCATTTTCTCAGCCACACTTTCTTTATAGTGCTACTTTTTTTCTTGCTATTGTTCTGTTTTCTTCTTTAATTATTTTCCTAGTTATTAAAAATCTTTAAAAATGTTTAGAATTTTGTTTCTTTTATTTTTGTGAAATACTGCTATCACAAAATATGTATAACCTATGTAATATAGATCATCGCAATAAAATGAGCACGCATGAATTCATCACCCGACCTCATAACTGGAATGTTGTTGCTATGGTGATACATCCTCTGGGCACCTCCTCAAGTTTGTCTCTTTTCCCCAACCCTCAGAGGGATTTATCATGAAATTTTTCTGAAATAATAGATAATCTTGTTTGTCTTTTAGCATGATAAATACAGTATGTTTCTAAGATTCAATCACGTTGATGAGTGTAGCTGTAATTCATTTATTATCACTGCAATAAAGAATTCAATTTTACAGATATCTTGCAATTTATTTGTCGATTCTCTTATCAATTGACAGGTTGTTTTCAATCTGTTCTATCATGAGCAGTGCTATTATAAACATTCTGACACTCGTCTCCTAGTATATTGGCAATAATTTCTGTAGGAATTATGCCCAAGAGCGAAATCGGTAGGATTATAGGATGTGTGCATATTCAGCTTTACAAGTTTATGCCAAATAGAGTGATTGAACAATCATACACTCCCACTGCCAGAAAGAGAATTTGGGTGTTAAAAAATTCTTCAAGTATCTTGACAGAAGAAGCCCATCACCACAGGGGAGCAAGACTCAGGCCAGACTCAGCCCTCTTCACAGCAAAGTTCAAGGCCAGGACACAATGGGGACAAACACTGTGATTAACTTAAGCCTTTCCTCTACATTGTGATTCAAATTTCAACAGTATCTATTTAGTTTCTTCTTATTTCTAATTTATATTTTATTCTATAATAACGTTGCCTTCTGATTTTTTTAATTCGAAATCTCATTTCTGTTGTCTTAACCAACTCATCTGTGAGTTCATGTGTTTCGCTGGCCTCATGTTCTAATTTGGCGATAGAGCATGAAGAAATTGGGAGGAATTTCCTTCTGTGGCTTCTTACTTGGGTTCCTGGTCTTTTGCACTCTGCATTTTCCTGCTCTTGTGGTATGGTTTCATAGTTGTCATGGTGGGCTTTTTTTTTTTTTTTTTTTTCTGTTTTGCTAATGCTTAGGGAACTTCCTTCGTTTTATTTGCTCTGATAGAGTGTGAGTGACTTCTGGAGTCTCTTCCTCTTCTATTAGAGATTATTTTGTTTGTTTCAGTTTCATTGCGAGGGTTGAGGGAGTGGGTGGACCCCAGCCAGGAAGCTCCCTGGGCAGCGCGTTGGCAGTTCCAGTTCTTGGACTCTGCTCTATCAGCTGCAGTTTCAAGGATGTGTTGGATTTACTCCTCAGGGTTGGGGAGTACACCCCATTCCCTGGACCTGCATTGTCGCCCAAATTCAGTTTGCTGCCCTGAAGCCTTCACTTTGCTCTCAATTAGTCCCATTGCCCACTTCCCCTGTGGTACCCATTTGTCCCCAATACTCACTTCTACCGCTTTTCAGAGGATATAGATATTTACATACCTGGCTTCTCTCGGCTTTGGGGGCATCAGCAAGAATTTGCAGGACTTTGTAGATTCTCCACTGCATCTTCCAGAAAAGTAGGACCAGGTTAGGAGCTGAGCCCTGAGGGGTTTCTCTACTCCACCCCAGAATCTTGTTTCTTTTCTGGATTAACAGTTTTTGAAGTTTCGTATACTAGGTATGCCTCTTTCCTTATTTGATTGGTGAATTTCTTTTGATTATTTTTTCTTCATTATTCTTTTGGCTTTTTTTGAGGGGGGGATTGGCAGAACAAAACTCTATGAGAAAGTTTCAGTCTGCCATTTTAGTCGAGAAGTCCTTTATTTGTTGAATGTTTTCTGACTACCCCACAAGATTATAAATCCATGAGGGGAGAGATCTTGCTCCGTTTATTCCCGTAACCCCAGGTCCTAAAACAGTGTGTGGAGTACAGTAAGTGCTCAATAAATATTTGTGGGATGGATGGATGGATGAATGGATGGAGAAGCAAAGAAGGCAGTCAGGAGGCTATCACCAAAGTTTCATGCAGGAAGGATGGGAGCCTGAGCAGTGGGGGCAAAAACAGAGTGGAAGGAATGGACTCGAAACACATTGAAAGTTGGAGTAAAACTGAGTTTGATAACCCAGGTGGGACAAGGGGCAGTGGGTAAGAAGCAAAGACCATCCCTTATGGTAAACAGAAGGTTCTAGGGTTTCTAGCTTGGATGAACACATGGTGGCATTAGGGTTTTAAGCAGAGAGGGAACACCAAAGGAGCAGAAGGTACTGGATTCAGTTTGGACTCACCGGCTTTGATAATGCTGGGCTGCCTTAGTCAAGACACTGATGTTCTGAAGAGAACAGGGCTGGACAGAGTCTGGGGTGTCACTGGCAAAGGTGGAGGTTGAGGCAATGGAGTTAGATAGGAGAATGGCCCACCAGAGTGAACCACTCACTGATCTGCATTTAAGGTCAGGGAGGGATCAATCAGAGGCAAAGAAACCTAATTTCATTAAGCTCCAGGTCCCAGAAAATGTTTCCAGAAATAGGGAAAAAATGATTATGCAGATATATACGTCACATTTGTGTCCAATTTGACTTTCTCCAGGATCTGCCTTCTTCCCCATTCTGCTCTGCCATCCTTCACCCCCCAGCAAGTGTTTCCACGATACACACACACACACACACAAAATGCAGATTTACATAATCTCAAAAAATGTGAAACCACTGCCTTTAGCATCAGGAATGCTTTGCTTCTATTTTGCATTCACTAAAGTGCACAGGATGAGTCATTTGAGGTTCTGAAAATTCAGCAGGAACTAGGCATGTTAATATCTTCATCAGTGGGATGCAGGGGGGTGGGTGTAGGCAAGCACCAGGCAGGAAATGCTGAGTGTCAGACGAGGGAAGATCCCGTGAAGGTTCACCTTCAGTGACAACACAGGGTCTGGAAACAATGACGTCAGCACAAGCGGTGACTGTGGGATGGAGCCCACTCTCTTCTCGCTTGGAGCAGAGACCCAGGGCTGGGGACATCTCTCCTGGTCTCCCAGCCTACCCACATCCCTTGCCCACACCCGCTCTATCCTGTAGCCTACGACTTCTATTAGAGCTGTGGCGATGATTTCATCCTGAATCTCTGAGCCCAGTCTCTGCGAGCTAAACCTGAGGGCACACTGATCCGTGTGATCTCTGGGCACCAATACAGGAATTGAAAACTGGGAATTCAGATTCACATGGAGTCACCTTGAGCTGCACATGCAGAGCTTAGCCAGAAAGCCTGGCCTCCCAGGAGGGTAGAAGTTCCTGCGTTTGGAATTTTTATCCTTCTTCAGTCAACTAGCTGAGACTTCAGAGTAAGTTGTATTGTCATTTGTCACACACACCACAATTATAATCATTAATAACAAGAATGGCTAATTATTGCTAAATTAATACTAACTTTTACTATAGCTAATAATTATCACTTATTATGCACTTACAGTGTGCTGGGCACTAGACTTAGTAACTTATAGATGTGATCTCACTTACTGTTTATAATGACCCTGGAAGTACACATTACTATTTTTGTTTTGGTGCTCAAGAAACATGCTCACTCATTTATTCCTCCAGTCAGTGGTTGGGACGCCATGTCAATGAGATGGATGCTGTGGATGGCCCACCCAGGTCCCTTCACTGGGCCAGTGGGCTCATCTCCAGTGACTGTGACCCTTGGCTGCTAATACCGCACAGCTGCCCCTCTTCACCAGGGAATTGACCTTGGCTAAATGGGACCTGGAATGTCCCATAACCAATGACTCACTGACACATAGAGGTACATTAAGGATGGCTGCTTTCTTGTTTCAAACTTGTTTACAAACTCTGTGGTATAACTCATGCTCTAGAGCTCCTTGTAGGATTGGGCTGAAGAGACCAATCTCCAGCTAGGATTATATGCTCTCCCTCGCATCCTTTCCCTGTCCTTGCCCCGTTTCTCTTGAGAGCACTTCACACATAAATGACGTTCACCAAATCTCTGTCTCAGGCTCTGTTCCTCGTGAAGCTCACCCACAATAGAGGGGCAGTAGAATGAGCAAAGCTTTTCATTTCAGACACATCTGAGTTCAAATACATCTGAGTGGCTTTGTGAGCTTGAGCAAGTCACCTAAACTTTGCATCCTATTGTCCTCATCAGTTTTTAAAACTTAAAATAGTATCGCTAATTTTACCTTCGTTCTTCTCTTCTTTCAACAGACTCTCACATTAGCCTCTGTGCTGGGGATATAGAGAACTGGCTTCCCGAGGGACAAAATTTTCCAAACCAAAGAGTTGAAATGCTTCATTGGAGGGTGGTGGAACCAGCATTTAAAAACATAAAAATAAATAAAACAGAATGAAATGAAAAGAAATTATCGAGGTGCAGCAGACTTAATAAAGGTAAATTCCATAAATGCCTTTTATTATTTTATCTATGTAACTTATCTCTCTATAACTAGCTGGTAGGAGACCTGAGAATATCCTAGATAACAATATAAAATGTCCTTCTTGCTGGCCATCAGTCAAAAAGAGTTTGAAAGCTACTCGTCTATGGGAATAGGAGATAGTAGTTGTGGGGGGCATTCCATTTTAAAATTTATTTTGCTGTTATAGTCATTAACGACTTTTCACAATAGTGAGTTCACACACGATTTTATGTTTGTGGACACGTAACTTTATAATAAAAAGAATCTGTCAGTCCTGGGAGGTGCTTGAGAATAGTGTCGCCTTAAAGCTAGGATAATGAATTGGTGAATCTTGTATTCCAGGCGTGAAATTACTCTCTTAAGCATTTTGAAAACCACTTTATTGAGGTTTAATTATCGTACAAAAGCTGTACAGATTTAATTGCTGCGGTGTTTCTTTCAGAACATTATTTCATGAATGAAGACACAGGGTAGACAATGGATATGTCTAGTTTGATTTTATTTTGTTAAATGTGTATACTCATGTATATATAGGCAGAGAAAAAAGACTGCAAGGCTATATGACAATATTAAGTGTTGTCTTTGGGTGGTGGGGTTATTCATGATTTTGGTTTTCTCTTTGCTCTGCTTTGTTGTTTAAGCTTTGAGCAATACATTAAAAGAGACTTAAAATACAGTGAGTGCTTTCTACATGCTAAACCCTTTACTTATCACCTCATTTAATCATCACAACAATCCTGTGCCCCAGGTACTACTATTCTCCCCACATTTACAGACGGGGAAACTGAGGCTCTAAGGAATTAAGTAAATCGTCCAGTGCCACTGAGCTGTGACGTACAATAACCAGGATTTGAAAGACTTGACAGCCTGAGCTCTCTCAGATTCCAACCTGCTTTTCCTCACCCATCCCCAGGTCTTCCCACCCTGACCTATTACTTTTCTTTTTCTACATCTTTTATTACCTTCTCATACTATGTACTTTATTTATTTACTTATTCATTATATTTATTCTCTGTTGTTGTTTTCCTCCCACGAGCATGTAAGCTTCACGAGGGCATCAGAAGGGATGATTGCTAAAGTCTCCTGCTCATGGAGGTATTTCCAGGTCCTGAGATACAGGCCCAGCACATACCTGACACTCATTTGAATAAATATCTGTCGAATGAATATCGTATACCAGAAGCGATGATCTAACCACTATAATTACCTGCCTCCTAGTATATAATAAATATGATTCTTCTCCAAGGTGACTCTCAGGGTAACTGACCAATGTGGATCAGAGATGAGGTGACAGATGCTTGTGGGTCCATGAAGACAAGGTCAGTTGTGAGAAAGAGCAGTTTCTGGGGCTCTTCTGTCCCTTTGTCCTGTTTACACCCCCACCCCATTCCAGGGTTCTTCCCCGACTTCCTCTGCTGTGGGGAGCTTGTCCCAAGGGGTCCTTGACTATACTCCTTGACTACACATTGGGGGTCCTATTGGAGTGTGTGGGGCCCAGAGGACATCCCAGATGCTGGGTGTTAGGGTTCAAAGATTTTTTTTTTAAGTGAAGTTCTGTCTAGGACATGTGATTCAAGGGACACCTTTTATTGAAGTGTACCCTAAGCCAAGCATGGGGCCACATGGGCTTTACAGATGTTGCTTCTAATCCTTATGATGACATGTAAAGGTGGATATTATTATCACCATTTTACAGATGAGGAATCTTGGGCTCAGAGAAGTTCATTGCTTTGCCCAAAGTTACACTGTAATGATCTGAGCCAATACTTGAAACCAGTCAACCCGACTTCAAATCCACTGTCCATTTTTTGAATGTATTGCTGTCTTGTAACATCTTAACTTGAAATAAACAATTCATCACATAGGGAGAACTCAATAAAAACTTCTTATTTGGTTCTGTATATATGTACAATTTTTCTAAATAAAGGAACACTATTCATCAGACTGATTATTATCAATGACAATTCTTTAAGCCATAATATAAATACTTCATTAAATCAAGTTATTTTTAAAAATAATCTTTAATTGCTCATTATAGGCATTGAAAAAACATGAATTGTTTATTTAATGTTTATAATACAAAAGAAGCAAGAAGGACAATATTTTTTTTGCTTGTGATGAAAAATTCACAGATAGTCAAAGCTAAAGAACAGCTCTAATACCCTAATTCTACAGGTAAGTAATTAAGCCCCCGTGAGGAATGTATATGTTTAGGTGGTTATTGAATGATTATTTCATCTTTCACTACAGGAAAAACTTCATTTCTCTCTAAGTGGTCCTATCTAACTTATTGAACCATTCCATAACTCAATTTCATTGCCTTTAAAATGGGAATAATAATATCACCTACCATATGGCACAACTGTGCTGACATGATTAATACATATAAATGACATATGTTAAGTGTTTGGAAGAGGACCTGGAACCTAGTAAGCACTTAAACAATTTAAATGTCATTATGATTATTATGTCCTAGTGGCAAGAACTGGGAGCTTGAGCTAACCAATTTTTAGCTTAATAACTGAGACAATCTTTTTCTTTTTTATCTCTATGTATTTTGCTAGGTAATGTTACCTTTGGAACATCACTATGGTTAGAATTAGATTTTCTTGTTTTGCTTAAACACATATACACACACATATATGCATATAAATGTCTATGTGTGTATATATGTGTATACATGATATATATTATATATATATATGAGATTGAAAGAGAGAGAAAGCATGAAACATCCAATCCATCAAGTCCTGATGACTCAACCTTCAAAATGCATCCAGAATCCGCCTCATTCTCAACACCATCGCCCTCCTGGTCCCGCCTGGCCCCTCCTGCTTGGATCACCACAGTGGCCCCTGAATGCTCTTCCTGCCTGTCCTCCTGCCCTCTGCAGCCTCTTCTCCACCAGCAGCCACAGGGCTCCTTCTAAAATGGGAATCAGGTAATTTCACTTCTCTGTTCAGAACCTTTCAGCAGCTCCCCTCTTATGCTGGGTCAAACCTCTCGTCTTTCCTCCAACCCTTCCCTCCCTCACTCCACCCCAGCTTCAAGGTCTTGAACACCCTGGTGTGCTCCTGCCTCAGGCCCTTAGCTCAGCCAGGTCTCCTCTGTCAGTAATGCTCTTGGGGGGGGGGGGAGCCACCGGGACTCCCCCACTCACATCCTTCAGATTACTATTCAAATGTCATCTTAGCAGGAAGTCTTTCCTGATCCTCTCTAGAAATTAACACCTCCACACCCCTTAGGCTTCTCTTACCTTGATTGTTCTCCATGGCACTTATCACCACACACACACACACACACACACACACACACACACACACACACACATATGCGCACACACACACACACACACACACACACACACACACACACACACTTGTTTGTTACTCCCTCTCTGTCCAAGCTCAGAGACTGTGTCTGTTTTGGCCACTGCTCTATCCTCACTGTCTAGTGTACTGCCTGTCTTATAGATACTTAATAGCATTTTTTGGAAGAAATTTGTCTTCTTCCCTTTTTATATTTAATTACTTTTTGATTTGAAGAGAGAAGGCCCTGTGAGACCTGGAAAGAAACCCTGGGGCTCCAGTGGACCCTGATCACTGCGCAGCCTCCCTTGTAGCGGCCACAGACTAGGCTCAGCCCATCAGACGCACACAGAGAAGCCGGGGCCTGGAGAAACCGCCTTGGTGGTGATGGTGGCAGCAGTGGTGGCCTCATTCGGGCTCCAGAGTAAGAAGCCACAGTCCGAGCTGTGTTGATAATTCCATGTGTGGGCATGATTCTGGGGCATGATTTTGGCTCAGGAGCCTCCCTTTTTCCTGCCCCACCTCCCAAGCCAATATCCTTTCTTATGAACGTATCTCCTGCTTATAGAAGCGAAACTCAGTTTCTGTTGCTGGCCACCAAGAACCCTGACCACTCCCTGACTCTGCTCTGTGATACCGCATAGCAGTGAGAACCAGCACCAACAGAGGTGGACATACAGTGACCACAGAGGCGGGAGAGACCGCTAGAAAAGCAGTGGCCTCACGTAAGCCTTCCTAACCACTCCCGATCGGCCTCACACTGATGTGAGCCATGTGCATCCTTTGCATCTCACAGTTTGAAGTCGTTCATCTTTGAGCTTCGCATCGTGTCTATGCTTTTTAGAAAAGATGTATCGTTCTGAAGCGATGACGCATCTGGGCATTCAGTTTTCTTCCTGCACCAGGAAGATGGATTTTCATCCTCCACATGATGCGAGAGATCTAGGTCGGTGGCATTGGCACCACGAGGAGACAGAATTTGGATGGGAAGCCTTCCGCCTGAGCATTCGTGTACCAGGACTGTGGGGGCATATTCCCGTAGAGCCATATTTCCAGGAGACTTGAGTGGAATCTTGGAATAACCGCCCCTGAAGCTGTACCCAGGAGACCACCTGAGGAAGAGGAGCGCAGCCTGTCCCCAGCTCCATCTCTGAGCTCTGCCTCAGCACAGAGCCCACTGTGTCTTGGACAGAAAAGCACAGCCCCAGCCTGAGAAGAGCCCCTCCCCCTCCCTCGGTCCCCATCGACTCCAGCTTTCCACCCGTGAAAAATAAACAGCAGAAAGCCCATTTAAAATGGAGTTGGGGAGCCCTGAAGGGGACGCTCTCATATATTGCCACCCAGACGCCGACCAGGAGGACACACCACAGAGGAGAAAGGAAGAATTTCTCCTCACCCAGCGCAACACTCCACCTTGCTCAGGCGTCTCCACCTGAACCTCTTTAGCTAATTACCTTCAGGACCAGGCTTCTGGTTCCCGCCCAGCCAATCAGAAAAGGCCATACCCCCTCTGACTTGCCCTCCTTCCCTGTGAAAGCAAACCCCTCTCCCCTGTCCTTCAGACGGGCCTGTGGTTCGCCATAGCTTGCTTGCCTCGAATGGCAATTTCTCTGCTATTTCTGAACAAACCCATTTTGCGGGTGAAATAAATGGCTCCTTTGTTTTTGAAGGTTCACGCATCCTTAATCGTGTGTTTTCGTTTCACCCGGAGCTGGAGACATAACAGGCACTTTGAAAAGGAGTTCAAGGCCTTCCCTTCTGCTGGGCTGTGTGGACTGAGGATGAGAGTAAGTGGAGGGCGTTTAAGGAAATGATACAATAAGTAAGTCCGTCATGTTGGTAAATGAGATTGTTCAGAGAAAGGTGGCATGCCCTGGAGGGGACGTCCACCATCTGTAAGTCCACTGTGCCAGACGTACGGACGTCACCACGTGGAACGAGGCTCCATAACCCTCTGCACCCAGCACCATTCCCGGCTGTGCCCAACCATCGCATGAATGCTGGAGCTAAAAAGGACATTTAGGGTGGAGGGAACGTGCCTGTTAACTTAGGGCGCTGGCAGCGCTTCTGGAGAGGAGGGTGCGACCCTAGAACCCATGTCTTATGAGGAGTCGCTTTTTTATTTATCTAGTATCTACCAAATGAGTGAAGTGTCCGCACTGCGGGGAGGCGAGAGCCTCCCACGTTCACCAGTGAGGTGGCTTTGGAGTTGCGTGTGTCTATAAGAGCATGGTCACAGCCCTCTAAGAAGTGCAGGATTTGTCAGAGCCAAGGCTTGCTTCGCATGTGACCTTGAACAAGGCCTAAATATCCATCAGGTCTGCACTGTTGGCCTTAGTTACTAAGTTCAGGTGTGGAAGGGCTCGTGCTGGTTTTTTGTTTTTGTTTTTTTTTTTTACATATGCCATTTTATTTAATCCCTTAAGAGCCCCACAGGCTAAGGAGCAGAGTCCCTAGTTTGCAGATTAAGAAACTGATGCTCAGAGAGGTAACTAACCTAAGCCCTAATTCACACAGCTGTAAATGGCAGAGCTGGGATTTAAACCTGAGCCCATCAAAGACTTTCAAACTAAAGGACACTGTGGATAATAAGAATAAAGTGGTGAATAGGTATTTGACACCTGTAGGACCACAGCAATAACCTCCTAGTAGAACACCTTGGGGATGCATCCCTTTAACTGCTGGATTTGTCCAGATAACCTCTCTTTGATCTCACAGCTCACTGAGAATACCCCACCTTATTTTCCCCTGATTATTTTGAGATAGTTTAAGAATCTGTCTGCCCCCGTAGAGACAGACTCTGAAATAACCCCAAAGTATTCCTGCCTTTGGTGTTCATGCTCCTGTGTAACCACCGCCCCTCGAGTGTGGGTGGGACTTGGGACTTGCTTCTAGCAAAGGTGAAGGGCTGTCACTTCTGCGACACGTTATGTAAGACTGTAACTTCTGTCTTGTGAGCACACTCTCTCTACTGCCTTCTCAGCTCTCATGCTTTGGTGAAGCTGGGGAGTTCCACATGGCAAAGAACCGAGGGCAGCCTCGGCTGCAGCCAGCAAGGAGCTGAATCTCGCCAACAACTACGTGAGCTTGGAAGCAGATTCTTCCCCAGTTGAGCCTCAGATGAAACTTCAACCCTGACCAATGCCTTGACTGTGGCCTGAAGCAGAGGACCAGCCAAGCCACACTGCATCGTGTATAAACTCTGAGATAATAAAGGTATGTTGTTTTAAGCCACTAAGATTCTGGTAATATGTTATAGCTATAGAGAATTAATACACTCTCTTACTTTCCAGCTCCTGAAAGGCAGAGATGGGCTTCCATTCATCTTTGAAGTCCTAGTGCCCCACACAGGGGCTCTAGAAATGTCTGTGGTCCCTCTGAGCTGGTCTCTCTACCCCTCCCCCACAGCACATCCTCTACATTGCCTCAGAGAGATGGTTCTAAAATGCTCATTCAATTGTGTCACTCTACTTCAAACTCCTCAGTGACTCCTATTGTGTTTAATAAAAACCCAAACTATTTCGCATATCTGTCAAGTATCTTCATTACATGTCCCCAGACTGCTACTCCAGGTTCTTCTACCCCCTGGGAACCCCTTACAACCCTGTGCTCCAGCCACACCGACTCACCACCCTTCCGTCTGCACCACCAGGGGTCAGAGCACTTGCCCATGCTATGCCCCGCCTAGAAGATTCTTCCTTCTTTGCCCAGAGAGTTCCTACTTATCCTTTCTGGCCCAGCTCAACTCTCACCCTCTCCTGAAGCCTTCTCACCTCCTCTCCTGGCACTGACAGTGCCATTATACCATGTAGCACACTGAGCTGTAACTCGTTTTCACCTTGGCTCCCCCCACTTCTAGCCTGTGAGTTCTCTGAAGAGTTTCATATCCTTCTTCATATTTCTCTTCATCTTCTCTCTCTTCCTGCCTGGAAAAACCTGGGAATGGTTTAATGAGCAAATGAATGTCATTAATAACGATACCAAAGGCCGAAAGGAGGCACTCGGGGGTCAAACAAGAGAGAAATAGGCTGCATTGGTGGGGACACAGGACGAGCTCTGAAGTGCTGCTGGCAGGTGGTTTGCAAGCCCTAGAGATGAAATCTCATGTTGCCAATACTGTTCCTTCATTGCGAGGGACGGGAGAAGTGGAGGCCTAAGAAACTCCCTCTTTCCGCTGGAGGCAGCTGTCTGTCTTGTGTTAGAACATTGCATGGTGACCTTTTCAGCAATTTTGTCCTTAAAGACCAGTTTGTAAACCTCACACTTTCCTCCTGCTTCTGAAATATTAAACGATGGGACAGATTTGACTCAAAGGCCCTCTCTGGCCCGCCTGGACTTGCCAATCGAGACCACTCAACCTCAAGGTCAACTACATCGAAACCTCAAAGAAAATGTCTTACAAAGTTCATATAACTTATACGTCTTTGATGCTCTTTCTCACCACTTATTTTTGTTCTGGGAGATCTACAGATGTCACATCAATCCAGTTACCCAGGGAAGGGGACAGGAGAGGGGTGTAGATGCTGTGTCTGCTTCTCACTGCTTCACTTTTTAAGCTTTGTAATAAAAAAAAAAGCTTTTTGTCACAAACAGACCCAGTGAGTAGGAGGAGAACACCGGAGAAGGGATGTCTGTGGTGTGAAACCATACGGCCAATGTCTTCAAGTGGCAGCAAATGACTCGGTTTAAATTGAAACAAGGTCTTGACCCCACATTTCAACATGAGTGTTTAAACTGGCCAAGTTCACATTTAGATATGAAAAGCAGGCTTGCATCTTTTCAATCTAGCTCTTAGGAGTTCATGGTTGTTTTCAGATGATAAAAAATACAGTATATAAAAAAAACCCCACTGGCTCTGATAATGGCTGAGCCATGACTTTGGAGTCAGATTTACAACAGAAACAATCCAACTGTGTAGAAATCAGTTGTTTGGATGATCGAAAAGTCCATTTGAAACTAGATCATTTTTTCCAGCATCCACATGTGCGTGGAATCTTGTATACCTGTAAGTATCTTATGCTTTGCTGCAGGAATTTTTTCCAATCAGCTTGTTTTTCCCTTTTCAGTACCTTCCCAAAATACCCTCTGGATTTAGGAGTGGTAGACAATCCTGCTTTTGTCCTTATCTGAGTTGGAGACACTGATGGTTCAACAAAGATTTATCAGATAAGGTTCTCTACACCAGGTGCTGCAGGTGCCAGGGGGAATGAGACATTATCACTCCCCGCTTCAAGGAGGAGAAGACAAAAAGTAGCAGATTACAACAGAGTATGTAGTGTAGGAGTGGGGAGCGGGGGGGAGCATTGGTAAATGTTTGAGTGAATGAATAAATGGAGAATAAGTTATTATAATACAGAGAAGCCCACATGCAATGGGGTGTGCCTACGAAGGCATCGAACTAGGACTGGGCAGGTAGGGGTCAAAGTGAACTTTTTTATTTTTCATATTAACCTAGAGTCATAACATTTGCTATTTGCATTTGCTCTTCCAGATCCCGTCACATGTTAGGAGTGGCAGAGGACAGCAAAAGTGTGTGTGTGTGTGTAAAATAAATAAGGCTGTTCTTTTTAAATGGTATTTTTAAAGAGTAAGGAATTAATCCTGAATAAATATTTATGTGTAAAGCAAGATATGATGTGGCTGGGCGAGGGTGGGGTTGTACGTAGAAATGCCATAACTCATCACGTAATCTGAGGGCAGACAGAACCTGCCAGCCTTGCGGCAGTGGGATCGGGGAGGCCACCGGCCAGCCAGGGAACTCCCTGCCTCTCTCTCTCCATGGCCTGCCAGGCGCGGTGGCTTCTCCTGTCTGGACACGTCTGTTCCTCACCACGCCCTCCTCTCACTCAGACGTCCTTTGTTCATCCCTGTTTCTCTTGTATAGCTTCACAAACCCCAGGTTGACTGCGTGGTCTTTCGGCTCAGTCCCTGTCGTGAGGAATCCGAAGCCCCAGGAGAGGACTCTAATTGACCGCCTCTTATTTTCACGCCAGGTCCTTAGCCAGCCTGCGCATCAGCTGTCTGTGGGACCCTCGTCCACCTTGCTTTAATTAACTGTGGGCCCAGAAGTCCTTCTCTTCTCAGCATCACTAATAGGAGCCAGGGCTGGCGGATGCACTTGGAAGGGCATGTGTGCTGTGAACGGGCAGCTCTTGTGTAGCTTTTCACCTGATTGCGGGCGTAGCCATCTAGATGTCTTTCGATTTCAGCATTTCCGAAGACAGAGCAAAGGGAAACTCTCAGCAGGACCCCAGTCCCCAGAGCCCTTCACCACTTCTGGAATTGACGCCATCACTGGATCAGGTCAACATAAGGAGAAGGGGCTCTGGGTGCTAAAGAAGCGCATTCTAGAAGCAACTATTGAGTGCTTGCTGTGTGTAAGGTAGAGTCTTAGATCCACTAACCCTTGGATCTTTTTTGGTATGAGACACGAGGGAGTTGAGGGCCTATTTTTAAAGAAAGCATATTTTTGGAGTGCTTAAACTGTGCATTATTTAACAGATCTTCATACGAGGTGGTATTACAATGCTTGCCATTTTACAGAGCTCAAAACCGAGGTGCAGAGAATTTCAGTTACTTGCTTAAGGACACATAGCTATGATAAATGGAGGCACCTATAAGAACCTCAGCTCTAACTAACCTGTGTCTCCCTCTCACCCTCCTCTGCAGCAACTGAATTGAGGGCACAGCCTGTCTCGATACACTTGTTGGTCTCCCCCTAGATTAGGGGAAAGAGCTTGGCTTCACCATCCTGTCCCCAGTACCTACTACCACAGGCAGGCCTGATGCATAGATCACATTCGGTAGTCCAATTCATGAAGGGATAAATAAATAATAATCTATTGCATTACCCAAATGAAGGGGAGGGAGAGAGATATAAGTGCAGAAGGGGCCAGTCGGATAAGGGCATAGGTGAAAGGCAGTATAAAGCTGCTTCCTTGTTTGTGGCTTTGTGGCCGTAGACAGGAGAGGGTGTGGTAACCTCCCTTAGGGACACCTGTCTGCCTCAGCTACGCCTTGGGCTAATGGTGTTTTGGAAACTTCAGAACTAAGATTTCAGACAAGGAGCATAGGCTGAAGGAAGACTGGTGGGCAATCTCTATCATCAGCCCCCAACACTGCCTGCTGGAGGCTGCCAAACTTGGCAGTGGGAAATATTTTCCGTGGTCTGGGAGATGGGAGGGGGCAGCTTTCTTGATGGTGCTGACTCCTTGGTCCCTTTGCATAGTGATTTGATTGATTGCTTGATTTCTCTATCTACTTTTTTTGATTTCATAAACATGTATAGACCCATTCTGTATGGAACTACAACCTAAGGCTAGAAAGATAAATAAATCGGGGTTCTTCCCTTGAAGAATTCACTGTCTAGTAGCGAACAAAGAAAGATAGGAAGGTTGGAGATGATTACACAGTGCAGTAGATAATTTAACAGAGTTAGATATGATGATGGGGAAAGAGTCATAGAGATATTCCATAGAGCCCATGAGTGAATCACTAAATGAATGATTTCATATTTTACCCAAAATGGATATTATAAGTCAAGTGCTATGCTTGGCAATAGGGCAGGGGCTCACAGCATCCTCATCAAAGCTCACATCTGTCTATTGCTATTTTTTAAACAACATACTTATTAAATTATAAATGATATACAACCAAGTACACATATTTAACATTTTATAATTTGATAAGTTTTCACCTGTGTATACACTCGTGAAATCATCCCCACAGTCAAGGTAGCAAACATATCCATTGCCTCCAAAAGGTTCCTTGTGCTTCTTTGTCATCCCTATTTTCGCCCCTCCCCACAGCCCCCCATTTTCAGGCAACTGCCAGTCTTCTTTCTGTTATTATAGATTAGTTTGCATATTCTAGAATTTCCTAGAAATAGAATTATACAGTACTTTTTTGTCTAGGTTCTTTCACTCATCGTAATTCTGTTGGGATTAATCCATGTTCAATAGTTCATTTCTTCTTGTTGATAAGCAGTATTCCACTGTATAGAAATACCACTATTTGTTTATCCATTCATGTGTTTGTTGGTGGACATTTGGGTTGTTTCCTGTTTTGAGCTAATTCAAATAAAGCTGCAGTGAACATTTGTGTACAAATATTTGTATGAACTTTTTAAAATTTCTTTAGAATAAATACTTAGGAGTAGAATGGTTGGATCATATAGTAGGTAGATGTTAAACTTTTTAAGAAACTGTCAAACTATTTACCAACATGGTTATATCATTTTATATTCCTTCCAGCAGTGTTTGAGAGCTCCACATCTTCACCAAGTAAGTTTAAAAATTTTTAACCATTCTAATAGGTGTATAATTGTGTTCAATTTGCATTTCCTTAATGACTAATGATGTTGAGCATCTTTTTATATTAACATATGAATCTTTTCATATCAATATATGAATCAAATATCCTGTCCATTAGAAGAGCAGAACTTTAAAATTTTAATGTAGTCCAATTTGCCGAAAATTTTCTTTTGTGGATCATGCTTTCAGTACTATATCTATGAAATATTTGCTTGCCCAAAGATCCCAAAGATTTTCTCTTATGTTTTCTTATAAAAGTTTATCATTTTAGGTTTTACTTTTAGATCTATGAGACATCTCGAGTTGATTTTTGTATGCAGTACAAAATATGGATTGAAGTTCTTTTTTTATACATATGGATATCCAACTGTTACAACACTATATGTCAAAAGATTCCTTTCTCCACTTTTCTGCACACTTGTCAGAAATCAATTGTCCATATATATTGGTCTATTTCTGGACTCTGTATTCTATCACATTGATCTATTAGTCTAACTTTATGCCAGTACCACACTGTCTTGATTATCATAGCTTTATTATACATTTTGAAATCAGATAATGTTAGTCCTTCCACTTTGTTCTTTTTTCAAAGCCATTTTGGCTATTTTAGATCCTTTGTATTTCCCTATAAAGTCTAGAATCAGCTTATTGGTTTCTACAGAACGAAAAATCTGTTGAGATAGTGACTGTGTTTGTACTGATTTTATAGCTCAGTTTGGAAATAATTAACATCTTAACAATATTGAGTCCTCCAATTCATGAACATGGTATGTCTTTCCATTTATTAAATCTTCTTTAATTTTTCTCAGTAGTGTTTTGTAGTTTTTATTCTGTGATCTTAACACATCTTTTGTCATGTTTATCGCTATGCATTTAATATTTTTGATGCTGTCATAATATTATTTTTACATTTTTTAAATTTCTGAGTGTTCATTGATAGTATAGAAACACAATTGATTCTGGAATGTTGATCTTGTATCCTGCAACTTTGCTGTTATGGGCTGAATTGTGTGCCCCCAAAGTGTATGTGCTGAAGTCCCAATTCCCAATACCTCAGAATGTGACTGTAATGAGATAGGGTCTTTAAAATAGTAATTTAGTTAAAATTAAGTAGGCCCTAATTGAATATGATGTCCTTATAAGAGGAGGAGATTAGGACACAGACACAAATACAGAGAAGCTCATGTGAAGACACTGGGAGAAAATGGCCATCCACAAACCAAGAGAGGCCTGAGAAAAAACCAAACCTGCCAATACTTTGATCTCATACTTCTTGCCTCCAGAACTGTGAGAAAATAAATTTCTGTTGTTTAAAGCACTCAGTCTGTGGAACTTTGTTACAGTACTCCTAGCAAATTAATATACTTTATAAACTCACTTGTTAGTTCTAGTAGCTTTTTTGGAGAGTCCATAGGATTTTCTACCAAGACAATCATATCACCTGTAAATACAGTTTTACTTCTTCTTTTCTAATCTGGATTCCTTTTTCTCATCTAATTGTTCTGATTAGAACTTCCTGTACAATACCGAATGGAAGAGGCAAGAGCAAATATCCCAACGTTGTTCCTGATCTTGCTTAGATGGCCAGTGTTCAGTCTTACAGCATTAAGTATGTTAGCTGAAGGTTTTTTCACCTTGAGGAAGTTCCTTACTATTCTTAGTATCGTACCTATGATTTTAAAAATTCCATTTCAAAAAAGGGAAAATGGGAACCCTGAAAAGTGAGCTAAACTTTCTCTACAGTTATAGATAACTAGTATAGAATAGGAAGAAATAGTGATAAGCATGGATTCTGGACCCAGACTTCACAGGTTCAAACCCCAGCCTTGCCACTTACTGGCTGGAGCAAAATTACTCATGTTTTGTCCCTTAATTTCTCCATCTGTAAAATGGGAATAATAATAGTATCTACTTCATAGGATCGTTATGAAGATTAAAATGTATAAACATGTATAATGTTCTTAGAACAGTGCCTGGCTAATAATACATGCTATATAATTTTTTATGTGCATTTAAAATCGTGGAAGGCAACTAGATTCTGCTCTATCTTTTCTCAATCTCTGTTGCTCTTGGTGGCACAGTCAGAATTTTAGGCTGGTAGAATTATCACCTAGCTCTACCTCCAATCCAACGCAGGAATCCCTTCTGCATGCCACACCCAGCTAGCTGCTGGCTGCCTTGTGAGCAAGGATTCTTCAGGCTAACTGTACATTCGGCAACCCTGAAATTTTCAATTCTGGGAAAGGCTGATGACGTGTGGTTGTGAAGTGACAGTGAGATTTCCCAGGCCTGAGAAGCTAAGTTTCTGTGCTCACTTTATGCATTTCTAGGTCCTCCAGGTGCTTCCACCATGACACCTGACATGGCGTTTGCATCTCCTAGCATAGTCAGAAATAAACTCCATGGAGTGCATTTCCTGGGGACTAGTAGCTCCTCTTTCTTGACACTAGGGGCAAAGATAGGACTGGCTTTTCTGTCTTAACTGCAGAGATCCTGAGTCAACACTCTTTTTATCAAGCCCCACTGGGGGGTAGCGGTAGGAGAGGAATCAGGCTCCACCCTTTCATGCCTTTTTTTTTTTTTTTTTTTTTTTTTTAGTTAGTTAGGACTCAAGAGTGTTTGATTCCCAGGAATTCTTAGCTAGAACTCTTGATTTCAGATTCAACATGAGTCTTTTCCTGGTGGAGCAGCAGGTTGCCTTGCTCACTTAAACAGTATTGTTACATAAACGAGAGATGAAGATTTTGCTACAAGTAAATCGAAATTTCCCTCTAAATTTTAGCTTATGGGAATATTAGGACTGATTCAGGCTTTAGATTTTTAAATCTTCTGAGCTTGGCAGCTATGTTTTCCCTCTTTTCACTAAATGCTGTAGTTTAGAATTTAGAGAATTATGAAAAACAGTCTTGCAGCACCAGAGTTTAAAGCGGGTAGGATCCACAGGACTGTAGTATTGGCTGATGCACCTTCCCCCATTGTTGCTGATGGTTGGGAGAAAAGCTCTTGAAATGATCCAGCTACAGGAGACTGAGCAAGGGGTTTTTGGCTTTCTTCATTCCAGGACTCTCCTTTTTCTTAAAATTACTTAAGAATTAAGTGCAAAAATATGCCAATGTCATATCTGTGTGCATTTAGTAAGAGATAAATGTGCAACGTTAAGGCGTGTTTATACAACTAGCAATTGCCCTGCAAAACCATCAACAGCTCACAGCCCAGTCTTCCAAAATACTAGTGTGATGCATTTAAAGTCTGCAGCTTTGCAAAGAGATGCCCACAAAAGCTCTTCTTTGAATTTGCATATTTGTGTACAAGAACACAGACCGTTTAGACAGTATTTTTGCCCGTTTTAAATGCTAAAAAGGTCCTCGCGATTTGCTTTGCCTAAAATGCACACTCAAAACTTTATTAAAAGCATTTTTCAAAAATAGTTTCATAAAGCTAGACATCAGCAAGGCTCGATGGAGGGGTGGAAAATGAATCGTATATCTTTAACCCGCAGAAGTTAAAAGGCTTTTTTTTTTTTTTTGGTTAGCTAACAATGGAAACTTTTTTTTAAAGTGTTTCCCTCCCTCGGTCTTGCCAAGCAATAGAAAAAAAAAAAAAGAAGAAAAGAAAAACTTGTTCCGCTGAGTTCAACCCCAGACAGGCTCACAACTTCCTTCCTGCTTTCCTCCCCCAAACCCCCGCCTCTCGCCCTCCTCCCTCCGCCCTCCTCCACTCCAACCCCCCTCCCCCTTTTTTAATCGCACATTGAACAAACACAAGTAGCCGGGAGCACACTCTGACAGGGGTAGTATCTCTACTACGAGAAGGGCGTGCAGGACCGGCCCCGCGTCGCCGCCGCCGCCGCGATCGCCCGGCCCCAGCCCCAGCCCAGGGACTTACCCGTTTCTTTCATATTCTTTTTTTGGGGGGGTCTTCCATAGCTCGGGGAAGAAATAATTTCTGAGCTTTTTCACTTTTTAAGCCATTTTGTTCCTACGAGTTCTGCGTCCCTTGGGCCATGTAGTCTGCACAGGACCTGGGAGTCTGAGACATTTCAGGTAAGTTTGGCGGCTTTTTAATGGCTCTCGGCTCAAAACCCTCTTTGGCCTCACTCGGCTCTGGAGCGGGTCTGCGCGTTCCGGGTTCTGAACCAGCGCGGAGAGATGGGCTGGCGAGACCGCGAAGGGGGTTTGACTGGGGAGGGCGGCGCGGAGCAGGGGTGCGGGGAGAGCTGGGAAGGGCGCGTTGTCGGCGAGCCTCCCGCTCGCCTTCCGGGCCCCGGGCCCCGGCTCCGCGCCGCCCGCCCCGGCGCGCTGCGGGCGGCCCAGGCTCGGGCGGCCGGGCGGGCGCCGGGCGAGGCGGCTCGGGATGCGGAGAAACCCGGCCCTCGGCCGCGCGGCTCCGGGGTTTCGATCGCGGGCTCGGGCGAGGTTTGCAGAGCCCCGGCTCCCCGCGGCTGCAGCCGCGCACGCCCTGGAGTTGCTCTGAGTGGGCGCGGGTCCCGGAGACCCAGCGGGGCAGCGTCCTCGGGCACGGGCGTGCGAGGGCTGCCTCGCTGTCCGCGCGCGGACGGGGGCACACACACACACTCACACACGCATGCCCCTCCGCGGGGGGCGACCGCAGGGGGCAGCCAGTACTGGTTCCGGTACAGGGGACGTGCAGCGCCTCGGCCCGGGGCGCGCGCAGGCGCGCCCACACTCACAAGACCCACTTGTTTGGGGACAGGCGACAAGGCCAGTGCTGGAAATGCCTCGTCTGTGGCCCCGCTGTGTGCTCAGGCCTTCGTAGGCCGAGGGACAGAGCCCCAAGGCCAGGGTCAGGGAGGGAAAGACAGGCACGCGGGGTCCTCCCAGACCCCGGCGCCGGCAGCCGCGGGGGGCAGGCACGTCCCTCTCAGGTTCGCCCCGCGTCGGCTCCCGATGACCCGAGAGGGGGCAGCGGCGCGATCCTGAAGCCTGGGGGCGGGGGCGGCCGGCGCTCACTCAGGCCCGAGACCCAGGGACGGTGGCTGGGCTGTCCTCTCCCTCGGAGGCGGGCGCGCCCCGCACCCGACACACTCAGGGACCAAGTAGTTGCACATCGTCCGCCTCTAAGAGGCGAATCTCAGAATTTGGAATTAGAAGAGACCCCCAAGCGTATCGCAGCCTGGGGTGAGGGGTGGGCGCGCACTCGGGGAAGGCACACCCACCACCGCGCCGGCGACGGGGGCCCCCGAGGCTTGTGTCCTCGCGGAGCCGTGCCATCCCTGGGGTTGAGACACCCGTGAGCGCCCGAGCCCCGACAGATTGGGGCTCGGCGTGCTGGGGCGTCCTCTCCGCGTCCCCCACGCCCTCCCTCCGGGGTCCTCCTGACTTTTTCTCTTTGTGTCTCTACAGCGGCGCTGTTGTGTATGGAGCTTGGGGCCGGGGCTGAGCTCGCGGTCTTGACCCCCGCCCGCGGCGCAGGCCATGCCCCTCCACCCGCGCGCCGAGCCGCGGCCGCCCGGCCTCCGCGCCTGAGCCGGGAGCCCCGCGAGGACGAGGCGCGGGCGGCGGAGCCGGAGCGGGAGCCGCGGCGGCGGCGGGCAGCGCGGGACCCAGTACTATGGCTGTGTACTGCTATGCACTCAACAGCCTGGTGATCATGAATAGCGCCAACCAGGTGAAGAGCGGCGGCGGCCCCCGGCCCAGCAGCAGCGAGACGCCCCCGCCGCCGGGAAGCGCCGTGTTGAGCCCCGGCAGCGTTTTTAGCCCCGGGAAAGGCGCCTCTTTCCTCTTCCCTCCAACCGAGTCGTTGTCGCCAGAGGAGCCCGGGAGCCCCGGGGGCTGGCGCAGTGGCCGGCGCAGGCTGAATAGTAGCAGCGGCAGCGGCAGTGGCAGTGGCAGCGGCAGCAGCGTGGGCAGCCCGAGTTGGGCGGGTCGCCTGAGAGGGGACGGGCAGCAGATGGTCACCACCGGGACCCTCTCCCCTCCAGGGCCGGAGGAGGCCCAGAGGAAGCTGCGCATCCTGCAGCGCGAGTTGCAGAACGTACAGGTGAACCAGAAAGTGGGCATGTTCGAGGCGCACATCCAGGCGCAGAGCTCTGCCACTCAAGCGCCCCGCAGCCCGCGTCTGGGCAGGGCGCGTTCGCCCTCCCCGTGCCCCTTCCGCAGCAGCAGTCAGCCCCCAGGAAGGGTCCTGGCTCAGAGCGAGGAACGGAGGACCAAGTCCTGGGGAGAGCAATGCCCAGAGACTTCGGAGGCCGACTCCGGGAGGAGAGCAGGGGCACCCGGTCTACGCCTCTCCAAGGACAAAGAGGGAGTGGCACCTTATCCTGGCCCAGCCGCTCCGTCGGGATCAGGGACTCAGGGGCCCGTCGCTTCGGTGAGAATGGAGAAGGGGATCTCTGCTAGATCTCACTGTGGCTCACCCGTAACTATGGAGATTGACAAAAAGGTCTCTCCTCCTTTGGGAACTCGGAGCTGCCAAGCTTCCTCGTCGGAGCTAGTCGGAGCGAACTCCGTGACGGCCACAGAAGTGGCATCGAGAGCCATATCCACTGGGCCACACCATCCTCATGACCCTGCCCTCATCCAGCGGTCTGAGAGGGCCCGCGAACTTGGGGGTGTGCACTCCCCGGAGGCCCTGGAGGACAGTCAGGGACAGTCTCTGGGCAGTGAGACAAGCCCAGCCCTAGAGAGAGGCGGGCCCTGCCGCGGAGCGCCCCCTGGGAAGGTGGGGAAAGGAAATCTGCCCTGTGGCATGCCAGGCTCCGGGTCGCCTGAAGTGGGGGAAAGGCTAGAGGAGAACACTGTGACAGAGCAAAACTCCCAGCCCTCGGAGTCCCGGAGCTGCTTCAGGCCGTTGGGGCACCTGGGTTCAGGAGGCCCAGAGGTGACCCACAGTGGAACCCTGATGGTCGGGGGGCCTCCACAGCACTGGGAGAGAGTGGATGAAGGGTCTCTGATGCTGGGCTTGCGTGGGGGCAGCCTCTCAGCACCGCCAGGGACCCGGGAGGTGGAGGTGGCCCGCATTCCCTCTGGCGGAATGCTGGAGCCTTTGCCCTGTTGGGAAGCAACAAAAGATCCGAAGGAACCTCAGTGCCTTCCTGGGGACAGGGTGGATATGCAGCCTGGGAGCTCCAGGGCTTGGCTGGACCCCATGGAGGACATAGCTCAGGCCTGGACGTGTGTCAAAGGGGTACAATCCCAGGGGACTTGGGGAAGCCAGCTGCAGGACAGAGCCGCTCAGCCCAGCCCAGAGCTGCTGTCCCCAAGTCAGAAGGACAAGCCTTCTTTGAAAGAGGCCTGCAGCCCCAGCAACATACCTGCCGTCATCGTCACAGACATGGGCGCCCAGGAGGATGGCATCTTGGAGGAGGCACAAGGCAGCCCGCTGGGCAGCCTGCCCCTGAGGAAACTGTCCTCGTCCTCTGCATCCTCCACTGGCTTCTCCTCCTCCTATGATGACTCGGAGGAGGACATCTCCAGTGACCCTGAGCGCTGCCTGGACCCCAACTCCGCCTTCCTGCATACCATGGACCAGCAGAAGCCCAGAGTGGTAAGTCTCGCCCTGAGATTTTTCTAGGACTTGGGCTGCTTTCACGCCCTGTGTGTCCTCTGTTTTTCTAACTTTCCGATGAGTTGTGAAGACCGACAGGGCCCCTGGGGCAGTCACCACTTACTCTCTCCTGGTGTTAGGCACTGACCATGTACTTTGTAGCTTGGACAATGAACCTGAGTTTCTTCTATTGTTATTTCCATCTACGTCTTTAAAAAATAATTTAAGATAATTCTGGCAGGTCACCACTCACTTCTTAGGAAGATGAGTTACCAAAAACTTCCTGATTAATCCCCAAAAACACAGCGGCCGAGTATAACTTTTGTCTGAGCAGGTGAAACACTTAAATCTGTGATTCTTTTGGGCGGAAGAAAACTGACAAGGACCGTCATCAAATTAACTCGGCCTCTGCTAAGAGGCCAGGCAAATAAGGGACATGATTCGCTGACAGGGCTCTGAAAGCTCTAGATGTGGTTGTGGCTGGTCTGTTGGGTAAAGAACCACTTAGCCTCAGTAAGTTAAGTCAGAACAGTGCAGTATTTGTGGGACTAAGATGCCCTTTGATGCATGAATTAAACTGAAAACCATGCTTTGCGTTTCTTTAATGATAGAATGTTGTATTAGGTTGAATTGCCTGAGGTAGGCACCTGGACGATATCTCCAGGGGTAGATACCACCTAATGGAGATGCTCATTGGCTGGTACTGGTACCTTTCAGGTACATTTTCAAGTGCATCTGTTTTGATTCATCATACTGACATCTTGTTCTGGCTATGGCCGTAGACGGGAGTTTATTTCTGTTATGGTTAATCTCAGTCCTCAGCTGTTTTCACTCTTAGGAGGATCAGAGTGTCTTACAGAAGAAGTTAAGAGTTGCAGCTAGCACTTCTGAAAAGGTCTGGACTTTCTCTCAGCTTTTCCAGAGAACGGGGAATTTCCTAGTTCAGCGTGCAAGGGGTTCTTGTGCTCCCCTCGGGGAAAGTCTGCGTTTTATTGTAGTAGGGAGCCTTCTGATTTCACATTGAATATCAAATACTATTCTTTGTACCGTGACTTAAACCGCAGCGACTGAGAACTTTATATTTCTGCTCTACATCCTTCTCTAAGGTATTTTGGACCACAAAGCATGTTTTTTTTTTCTCACTCCCACTTCAGAAATCACAGTCTGGATTTTTGAAGACTATGCATTTCTTTTCTTGAAACTCCACTTTCTGCTGACTATCAGGAGGCATATACGTATGCAAAGTCTGGCTATAGCCAGCCCGGCATTTTGTGGCCAGATCAGAGCCTCAGGCACAGGCACACCACCTTGGGAGGAGGGACAGTCTACCCAGAGGGGGATGGTGGTAAAGAGCAGTTGGAAAACTGAGGCCTGGCTTTCTCTGCCTTCTTGCCTACAAGCAAAGGCCTAGTGAATGAGATGGTCCTCTGTTCACTCCTCCCATGTGCTTTTTAAACCCTGAAGCATCGCTGGCACAGCCAAGGTGCTTTAACTTGTTCTCCAACTTTCCATTCGCCCTTTCTAGTGATGGATTAGCAGCTCCTATTGGCTGGTTCTCAAAACAGTTTGTGTGTCCTGCTGTTTGAAAAGGGCTCTTGTCTGGAAGTGAGTTAAAGAGGAGATAAATAATGACAGGTGATTTTTTTTTTTTTTTTCCAGCAGGATGCTGACTGAGAAACCAGAGGTTTGAATGGTGTTTTCAAGTTGGCTAACAGGTCCATAGGTAGTGATGAGACCCGACTGTTGTCCAGTCTCCCTCCCACCTTTAAACAGGTGTCCAGACACCCACAGAGTAGGACCAGGGAGGAATCCCCTGCCAGCTTTCCTCTCTGAATCACGTGAGGCCGATGGCCAGTGTGTGTGTGTGGGGGGAAGGGTGAGTAACTAGCTGGAAGTTATGGGATCCTAGGGATGTTTGAGGTTTTGGTTGAGTGCTTGAATGATAAGCTAAGTTTTCTTTTTCTTACAGATTGTTATAGTGAAGTCTTATCTGTGACACTAACATCTGCTCATTGGGTCAAAATCTCTTGATTACCTAATATTGATCATTGGTTTGCAGAAGGCCCGCCATCTTGATTGGCTGGGTCTTTTGGCCGGTCTTTTCAGTGTTTTACAGATAAAACCTGAGCCAGTTCTGTCTGAGGTGCTGCAATATCGTCACGCTATTCTCTTCTGTGCCATTCTCTGCTGTTTTTTATACTGTTGTACTGACCTCCCAGAGCACACACCCACCCTCACACACGCTCACATTCACTCACACGTGCACACACATACTCAAACTCACACGTGCTCCTACACCCTTACCTATGCTCACATTCTTTGACACACACACACCCCCTCACACTCACCTTCACCCTCACACATGCTCACATCCACTCATACACACAGGTTCAAAACTGCGTATTCAGCCTTGGAGTCACACAGCCAAACCCTGGCCCTCATAATTTGTTTTTGTTTGTTTTGTTTGTTTGTTTGTTTGTTTGATGCTGCTTCGTCTTTCCACAAAGTTAAAACTTTTATGCCTTGTGCAGCACATTCTTTCCTCCTGCAGGGGAATGGCTGTGTGTGATGCTGTGTGCAGGTGGAGGTGACAGCCCAGAGAATATTGAAGCCTGGCTGCTTTGTTCACTCTCCCGCTGTCTGGTCTCACTGTTGAAGTCCCCAAGCCAGTATTCCAAATTCAGAGGACCTCCCTTTAGTTAAAAACACAGTAAGAAGCATGTGGTTTGGAAATGCACTTTGAAAATTACTTCGCCATTTACATTATGCAGATTAGCAAAGGCCTTTTTACTGGGCGGTGATGCCACGGGAAGGCCAGCTCTCCTCATTTGCTTCCATGGGAAGGAGCTGTAAAGACATCCTCGGAAACATGCAAAGGGCTTTAGGCCTTTACTCTGTCTTCTCATGAGCCTGACAGATATGCCTGTCCCCGAATATAATGTCCCAAGTTTTTGCACCTGCACCTGTTTTCATGAAGAATTGGACACTTGAAATTTGCTCAGAAGTCATTGCATGACATGCCTTGTGTTCAGTGGCTTTAATTCAGGCACACTTATTCTTCACTGCGACCTGAACGGAAGCAAGTTGCACTGAACACGGATGGTGTTCTCTCTTTTGTTCTTTAAAATAGCTCAAAATTAATCAGCAGCTCTTGACTCTCCTATGTTATTCCTTTTAAGAGTACCTGGGCCATTGAAACACTAGGTTTAAAGGAATATATTAAAATATGTATGCATATTACTTTAAAAAGTAGATTTTAAAAGTTTATTCTAAAATTGTACTATCCATTATGTGTTCAAAAAAACAAAACGTTGGCTTAGTTCCCTGTGGGGATATATAAAGAAGTGTCATATAAAATCTTTGGCTTCTTTGTGCTTACTAATTTTTAAAGGCCATTGGAATTTTGTTTCCTTTGCCCTTTTCTTTTTTTTTGGTATTTGACTAGTTTTGTTATCTTTTTTAAGTAAAAAACTAACTCTTACGTGAACTAAAAAATTCAAACAGTTTAAAATGGTTTTATGTGGTTTTAAAAAGTAAAAAATTTTTACTTGGGGGTAAACCAAATTAAAATTTTAAAGTCTTAGAGGGATACTTAAAAAAAGTGAATGTGGTGGTGAGTACTTTTAAATAGAAAATTTTTTTCTGGATAAGAATATTGAAGGCCCAGATTTGGAGGAGGGACCTAAGTTCAGCTGACATGTGCAGCTTTCTTGGGGGCCCCCTTCTCTGTCAGGTGTGTGGAGAGGGCCTTTCTGGCAAGACCTCAGCACCTTGCAGATCTGGGAGGACCCCGAGTCATTTATGTGAGGTTCTGGGTGTTGCTGTGACTTGTTTAGGGATGAGGAAACCAAGACTCAGGCAAAAGGACCTGAGGACACACTGCGGGCTCCAGTGTCTGGCTCAGTTTGCTTCTTTTAAAGTTTCCTTCTTTGAAAACCCTTGCTTGAAGATGATCTCATGGGGGGAAGATGTGGGGGGTAGGGGTCTGTCTGGTTTTAACCCTCTGTGACGATATAATTCAAGACACTTAATTTAAAACTTGCACTTCAGGGTATCCAGAGGTGTGACAAGGTTGCTTTGGGGTGGACCTTGGGCACTGAGGCTGAAACTGCACATTTAATTTTATGCTTTTTACTCAAGACTGTTAATTAATTGATCTGCTGCTTTTCTCTCTTGTTACCAGAAGATAACAGAAGATTGTTTCTTTGTAATTTCACATTGAACAGCATCAAGATAAATTAGCAGAGCGATACATCAGATTCTCGTGGACAATTAGATTGGTACTTGTGGCTATGCCGATAGGCGGCCAAAACATTAACCTGCAAAGTGAAAGAGGCTGTTTTCTCGGGCTTTGGCCTCCTCAGATATTTCAGCTTGGAAACTTGAGGCTTTGCCTACACAGAGTCAAAACATCACTTCAAAAGTGTTTTATCAAAGATAAAAGAATTCAGCCAGCTTAAAAATCCTTTCAAATAAAGGTGGGGTATAGAGAAAAAGAGAGATTGATGTTTAGGCCCTGCAAAACACAGCTCAAGATTTACCTAGCCCCCCTGTAGGTTTTACAAGGAAAACATATTAAACCAGTCTCCTTGCTTTGAAAGAAATCTGTTTAAGGTCTTAGCTAAAAAGTTTGCAGAACTCCTGTTTTTAAGCACTGAATCTAAGTGCTGAATCGCTACCTTGACTGATTGTGTTGGCACATACCTGTTACATGCAGTTACAGATTAGATTAGTTCTGTGTAGTTTATTTATATTTCTAGGAGCATTGATAACATTGTTTAGGCTTATTTTGTTTTGTCGGGTTTTGATTTAGTGATATGAAGTTTGAATTTTAAAATATTTAATTGAAAATTTTTTATATCTTGGTAGAAAAAATCTTTGTAGACTTTGGGTCATCATCAGGCGATTCGAAGTTTACTCAAGAACTCTTTCAAATCCTGTGTGGTCAGACCTTCAGTGCGGAAAGTTCTATGGGGTTAATAGGAGATGAGACCTTGGCGTTGTAGTGTACTCTGGCTGTACTCAAATCTGTTCTGTGACAAGTTTGCCTTCGGTGATTTTTTGTGGACTAGGTAGAACTGGCACAGATGTCATTTTCATGCATCAGGTGAGCTCATTGTTTACAAAATCACACCAAACCCAACTGTGAATTCTTTGGTAATATGAAAAGCCCTTTAGCGTGCCAGCTGCCCTTTCTCATCTGGATGTTTGGGATTTTGTGCGTCGAGTTCCTCAGAGACCGTGTGCCCTTCCTGTGACTGCGGACTGTTAACTTGGTGAACTGACGACAGTGGTGTCGTAAGTGATCTGGAGGACGTGGAGCAGAAGCACCTCGCATTGTGGCTTTCCCTCAGACCTGACTGTGGAGGCCATCTTGGAGACCCAGAAGACTCCGCTGACCTGGTCCCGTGACCTTATGGTCAAACTGGACTTGCCGCAGTTCTGTGACTGACCTTGAGTCTCACTGTGGTCCTCCCAGACACCTAGTCCTTCATTTTTCCAGGGGCGAACTATTGCTTTAAAGACAATTCAATTCTCCTTGGCTAAAAGACACCGCAGATATATATTTCATTATACAGTTCAGCCTCTGTTCCTGCTATTAAAAGAATAACACACATTTTTCTATAGCCTACATAATTAACATAATATAAATTTCGATCTGGAAGAGGCTTGAGAGCTTATTTCTTCCAATATCCATATTCTACAGAAGAGGAAAGCAGGGCCAGAAATTATGCAATATAGTTACAGAACCCACATTTACATTCCTTTTTTTTTTTTTCACTTAAAAAACTTGATTAGTCAATAAGCTCCTTACTTTGGGAGGTCTGCCTTGGCTTTAAACATAGTCTGTTTTTAAAACGTTTGTTAAAGGAATAGAGTGAATGAGAGACTATCTCTACCATATTATCTACCTATAAAAGAAATATCGACCCATCTGGAAGATACGGAACAAAGAAAAGGAAAAAAAGAACAATGAAGGCAAGCTCACGGCTTACTCCTGTGACCTTGCCACCTTCGGAGTAAGAGTGCCAGATGGATTTAGGAGACTTAGGGTGAAATCCCATCTACAGATGGCATGCGAGCCCTATGAAAAATGGGGAGAGTAGGTGTGACCTCATGGGGTGGTGAGAATTCAGTGGTGCAGTGCTTATAAGTAAGTGCCTGGGGTAGCACCTGGCTCCATAAATGTTGGCTGAGGGGGTGTTGGGAGACATCTTGAGTCCTGGTGAGGCAGTGTCTGTCTGGAAGGTTCACTGGGCTGCCTGGGAGAAATGCTCTGTAGCAATCCTGGGATTTTGTTTAGATTCCACTTTAATCCCAGTGCAATTATGGAAAATGATTCTGCTTCAGCCAAAAAGGCTGGAATGAAATTAAATTTCTCAAAACCAGCAGTATTCGCAGACTATGGTGGAACCACAGCAGTTCTTTGCAGTATCTTTCATGGAACATTGAGAGTAAGGCTGCCCTTACCTTCTATCTGGATTATTTCCCGGTGTAGTTTTCTGCTCAGTTGCATGGTTGGGGATTACTTTAGGGCTGAGAATCAAAAAGACACATGGTGAATATAATAGAATGGTGTGACAGCAGAAGTGCACACTGTATGCAGGCCTCAAGGAACAAGATCAGGATGATACCTTTTCTCAGAGTATTTTTATTTACAGGGAAGATTGCTCTATTTTTCTACTTGAGAGCAGGGACTTCCAAGCTTTTCTCTGATGAGGAATGAGTTGTAATAATAATCATCATCATTTTACTGGTAGGCCAACATGTAGGCTTTTGGCTAACTTGTCTGGCGTGTTTCTCAACATTTCCATTAAGAATTCACTGTTAGAAATCCAGTCCTTTCCCTCCATTGAGCTTTTCTTGGGCGTTTTATTGACTGGATATCACTTAACGGGAACCCATTCAACAAAAGGCCACACTAGTCAATATACACTACAGTTTCCATTTCCTGAAATTTATGCTTCTATTTTGCACCAAACCAGCTGATGCAATTTATAAGCAAGCGAATGAACCCCTACGATTCGTATTTATGTATGTTTTAATTGGGGTGGTGGTGGATGGGATGTGTTTTTATTTCATCTCAGAATAGTAGAAACACTTGCAGTCACTGACAAACTGGGGCGCCGATGGTTAATTTTTAGCTAGAGAGGATCCTCCCTCATTAAGTTCACTTTTTATCCTGTTAATCTAGCATTTTACTTTTGTGGTAAGATTCTGCGTGGAAAAGGAAAATGAAGTGAAGCAGCATCTCAAACAAAGGCATCGAGATTATTTCCGTCGACCTGGTGACTAAGAGCAGGGTTTGCCTAACCCAGACGTGGTAAGAGTTATTAATGATGCAGGGGACAGCCCCGTCCTCGGCCAGGGAGAACTCTTCCTAGGGATGGTCCGTTTACTCACGTTTATAAAGTTGGTCGTAATACATCAGAGGGTGGGAATGAGGTACTTTTGCCTTTGGTTTTGGGGGTGAGAGCAGGTTTTTTTCTTTATCTCTCTTCAGAGGGGGATTCTCATATCTTGAGCTACCCACCCACCCCCCCATGCATTTAATCAGAGTAAATAAACTGATTATACTGTTTTCCAAGAAGAAGAAGAAGTAATACATTTTATGTTACCAGAGCTTAATATTTCCAGACACTGTGGGGAGTATTCGGCCTGGCACAGGGCAGAGGGATTTGGTTCCCTGGTGGCTGGCTGTCCCCCAGCTCAGTCTGCAATCTCTCTTGGTATGTTGGGAGCTGGTCGGACCTGGGCAATTACATGGGAGGTCACTGTACCCCCCCAGGCGGTCCCCAGCAAGTGTTTTTCCACTTTTGCTGACATTCTTTCCAGGCTCAGCTCAATTTGTTTTCTTGTTCTCTATGGCAATTGATGACGGAGTCGGTAGAACATATAATTCAGCGGGATCTCTCGTCAAGTGCTTCTTCTGCAGTGGTCTAGGAGCTGCGTTTGTCTGATCCTCCGCTATGCATGGGTGTGTAACATTTTCTTGTGGCAAACTACCTTTAGGAAGACTTAGAGTCAATAAAATATGCCTCAGAACTCTGGGGAAAGGACTGTAGCTTGGGGGTATGGAGAGGAACTCTTGAGTATCACTTCTGTAATCCTTATCTAACCTGAATCTATTAGCAGGAAACTGAATGGGCCTGTGTATGACAATGAGATAAACAGTTTAATCTCTTAACAATGTCAAGTGGAAAATCCAACCGCAGCCAATAGCTTAAGAAATGGCTGGGAGCTTTTGTTGGGACAGCAAATCCCAAGGCTCCGATTGCTGAGCTGAGGGTAGAGCTGAGCTGCTTGCTGTGTTGTTGACGATGGGAAGGGAGGAAGACAGTGTTTTGGTTTGAGAAACTACTGAAAACTCTGTGTAGATAAAGAATTGGCTAATGGAAGGGACATTTTGAATACGTCATCATTGATGATTTAGTCTCTATGAAGCCGCTGAGATCTTTTTCTACTTTTCGCCATCATCATAGTCATTGCAGTGTTAAGTGCTCACTCAAGATGAGCATAGAACTGCAGGTACCTTAGGAAGCCTGGGGCCTTCTCTGAGAACTTGGCTGTGTACCATAGGACTGCAGTGAGTTGGAAAGACTAGTGAGTGACTCTTAGATATGGCCTCTGTGAGCATCAGTTTCTTCATCTGCAAAATGGGAATATTGATGAAGTTTTCCTACTTTGTGTGGACTCGTGAGTCTCAAATGAGATAGTCTTTGTAGGGTCATGTTGAGAGAGGGTGTCCTCTTTCTTGCCTGAATTAGTTTTAATTATGAGTACTCTGGCATTGCTTTTAAAGCTTTCCAGAAGGAGGGAGGACAAGGACAAGCACTGTACTCATGTAAGATGTTGCTAGCTCTGTGTTGCAGAAAGAGAAATTGCTAAGGACTGTGTCAAAAACAATCTTCATGTCCACAGTAGGGCCAGCTCCGACACGGATGCTGCAGTGCGGGTGGGGAAGCAGGAGCGAGTAGATACCCTGAATTCCATCCTGGTCCCACTTCCGCCGCTCCGTGTAGCTTCCTCCTCCTGCCTGAGTGACCATCTTGACCAGTGTGGACTGTGGACGAAGCTTCCTGCCACTGTGGTTTGCTGACTCGTAGGTAGGGATGCAGATGTGATGGACGTGAGCGAAGGCTGCAGGGAGGGAGAGGGGGCCGCAGAGCAGGGGTCTGATGTTTCTGAAACAAGGCTGTTAACTCCGAGATAACTGAGAGGCTACCGCAGTCCACCTAGAGTTTGAGGACGCTTACCAGGAGCACTGATTTCTCCAATACCATCTGGTGCTTTTCTCATCTTATGTCCTGAGAAGTGAAAGAGAAGACTTCAGCAAAGTCTGGAGCTTTCAAAGCAGACATTGCGTTCAGCAGCTGTATACTGGGCACTTTGTAAGTATGGTCGGGCCCCGGGTTAGCCCCAGAAACGGCTGCTCAGAGCTGGACCTCCCCTCTGGTGGCTTTGCATGTTGCAAAATGGACACTGTACCCTGGTGGCCGCCGCCTCTGTCTGAACGTTCCCGTGCCGAGGAGAAGGGCTTCGTGGATGCTGTCCCCGTCCTTGGGGATCTGCCCTCCTAAGGCAAAGCCGATGCCAACAGACGCACTCGGGATTTGCAAAACTCCAGGACAAGTGGTATAGCCATTAAACAAGCACATTCATTAAATGTGAGTTAACAAATAAAGGGTTGGTGTTGGCCTGTGAAATGCAGAGCTTTGGTGGGTGCTGGGGTACAGGGAGTGGGGATTTGAACTTGAGAGTCTGGGCAAAGGCCTTCAGCGGTGCTGTCTCTGAGTGAGGTGGTCAAGCGAAGGGGCTCTCCTGGGCCCAAAGGCTGGAAAGAAGGAGGGCCCCTTTCTCACATGGGTGTTAATGCTCTGTATTGAACTCCACACAAATTGACGCTCAGTGGACAAAAGGTTGGGTGCTTGTCAGCTGCACTGTCAGTGTGCTCTTGTGAGGCTAAAGGGGCCTCAGGAGACCACCCCCCACTTCTACCCCAATTGACCAGAGAGACAAGGTCAGCAAAACTGGGCGGGGGGGGGGGACTTTTGCTCCACAGGTGTTTAGCGAGCCCAAACCTGTGGACGAGCTTGGGGTGGGGGTGGGGAGTAGAGAGCCGTGGTGTGGAGTCGGGAAGGTCTGGGTTTGAGTCTAAGCTGGGCCACTTCTTGGCTGTGTGACCCTAGAGAAATGTCTTACCTTTCTGCCCCTCAGTTTCAGCAGTCCCAGGAAAATGGGACTGGTAATCCCCGCCTCGAGGTCGTGAGCCCTCAAAGAGGTATCCCGTGTGAAGGGCCCAGTACAGCGTCTGGACACCTTAAACGCTCAGTAAACCAGAAGCAAACTGCGTGGGCTTCAGAGGCAGCCGTGCTGTGGTTTCTCAGCGTATCAGCTGATCCTGTGACGTCCACCGTTCTCTTTGGGTGTAAGTGAGGGGGGCTCCCGAGGGAATATTGCATGCTCGTGGCTTTCCTCCCCTTGAAGAAAAAGTGGGGTCTGGGGGCACTTTGCTGCTGAGGTTTGTAGGATTGCTCTGGTGAGCCAAGAAGTGAGTGGGTCTGCTGGGGAGTGAGAAGCTGGGGCCAGCCGGGCCTGAGTCCACACCCTCCCTGGATCCTGGGTCCCAGATTGTGGCCGGCTCGTCACCTCTCTGAGCCTGAGTGTCCTGGTCTCTAACACGAGGATGGGGACCCTCTCTCATGGGCTGCTGTGGAAAGGAAATGAGATCATTTCATCAGCTCAAGTCCCTGGCACGGAACAGGCGTGGACGGTGGTGGCCCCTGTCCTGGCCCCTCCTCCTCGGTGTCACACTCACTTGCCGTCACTGAGTCACCTCATCCTAGCGCATCTTGTTGTCGAGGAGGATGACAAAACAGGCAGTGAGGTTTATTTTTCCAAGGAGGTCTCTCAGTGGCGGGAGAGGCCTCGCTTTGTTACCAGGGCTCAGGGCTTACAGTTTAAAAACAATCCGCTGTATTCAGCTGCCGTGAGGGGTGTCAGGTTCCGTAACACCCCCCTGCCCCCAACTCCGGGGCCAGCCTCTTTATTCTGCTTTAAACGTGGAAACTGGCTGAGGTCATCCAGGCACAGAAAGCCCAGCCTTTGGGGGTGCGGAAGGCTCCAATCCTTGTCTCCTCTCCTCTCGCACCTCTGCTTTGTTGGGGCGTCTTTTAGAGTCACCGTAGCTCGTAAGAGAGAGAATGAAATGTGCGTACACAGCGCCATCACTTTGTATAGTTGTGGCTCTTCTCGCGAGGGGGACTCTGAACCCGTGTGCGATTTAGTGGCCTGCGTCGCTTCCCCGCGCTGAGCCTGGTGCAGGCCAGGCACATGGGATCTTCCTTGCATTAAAGAGATGCTTTCTTTCACTGAGGACCCGCCTGAGGCCTTGGTCTCTGCAGCCCACCTTGCCCACCCCCGCCTCCTCGCCCGTGAGCGAGGGAGAGCCATGCTGCTCTTTGCCGTGGTCCCCACTGAGCTGTCGGGAGCCCGGGCCACAGCTGGCCTTCTGGAAAACCCAGCCAGGTGGCTGGGCCGAGCTGGATCGGCCCCAAACGTACCTGTTCACTTTGGCGTCCCGAAAAGGCCCTGGCAGGAGGTAGGGCCCAGTGGTGACAGGTTTCCCCAGAGCAGCACAGGCTGTCCCTCGACCAGACATCAGCACGGTCTTGGCTTGCCACACACGGGCTTTTCCCTTGCTAGACATCCGGCATCGATGTGGATATTCCTCTTTCCTCTCTGGCTGCAATATGGGGCGGTCAGCCTGTGGCGTTAGCCCGTGGCGTTAGCGTCTTTCCTGCCTGCCTCGGGTCTGCTAGCCTTTCCGTGATGCAAGGTGGCCGACAGGCGTCCAGGAAGTTTCCAGGCAGTGAGCAAAGGCTCCTGCGTGTGACGTCTTTGGGCCCTGTGCCCTTCTGGAGAGCTGTGTCTCAGGCCTGGCTGGCACTGCCATCCCCCGCAGGCTCCAGCCTCCTCCTGCCTTTTGCAAAGATGGAGGGGCTGACACCTGGGAGGAATGAAACCACCGAAAGAACTTGTTAGGCTGTGGCAGCCTTGACCTTTGAGGTGGTCTGAGTAGTGAGCGTGCTGGACAGTAACTCCTTTATCGCCCCAACCTGGAAATATACCCAGGATGAAATTAGTTCCGATCACAGGCTAAAGCGTGTGGAGCAGCGTCTGGATGCTGTTTACGTTGTGGTAGCACCGTAGGTCCATCAGGGAGCCCCCTCCCGCCTCCCTGCAGGCTGCCGGTTCGCACCAAGAAGCTGAACAAAGCTCCAGAGGTTCTTCCCCGACATCTTTTCTTTGGCATTCTGGACTGGCCTAGATTTTCTGGTCTGTCGCCGCTGACCTCAAATACCACATCCCCAGGGGAAGGCTGGAGAGTCTCACCCAGGAGTTGCAGGGGCGCTCAGGGGGCATGTGGGTCAGCCTGGGGGGAAGTACCCCGAGTGGCCCAGGTGGCACATGCTGGGCGTCATCAGCCTGGCCATTAGACTGTGGGTTTTGGACATGTGACACTGACTTTGGAAAGAAGATTTCGAGAACTTTAGGAAGTCGTTCAGTATGACCCCGTGACCAGGTATTGTAAAAGAGAATGTGTCCTCCATCAAGGCTTTACAAAGCCCGTTACACGGAGGACAGAATGGAGGGGACCTGGCTCATCGGTGTTTCTAAAGAAATTCCCTGGGAGTTGCGATGTCACCAGAAGTTCAGGATGTTTGACTGTGTGGTGCAGCCGTTTCCAGGGCTGAGTGGTCATCGGCGGCATAAGAATAACGTGACAGCAGCCCCGCTGTCTGAAGTCTCTGAGGTGCCAGGCATGTGCCATAAAATGACTCCATGTCCTTTTTGCAAGGTATATATCATTTTCCTCCTTTTACAGCCAGCAGACTGAGGCTCAGACAGATGAGGTCGCCAGTCCTAGGAGCACAGCTGGTCAGTGGCCAGTCTGGGATCCCTGCTCCTTCTCTGTGCCACCCATTGTCACCTGGAGAGCAGAGGGAGGTGGTGCAGCTCTATGCAGAGGGGGAGCGAGTTTAGTCCTGGGTCCCATGCTCTAGGAGGGTGGGAACTAATTGTCCTGAGTGCAGAGGAAGGAGGGGGCTGAGGCGGGGCCTGGACCACCGCCTTGGAGATGGCGGAGGGAATTAGGGTGGCTTGTTGCCTTGGACATATTACATCCGGGGGGCAAGAGAATTGTCTTCCTGTAGTTGCCCTGAAGTAGCGTTTTGGTCTGGTTTGAGATCAGTCTTTTATTCATTCGGAGAGGTGGAAATAAGAGAGGATTCTTTTCTTTCTAAATGAATGGACCTTTGTATAAAAACACAGGCTCGGGGAGATGGAACGGCAGTGAATGTGAGCTTCTGGAGCTGCCTGGCAGCCCCCAGGCCTGGTGGAGAGGAAGGCAGAGAACGCCCCCACTGAAAGGGCAGAGGTGGGTTACAGCCCCTCCCCGTGCAAATGGGGCTGGGCAGTGAGCCCCCTCAGCAGGGAGAGGGGAGGGCATGCAGCCTTCTGTCCCCCAGCCCCAAGCCCAGGGGACTCTGGCTGCCTCCTCCTCCAGTGCTGCCTGCAAGCCGGGGGCGGGGGGTGGTCTCAGCAGGTGCGAGCACAGGTCTGTGCACATCTGGTTTCCTCATGCCCCCAGGGGAGAGCATCAGGGCCTCTTTGTGGCTTGGGGCTCACTATTCTGAGTCGCCCCCAGGCATTCTGGACCATTTAAAATGACACAGTTACAAAGCTGTTGTGGGTTTATGTTTCAAACATACCATTCATATCTAAGCTGGAACTGAGTGTATCAAATATCATTACCTGCCTACAGACTCCACTTAAATTAGGAGACATTGGAGGAGCAAAGGGAGAAAGTTTATTCCAAGGGAACAGATGGATGGACAGGAGTGCCAAGCTTTCGGTAGATGGTTGTTGCACGGTTTCACCTCCCAGAAGAAGAGACGTTCTCTGCGTCACTTCAGTGGGCAGAGCTCAGACTGAAGGGTGTGAACTCTGGGGATGCCAGGCGCTTCCTCAGAGGGGAGCACAGTCCTGTCACCACATGAAGGTGGCCTCTGGGTGAGCACCGTGGAAGGGCCACGTGCGATGGCGAGCCACCCCCTGGGGCGAGGATGGTCACGGGCGGAGTGACTGCCATGCTTTTGGGGATTCCTTAGCTTGAGGTTGGATTACTGAACCTCGGCCTTGTCTCTGAGATTCCGATAAAACTGTCGCATTGACGAGGGGACATCTGTGTAGTTTCCGGTGTTTGGCTGTGACGAGTCCAGCTGCCATGAACGTGTAGTGTACAGGTTTGTTTCTGTGTGACCATCAGCTTTCATGTCTTGGTGCTAAATGGCCGGGTGTGCAATTGCCGGGTCACGTGGCAGTTGCATAGCTATTTGGTTTTTGAAGAAACTGCCAAACTGTTTCCCACTGTGACCGCACCATCGAATGTTCCCACCAGCAGCCTATGAGCGATTCAGCTTCTCTGCAGCCTCCCCAGCGCGAAGTGTTGTTACTATTTATTTTAGCCTCTCTGTTATACAAAGCTGTCTCATTGTGGTTTTAATTTGTTTTTCCCTCATGGTATCGAACATCTCTTCGTGTGCTTATTTGCCACCTGTGTATCCACTTCAATGAAATGATCTGGCTTAAAACCTGCAAAGGTGCTGTTTGGGGGTGGGGGCAGTGTCAAAACCTTGGGCGTTAGCTCCCCACCCCTCCACCCCTGTGTGAGCTTCACCTCTCAAGGCTTCAGGTGAGGGTGCTTGGTCATCTCTGAGGCCCCTTCCTGCCCCAACCCTGTCTGCCTCCAAAATAGAAGTGACCCAGAGCGGCCTCCCCGCCTTGGCGGGGACACGGCGTGCAGGAAGCCCAGGCTGGGCCGCCACCCACACACCGTCACCCCGCACCCCGATCTGTCTCCACAGGATCCCACTGAGACTGACTCACAGGTGCTATATTTAAGGAAAGTTGTCTATTTATTGTCGGGCCTGGAAATAGACTGGAAAACAAAGGAACGAATGTAGAGTGTCTGCTTGCCACCTCACCTGGCCTCCCCCTGGCCAGGAGCAGACTCCCATCTCTCAGAGGCCCCTTCCCGCTTTCCTCCGTGTCTCTTCATCTGGGCCTGTGTTTTGGCGTTAGTTTTGCAACGTGGTCGTGCGGAAGGTCCCAGAAACGCTTCCCTTTTTAGGTTAATTAGACAAAAAGGAAAAGGTGTGAATATAATTTGAAACCTCTCCGAACAGCTGGTGACGGAAGTAATTTTTCTCTTTAAAACCGGCACCGAATTGCACCCTTTCCTCCAAGGCTGCTTGCAGTGTTGTTGATTTTTTTTTTTTTTTGCTTTTCGCCTCCTGTCTCAGGAGGGGTAGCAGGAAGTAGTCTCGAGTGTTCATGGGATTGCTACCCGTTTGAGGACCTGCTCGAGGTTTCGGTCTCTCCTGGGAAGCAAGGCAAATGTCATCTGCTTAAGAACGTGTTTATTTTCGTTTATCTGCCTAATGACGTTCATGGGACTTCACAGTGTGTGAAATGAGCATCTTTAGTCTTTGTTTCTGTGAGTCATAAGAATGAAAAGGCATGGCTGTATTCTTCCTTGGTATAACGAGGTATAATGTTTGCAAAATCTCCTTTGGTGTTATTTGTATAGACAGTCTATCACAAAGAAAGAATTGTTTTCTGTGTGGACTTAGAGGGTTTTTGGAAAATGGGCATAGGATTTTTACATGTGTCCCCTGAGCTAGGGGAGATAATCACAGGCTTTCCACACAGTCCCCGTGCCCCATTAGAATATGCCAGCACATTTCGGCGGTCCTCAGGCCTGAAGCCTGAGATGTAGCTGAATCACATGATGGTTTGGCTCAGAATATTTTTCTGCTTTTTGAAACCTAGGTTTGATTCTGGTTTGACCTTGTTCAATAGAGTTTGAGTGGGGGGACTCTTGTTACATTCCTGGTTCAAATTAAAATTTGATATTTGTGCTTGGTTTGAGGTTGAATAAATAAAATGTATTATGGCTATTGGTGAGTAGTTCATTTTGATTCAACTCACTTCTTCAGGTGGCCTTACTGTTGTAAAATTTGTTTCCCATAAACTTGCATTCTTCCAGGATGGGGTGTGTGTATGTGTGTGTGTGTGTATGTGTGTGTGTATCTCATTTCTTAAATATTAAGGTTAAGTAAGAGTTCCTATGCTTGTATTAGTTCGTTGCAATGAACTAGAAGTAAAATACACTAAAACTAGCAGAGTTTTTGCTAAATGCACAGACTCTGTCCTTTTGGGGCCAGGCAGAGGGTTTTATGTACTCTTTGTCACTAGCTAGCTTTCAGGAAAGGGGGAACTCTTTACTCATAGAATCCACACACTCATATTTTGTGCTGATTGCATCAAAGTTGTGCTGGCAAGTCTCTGCCTTTTCACTTCAATGGAGAAAGCAAAGTACAGTACCTAATACCTATTACGCGTTTATTATGTGGTAGGCGTTGAATGGGGAGGTAAGCAACATGCCGCAAACACCAGTAGTATGAGAGCCGGGATACGAATCTGGGCATTCCTACTCTAGAATAGCATTCGGTACTGTTGACATTTGGGGCCAGATAATTTTTTTTTTTTGTGGGGGGGTGTGTGTTCTGTGACTGTAGGATGTTTAGCAGCATCCCTGATCAGTAGCACTCTCCCACAGTTGTGACAACCAAATGACAATCAAAAATGTCTTCAGACATGGCTAAATGTCCCCTGAAGGGCAAATCGTCCCTGGTTGAAACTGCTGCTCTAGAGCATGTGCTGTAACCAGAACTCACCCTGGTAGGCAGTGCAGTGATCCATCTGTTTAGGCGATGAGTCCCTCCGTGGGACAGATGCCACTCTATCTGCGGTTGTCGAGAAGGGGATCTCAGAGATAAAATTGAACTTAGAAGGAATTCACCTGGGAAGGATATTCAGAGGAGAAGGACCCACATGGACAAAAGCATGAAAGAACGAGAAAACAAGGCAGGGTTAAAGGATGACAGTTTGGGTGGACCCTTCATTCCCTCTCTCTTGCTGTCTTCTTGTTTCTTCCTTTCAAGCAGCAAGCCAGCTTCACGGCGGCTATAGAATTCTTACGTTCACTCAAAAGTGTTGTAATAGTCAGGATAGGCTAGGTTGTGGTGCAGTAACAAACGGCCTCACCATTAGCAGCTTAAAACAACAAAGGGTTATTTCTTGCTCATGCTGCATACGTGATCTGGGTCACGTATGTTGTCCTCACTCTATCATCCGGGCTCATAGCACAGCCATTATCTGGAGCATTGTTGGTCATCATGATAGAAGGAATAAGAATATAGCGAATCATATATTGGCTTAAAGCTTCAACCCAGAAAAGTAGCACAAATCACTTGTGCTCATAATTAATTGACCACGCAAGTCTAATATCCTCACCTCACTTACAGGGGCAGGAGAGTCGAGTCCTACCATGTGCCCAGGAGAAGAACTGGAACTATTTGGGGGTCGGCATTAATTTTCTACCGCAGATGTCAAAAGCCCACAGCTGGGATGTGCAAGCATGGACAAGTTGCCTTCTTTTTGAGGGCCTGTTAGCTTGCATTTAACGGACCATCTTTTGCCAAACTCAGCAAGAATCTGCTGAGCAAAAAGAGAAAAATTAGACTATCGAGGTTCCAAAAAATTTTAATTCTCAGAATAAGTCAAAGAGGTCCTCGTGGGTTAGGACCGGGTCACAGGCCCTCATTTTTAGAGTTAGGACGTTGAGAGTGAGAGTAGGAGAAATTATTCGAGTAAACATGACCCGGATGCGTAAGATTGTTTCAGTGGGGTGAGAGCAGCTGTTTGGGACCATGTTGTTTAAGCTCACAGGATGCTTGCTTGCTGGGTGTTACTGGAGTAAATACTATTTGTAACTAACTAGCCGGAGCCAAGTGTCAGGTGAGGTGCTGTCCTCTGTGACTTATAAATTTGTGCGGCTGTTCTGAGGCAGGAGAAAGCACTGGATGCAAGCAGCAGCCACCGAGAACATTCTGGATGGTTTTAGAAAGCGTAAACAAACTCCTTATAAACCCAGAGCACTTTCCTTGTTGGAAACTCATTCAGACCGCGACTCTGTCCCGGGCCCTGGGGTGAGGAGATAGAGACAGAGCCTGGCTGCAGTGGATCTAAAATGGGAGAAAACCGGAAACCTGTGGGGAGGATGCAGTCCTTGTCACCCCCTGACAGAGGTCTTAGAAAAATAGAAATAAAAATAGCAATCATGGGCCACTTCCCTCACCAGTGAAGTAAGTACCCTCTCCAGACTTGGCTCCCACTGTACATATCTGACCTGTTTCTTGTCACACTGTGTCGGGACCAAGGCAGGTGAGGTGGACAGAAATGGGGGTTTGGGGAAGCACAGCCATTGACTCAGAGGGAGACAGGATTAGCTAAGTCTGGGAACTCGGAGGTAGGGGCGTTCCAGAGACGGGAAGGACCCAGCTAGGTCCAGTCTCCTCACCGCCAGAGTCTTGCTGGGGCATTTGTGTGTGCATGCACATGTGTGTGTGTACATGGATGTGTGTGCATTTGTGTGTACACGTGTGTGTGCATTTGTGTGTGCACATTTGTGTGTGCACGTGGGTATGTGGGTGGGTGTGCATTTGTGTGTGCACGTGGGTGTATGTGCACATTTGTATGCGCACGTGGGTGTGTGTGCACATGCGTGTGTGTGCACGTGGGTGTGTGGGTGGGTGTGCATTTGTGTGTGCACGTAGGTGTATGTGCACATTTGTGTGCGCACGTAAGTGTGTGTGCACATGCGTGTGCGGGTGGGCGTGCATTTGTGTGTGCACGTGGGTGTGCGGGTGGGTGTGCATGCGTGAGCCCCCAGGGCCGGGCTGCAGTGGAAGGCTGTCCAGAAGGGTGAGCGTTACTGACCGTCCTGTGGTTTGCTGATAGCTGCCTAAACTGGGTTGCGTGCATTTCCTCCCTGTGTCGGGTACTTCAGGGCGCCCATGCTGCGTGTGCCCCCAGCTCGTACTTCTCTGTTCTCACTCTAAGGGCAACAAGGCCAAAGGTGTCCTTCTAGGAGCTTCAGCAGACTACTCAGGACCAAATAATGTCAGAGCGGAAGGACCCTTGGAACTGAACAGACAAGTGGCCTGCAGGCTGCTGAGCACAGGCAGGGCCAGGCCGGCTCCCCTTCCTCCCGGCCCTGTGCTCCCTCCGCCATGAGCACCATCCTTTCCACACCTTTGTCTTCTCAGCTGTGAAGTGGGCATGTGGCATTCAGCTGAGCAGGAAGTGTCTGCAAATGCCCCAGCTCTGGGAATTCGTTTCAGGAAAGGAAGCCTGTAGCAGTGGCATTTGTAGCTCAGCTTTTGTCACCTTTCTCAATTGCCCACGGAGTGAGGGGAGGCGTGAATGCTTGCTTACCCTTCACTCATCCTAAGATTGGGATTATGCCTGCGGTGACGGGGAGGGGCGAGGACCAGACTGCTGGGGACCTCACGGAGCCCTGACAGTCCCTAGCCAGGGGCTCCGGGCTGCTGGGGATGGGGAGGCATCAGGGCTTTGAGAAGGGCTACTTCACAGTGAGCCCTGCCCGCCCCTCAGTGGTAGGAAGGAGGTTAAACCCTACTCTTACCCTGTGCTTTGAGGTCTCCGGAAGACACAGGTGCTATATATAAACCAAGACTATTATCTCACCCTTGCTAAGTTTCCACCCTGGTGGCTTACTGTACACCACTGCGGAAACCCTTCTGCCAGACCCAGGGGCTGGGCCAGGGCCGCTTTCTGAGAAACTGAGCATTCTCCCAAGGGGGACCCATGGCAGGGCCAGCTTGGGAAGAGAGGTGGGGGGGACTAAGGGTGTCTAGAAAAGCAACCAGCCTCACACTAGTGAGCTCCCACTCACTGATTTGGGGGATCAAGATGGTCCCAGCCTGTCGTGAACCCCCTCTTTTTTCCCTTTCTTGCCTGTAGGCATGGAAGTGGTGGTGTGAGGGATGCCACGTACTGGCAGACGCCTTAGTAGGTTCAGCTCAGACCTCAAAGAGATGAAGAGCAATACTCCGAGGGATTCCGGTTGACACCTGTTGCCTCTGTCACAAATGAGAGGAGGTCCAGATGGATCAGTTTCCATTTAAGCTTCGATTACTCAGAATTTCCCTGTGCAGTTTATCAAATGGGGCATAACGGGTATTTTGGGTAGGACAGGTCTCATTGTTTGGGACTGTCCGGTACAGACAGGTCGTGTAGAATCTTTGGTCCTTGGGCCCATCAGGGAGGGCCAGGGTCTGTGCCACGGGTGTGCAGGTAGGGCATGGGGACATTGTCCTCGTCCCAGGCTGGCAGGGCCACAAGGCAGCAGCTCGGTGGGGACAAGACTCAGGCTTACTCCCAATCCAGGTACCAAGCATGTCCTGCACAGAGGCTGCCTGCCATTGCTTGGGGAGCTCCCACCCTTGGGTGGGCCCGTGGGAACAGGAGACCTTCCTGCCCTTGACGTGGTGGCTGGTGGTAGGGGACCCGCAGCCCCCTTGAGTGGACAGAGTCATGGGACGAGGCCCCTGGCCCCCCGTGAGGGACTGTACCAGCCCCAAAATGTGAAATAGCAAAGAAGCAACACTACATCAGGTTGGGAGGGAGACTGCGGGAGAAAGACACAAGTTTTGTAGTTTACTACTTTCCGTGGCCCTTTTTCCTGCTCCTTGAACAAGAGGTGCTGTGTCCTCACTTGGTACTGCGTCCTGAGAATTACGTCGGAAGCCCTGCTTGCCTCACTCCTACCTGCAGTTGCTGTTTAGTTTTCTTTCCCATTTCCAGAAACAAAAAAGTCAAGTAATTAAAAGGAATCACTATAAACTTAGAGTCCATATGTTTTCTCCCTTCTGTTCTTCTGAAGGTCACGGTCACCTGCCCCTCCAGCCCTGTCTTCTTTTCCAGAGATACCTGTTGGCACAGCACATTCTAAGGGAGGCAACAAATCAAGGGATAGAGAGAGAGAGGCGAGGGAGGGTCCTCTTGTCTGTCTGTCTGTCTGTCACTGGGACTTGACTGAATTTTTTGGCCAGTTGGTGGTAAGTCTTCGTTAGTGAGCTCTTTCTTCGCACACACGTACTATGTACCAGTTCTAAGCTAATGCTGGCCCCGGGCAGGGCACGGTAGGGGTACCAGACAGGAACCAGAAAGTGAGGTTCCAGGAAATGAGGCTCCTCCACTCCCGTCTGCAAGCTTTGCTAGAGGATTGTTTGTGAGCAAGTAGATAGTGCTACACCAAGCAAATTCAACAGACCTTGGCCTTGGCCTGGGGGACTCTGCTGTACGACACGGCCCACTTTAGAAAGACCACGCGCCCAGGGTGACCACAGATAAGAGGAGTTTACAGACGCTGGACAGGCCAGGGCCCAGCCTGCTGCTGCTGCTGCTGCCATTTGTCAACAGAGTCATGGGAGCCGTATTCATATTCGGACAGAGTAGAGTCAGGGGCACATCAGCTCTTCCCCATCTAAGAAGTTCTTGTGCGGGGCAAGTTGGATGCCCGGAGCCACCGTGCTCCGCCCCCCGAGGCCCACCCACGGTCTGCTGCACAGTTTCCAGACCTCTCAGGGCCTCAGTCACCCCTGCACTTTAAGTGTCCGCCACTTCTTGTCTGTTACTATAAAACGCACATCAGACCTTCCTAGACTCATCGGAGACCTCGTCAGGCCAGACACTGGTCACCCTCCTACCTATGGGCCAGACACATCCAGGGCAGCCCAGACGATGACGGGGTTGGGGGTAGGGAGGCCATCTCTATTTTCAGTATGCGGGCAGAGGCCTTTGTCCCTAGTCTGGTGCCTGGCAGAGATAGGGGACAGCAGCTGGGGCAAAGACACTGAAGCCTCACATAGGGGACATATACTGAAAAGTTACTGGTTGCTTACCTGGAATTCAAACTTAACTGGGTGTCCCATATTTTTTCTGGTAGCCCTGCTCCAGAGGGCAGTTTTGTCACAGCCTTTGTGCAATGAGTGAATCCAGAAATGAGACAGCTGGTGGCCAGGAGCCCTCTGGAGGTCCCCTATTAAGAGGCCATCCGTCTGGGGCCCTACTGCCCAGTGCCGTCACCTGCTTGCTGTGCCGTCCGGTGTTGTCCTTAGGCCTGGCTGAGGCTCTTTTGTACATGGGGATGGAAACGCCAATGCCTTTTCTTCCTGGACTCTCTCCCAGGATGGGATTACTACGGAGTCCTGACAGAATTACAAGGCCCAGAGATTTGAGAATCCATCGGGCCGCCATCAGACGGCTGCTCAGGCCCCTCCCTGCCACATTAGTTAAGATGCCCTCAGCCACAAGAAACAGAAAACTGCCACTCTGCTGGCTCAGATAGTAAAGAATATGCATTATTTCCCCTTCATTCATAAGTCCCAGCATAGATGGCTTCAGCATGGGGCAGTTCATTAGTGCAGCAAAGTCACTCCAGGGCCTGTGTCCACAGCATGTGACTCGCCTCGTCTCAGGGCCACAGGATGGCTGCTGCAGGTCCAAGTGTCCTGTGTGGACACAGCAGTGTCCCGTGGAGGAAGAAGGGGGATGGGCCTTCTTCACGTCTAAGGCATCTTTCTCAGAAGATCCCCAGCAGACATCCCTGATATCTGAATGACTAGAATGTGTCACATGCTTGTGCCTAGGTCAGCCTCTGGCATGGGAGCGACTTAAAACGACTGGTATTTACTCCTGTAATCGCTCCATGGAGCACATGTTATTCTGAGTTCCTTCAGGGATGTGTAGACACCCAAACAAAGCCAGGTCTCTTGCACTGTTCCTAGCCTCATCCTACAAAGGATTTGAGGCAATGCTGATTATTTTTTATTTTATTTTGGATTTTTAACATAAACGTTACAGAGAAGGAATCTAATGAAAACCATGACCAAATGAACGATTTGACTCACTCTAAGTGGATTCGGTCTTTGGTGAATTGCCTCATTTTCTTTGACATAATTAGAATCCAACTGTACTAATTTTATCTTTTAATTTTATCATTTTAATGTCATCTCACATTTTCATTTTCATGAATTGACATAGGTCATCTGCTTGGCATATTAAGTGAAAATATAATAATAGCATCTAACTTTTATCGACTACTTACTCTGTTCCAGGCACTGTTCTAAGCTTTTTACGTTGATTATTTTACCTAAACCTCATAGCACCCCATTTTCAGATAAGGAAATTGAGGCACAGAGTTTGTTTGCTGCCTGAGCTTTGGACCACTACATAATTTACGTCACCATGCTTTTACTGGAGTTGTTGCTGTATGGAGCAGGGAGCTTTTTTGTAAAAATTGCCTTTCTCTCCTCCCTTTAGTTAAGTCCTTGGGAAATGCTCCTCTCAGTGACAGTGTTCATCAGAGCCCAAAAAGAATGTATGGCTGTGTGTCATCTTCCCACTTTACTCTCTGGAAAGACTAAATCAATTATAAGGACAACCGCAAAGTCAAAATGCTCCTGTTTGTCTGCCACCACTGGGTTTTCTTTGTAGTTTGGTATTGTCTAATTGTCCCTTAAAGTTTTAATTTGTAATTCTTTAGTTTTCAAATGGGACCTTGCATATTTCCTTGCGATGATGGCCTTTAATTACTTCTGTATAAACTGCCTGTTTATCCCCATGGAGCAACCATGTAGTAACAGCACCCGTTGATAGTATTTTTCAATAGTAAGCTATCGTTTGCTATTTACAAATATTTTTCTATTTCGTAGTTTTCTTTTAAAATGATACTTTATTTTTGCAATAATGTTCTCATTCTGGCTTACTCTAATAGATCCTTTTTTGTTCCCTTGTAAAATTGTTTTTAATTGCCCTAGCCTGGAAATAAGGGCCATCTGGTACTTAAGGACAATGGCTTTTACTAATTTTTTTTATGCAGCTAACCTGTGTGATGCGTTGTTAGAGGTTTGAACTGCGCCTCACCTTAGGAAGACTGGGTTCTTCCTAAACAACTTTTTGAATGCCCAGGAAGCAATTCAGCTGTGAGCCTGGTCCAAGGCGTCAGCTAGATGGCCACTGGCTATACCAGCCACCCCCAGTCCCCTGTACACCTTGACACCAGAGTGGCGTCTGACACACCCAGGCCCAGAGAGCCAGACAGAGTGGCGGCTGAGACTTCACGGAATCCTTATAATTAGAAAGGTAGAAAGCCTGTTAGCTCATGTGGTGTCTTCCACCCACGGGCCCTAAGCAGCTTTAGAAGGTGACATATAATTTGCTGTGTCACCTGGAGAGCTCCATTGAGTTTTCTGGGACTTATCTGTGAAATCCAAGAGCCAGACCAGATTAGTGTTTTTTTTTTAAAAAACCCTTTTTGGGTCTTGTGTCATTTTGGAAATTGGTTGGAAGTGGAGTCCCGTTTCCTTGGAGAAATGCACCTTTCACAAAACAATTTGCACGCCCTTTCAGGACATAGGGCTAGAAGCTCATCTCAGCTCCAGCCCCCAGTCAGAACCCAAAGATTAGTTGATCTCTGAGGTCCCTTTCAGATCAGAAAACCCAAGTTCTAGAAAGTTTCTGGTCAGGTACCTAGCGATGGCAGTGGAAGAAATGACTGTCTAGTCCAAGGGTTTCACGGTCAGATATTTTTATTTGTTTTTTATTGTTTGTCATTTTTTCAGGGTGACTTCAACTTTGTGATCCTACGTTCTTTCCTTTCATCTCGTTCTTTATCATTTTTTACTGCCTCTGACTGGAAGTGTTGAAATCTTTCAGGTTTTGTGGTGGGGAGATTGGTTCTGAATGCGTTTTGACCTTCACATCACAGGAAGAGGGACGGGGAACATCTGCCCAGATGTTCCTGGCAACTCCCAGGAGCTGTCAGCCTGTCCCTGCTGACCTTTAGCTGTTAGTAGCTTAAAATGAGAGAGGACAGGCTGGTGGAGTTGATGTTTTTGTGAGCATATGGGTGCTTGGGAGTCGGAAGAGAGGGAAAAAAAATGTCCTCTGGTTGATCAGAATGCTTTTCTAGCACTTCTGGGCTTGCTTGGTTAAGAGGCTTTGCTTCAGCTCTCATAGACTTTTCTAATTCCTCAAATACCTAAGAAGGAGTTGTAAGGAATGACTGGGGTCAGAAAACTCTCAGTATAATTTGAGGTTAGCTGGAGGGAGAGATGCCTTCGGCCTCCAGTGGTGGAGGCCAACCCAGCCTCCTCCTGGAATGGGGTGGAGGCAGTCACAGATACAGGCCTTTCTTGTGGGAGGCTGCAGGCATGTGTGTGGTGTGCTATACGCACTGGTGCTTCTGAACCTTTGGGTTTGACGCAGGACGTTGACAGGGCTTGGAGCAAAAGAGAGAATTGAGAACCGCCAATCTGAATTGTATGTTCCTGGAATCTCTTTCCCTCCCTTCAGCCACGAGAATGTCTCTGTAAAACATGGGGAGAGTGATAGAAGAATTAGCTCCTAAATATTTTATGAAATTTTGCTGTGCAGGAGACTGATGATATGAGTGTGGGAACCTATGGACCTGGTTCTACATTGGATACAGGTGCTGTTCTTGTTTTCCTGCCTATTCTGGAATTCATTCTGAACATCTAGCACTTTGGACCAAGCAAGAACTATGCTGTGATTCCTTTTAAAAGCACATAACACAATTTTTCCAGTAGTTCTCTCTGCCAGTTCTAAGTTTTATGAGGAGTTTGTTTCACAGTGCAAAGGAGTCTACCACTTTAAGTAATAAGTTCCTTACAGCTCAAGATCTCAAGTGAAGTTGAAGCTGTGTGAGGTCACAGGTTGTCCCGTTATCAACTGGGAAGGCGAAAGTCTCTTACTGCTAGCCTGGGCACTGCATTATTGACCGTCCATCACTCACTGTTTAAGTAGCCAATGATCTCGGGAAAAGGCCTGGCTGTAAAGTTGCCAAAATAATGCACTGCTTTGTTTCAAGCCACTGTAAACTGTCTTTCCCCATGTCATTTTTATCTCCAGTGCTTTTGTCATGGTCTGTTTCTCCAGAGAGAGAAAAAGTTTCATTTCCCCAGAAAATTCTCCAGAAAGAGAATTATCATTGCTGCCTGCTCAATTCAATTTTTCATTGTGACCCAGGAAAGAAACTAGTTGGGTTTTTCTCCAGCCTCACACATCTTCATCCGCAAGCACAGCAAGTTTTATACAGGAAATTCCTACAACTTTGACCAGTTATGCTGGCTGTTGTAGGGGCTAGCCTAGATTATATACTACTTTTTAAAAGAAAAGCTGTATTACTTTCTTGGTCACATACAATTAAATTGGGGATCTAATTTATTAAGAATTAATAATTTATAATTGATGTTTTATGGCCTACTAAACAGATTTTTCTGAAGTGCTTGCACTGTTAAATATTCTACTCATTAGTTTAGAAGCCCCCTTTTATCCTAGTGCAAAGTATGCTTAATTCAGCCTCAGACTAAATTATCAAAAGTTCTCAAGTGTCTGAACACATAGTATTAGAGCCTGTCACTCACTGTTTGAGGTCTAAAGAAATACAGGCTTAAGTCTGATGGCTCTGGATCTTGAACTGGTACCCTTTCCAGTCTCTCCATGTAGTGGGCATTGTCCCCTGAAAAACGGAAGGGCATATATATATCATATATATGTGTGTAAATTACATATATATATGTATACATACATACATACACATATGTAGCTTGTGTGTATATACATATATATATATATATATATATATATATATATATATATATATATTAGCCCTTACCCAAAGTTAACTAACAGTGGGACCAAAAGTTGCTTCTGGAGGTGAGATGGGGGAAGACCTAAGATTTGCTAATTTTGATAATTCGATCAGGCTGACTTCACTGTCCTTCTTTGTAGTATGGAAAACAGGGGCTGCTAAGCTATTAGTATAAACATTAATAGTACAAACACTTGAGCAAAATGTGGTTAGCATGCCACAAAATGCCAATTATAAATTATTTCTAAGTCTTAATAAATTAGGTCAGCAGGCCTAGATCGTCCTTTTCAAGTCTGACGAAATCCCTACAAAAGAGGTATTTTTTACCCATTTTCAAAATGGATATATTCTACCCATTTGACAAATGAGGAAACAAAAATTTAGATCAATCCTCCCAAGACTTCAGAGCTGGCAAACAGCGCCGAGATGCTTTCGTTCACAGGATGCAGCACCCGTACGTCCCACCTGAACGGTTCAGAACAAACGCTTAAAAGAGACTTCCAGCCCCCCTCCCCCGGCGCTGCAGCCTCCGCCTCCCGCGCTCCGCCCCCGTCACGTGACCCGTGCGGGCTCGCGCCCGCCGCGGAGCATGCCGGGAAAGCGGTGCCCGGCCCCTGGCGGCCGCGGGCTTCCGCGCGTGGGCGGTGGGCGGGGTGCGCGGGAGGCGTCCATGCTGGGGTCCCGGGTTGGGTGCCGGGACTGGGGAGAAACCGCGGGGAGGAAAAGCGCTCTCCCGGAGCCGGCTCCTCTCAACCCCCCCTTCCCAGCGGTGCCCCCGGCCCACCGGCGTCCGGCGGAGCGAACCGGGCCGAGCTGAGGGCTGAAGGACCGCTGCTCAGTTGGTTGATTGTAAACAACTCGAGTGAGAAATGAAGTCAGGCCCGGCCCCTTGGGTCAACGGTGCAGGCTTTCGCTAGTGACTTTCAGGGGAGGCTTAGCCCCGTCACACCCAGGGGTGCTAGCACTCGGTTTTTCTCACGCTTAGGTGATACGTGTGCAATCTCATTTTTCTAGCAGTATCTGCACTTTTTTTCCATTTCAGCTACTCAGACATTCTTCCAAATCACTTTTACTTACACACGCACACTTAGTCCTTGGCAAGCAAAGTGGAATCTCCTGGTCCTTGTCAGACCTCAGTATTTAAGCTGCTGAAACGCAGGGCATATATGGTTTTAGATATTTTACTGTTGTGAAAATAAACCACCTCCTGCAGTTATACTAGCTCAGATTTTTCTTCGATAAGGTCAGTGTAGATTATCTAGGGGAGAGAAAATGTTTAATTAGGAAGGGGTAAAATTATTCTAACTCCCAGTTCATTGAAGTTGGGAGGAGCTAGAAACCACTATTAGAATGCAATTATCTCCTGGCTTCTGGTGATTGACTTTGCCTAAATTTATTTTCTATTCTTAGCACACTGCCCCAGGTTTCCCAGTTAGTTAGTACTCCGCTCTAGTCTTAGAGGGATTGAGCCTGGCAAAGCGGGGAAAGCGCCCTGTTAATTGATCGTCATTAGCACCTGCCCACTAAGGAGATGGGGGAGGGGTAGTTGTTTCGTGGGTTTCTTGGAGCTTAATGATTGAATTCAAACTATGCTCTTACTGTGGTTCATCTCTCTCTAGCCATAGTGCCAGTTGCTCCCTTTCTTTTTAACATAAAGGAAGGTTTTAAAAAGGACATGAACAGCCCAGCAGGAGGTAATGCTTTCTGAGAACCTCACCATGATGAAATATGGGGAGCCACCGAGTTGATCTTTCTGTTGGGGAAATAATTGCCCTGCTCAACAAATACCTGAAGTAGTTTTCTTATCTCTTTTTGTTCCCTGGTATTCTCTCTGCTCTCAGGCAGCATTTCCTGCCTTTTCTGATTCTCTCTTTGTGTGAGCATAGGTGTTAGAGGAAGGAGGAGGAAGATCTCTGATAAGGGAGCAATTAGCAGGAAATGGCTATTTGGTATTGATTGTTCTGTAGAATTAGGGGTGTTGATGGTGCTGATGCTGTTAGGTAAGTTAGAAGGATTCAGTTGGTCATGACATTGAGCCTTCACATCACAACCAGGTGGGTTATTGAATGCCTGGGTCAGCAGTGGGCTCTGGGTAGAGCTCCCCACACCTCCTACTCCCTGTCATGCTGACAGGTTACTGAACAGGTCTCTGTGTATCTGTGGAGCTTATGAGAAGTCCTTTAAAAAAGTGAAAGTGAAGTTCTTGAAGTAGGGCTGTTGTTAGCCAGATATTAGAGCCCAAAGAGTTAGATAAATTCTGTTGCGATTGTACTTTCTGTTTTGTGACAATGGTACTTCTAAACATAGGAGTTCTGGGCTTTTCCAGCAGACAGCCTTTCCTGCAGCTCACACAGACCCTGCGTGGCTGGCTTCTGATCAGGGTGCCAAGAGCATTTGAAGTTCTTGGAGGTGTGTTCACATGAAGAATCGCAGAAACTGTGTGCTGCCATGGAATACCCTGGATAACCTAAAATCCAGAGTCAAAGGGAAGGCTGCAAATGCCACCAAACCTAGATCCAGAGAAATCCACAGTTTAGTGAATTTATTCTGAGGTCCCCAGCGTCTCTTGTATTCTGTTCCTCTCTTGCTTGACATCTGTCTGGGCTGCAGCTTCCCACTCGCTCTGTGCAGGGTAGGTGGTGTCCAGCACTCAGGCAGTGTAGGCTGTGGGAAGAAGGAGCTGGAGTCAGAGGCTGGGTTTCAATCCCAGCCTGGCCAATTACTGACATCATTTTAGGCAAGGTACTTCTCTTCTTTGAAAAGGCTCCCCTGCATTGGGTTTATGTGGGGACAGAGTGATGGAAGCAAAGTACCTTGCCTTTACGGTAAGTGGTACTAAGTGTTTTTTGTTTTTAGATTAATGAGGCTGTGCTGTACTGCGTGCTGTGGAGAATATCCAAGTAAGGATTGCTCTGGGAAAGCTGACAGTAAAGATGATAATGGCTGACTGTTGGGCGTTTAACATGTGCCAGGCATTGTTGTAAGTGCTTTGTGTATTTTGGTTTGTTTAATCCTCATAATGGCCCTGGGGGCAACTGAGGGGGGAGGCGGGTAAGTGCTCTTAATAGGTCTTTTGCAGATGAGGAAACTGAGACAGAGAGGTTAGGTAACTTCTCAAGTGTCTGGAGAAGATTCTAATATGTGATCACAGGAAGCTTGGCTCAGAAGTCTGAGCTCTTAACTGCTCTGCTCTACCCTGCCTCTCAGTGCAGGCCATTGGATCAGGGAACCCCGTTGTCAGCAGCCTGTGGGTGCCTGGCAGTGCTGAGACCCTCAGAGGTCATCTTCCAAGCATCCTGCCCTTGCACCTTTCCTCACTCTGTCACAGTGCTACTGGGACCAGGAGGCCGCTGTGTTCAGCTTTCCTCCTGAACAAACGGTCCACTGAGTACTTTCCTCTTGGTAGAGACCTTCCCCTCCCTCCTGGCCTGATAGGCCCTGATTATCAACATGTTAGAAAGCCAAGGCTGTTCTTTATGGGAGATGGTGGGGGCCAGGAGGCTGGAGGGCCATGAGAGTTCAAGGAGCCCAAGGAAAACTTGACGCGTTGTTCTTTGCCCAGCAGCTCTTCCCTGGGTCCCCACCCCCACAGCTGTTGTTAGAGTTTCCAGATGACACTGGTTTGATACTGGTTTTCCAGCTCTTTCCAGAGCTGCCAAGCTCAACCTTTGCAGCAGGTTGGAGAGGGCGCCAGCTTGAGGTATGAGCAGAGGAGCAGAGCAGTCGCTGCCCAGGCTCTGACCGGGTGCCTCCAGCAGATGCGTGAGTACTGAGTCAGCAGGACAGGACGCGAAGGCAGGTCCAGAGCTGAGCTCTAGCTCGGGTCTGGCGGGGAGGGGTTTGCCCCATCAGGACACAGCTTCCCGGCTTCCCGTAACCTCCCGCAGATGACGCCTTTCCAGTTGTTCCTGTGACCTCAGTCAACAGCTCCCTCACTTTGGGGTTGGTCACACGCAGGCGGCGTCTTTCTTTTCCAGTCTTCTGCAGCTGCAGAGGAATTAGTAAGAACCCAGTCAGATGTGGGTGTGTGGTACCTGTGTCCCGGGCCTCTGTCTCCTCCAGTCGTGGTTTAGCTGGGCCCTGCCCTGGTTCTGCACAAAGGCAAGATGAAAAGGCACATACTTTCCAGCCTCGTGATTCTGGAAGGCCGCTGCTCCTCTAATTGGCTAAAGCATCCACACTCTCATTTCAGAGAGGATTCTGGTCAGCCGTGCGTTCAGCCTCCCTAGCCCTGCCACTGTGCCCTGAGGTCAGCTTTGTTCAGCCCAGAAGTGGGCTGTAACTGCCACTTTAGGAACTTTGAGTCGGGGGCCTTTCTCATCCTTCGCATCAGCAGATTTCCCAAATGCAGGTGCTGCAGAAACAGAAATCCAGCAGCATCTGCCCTAAGGAACCAGTCAGCGTGGTGATTCCCCTTGGCTCCCTGACAGTTACATGCATGACATTTAGGGGACAGAAAACAAGATTTAACCGGTTGGGCAGACAAACCCAAAGCTACCTTTCAGCCTGCATGCTGTCTTGTCCTGGGGCAGTGTCACATTCCCTCTGTCCCTGTGTGGCACCCTGCCCCTGGGTCTCTGGTGGCTGTGACCAGAGCTGCTCAGGAAGGTTTTAGCTCCTCTCTGGGACCGCTGACATGCAGACGTAAAGGCACATCTGTTTTGCTGGCTTTTCGTGCTCAGTCTGGCAGGACCCTTTGCTGGAATGGTCTCCGAGGGGTTCTTCAGCTTCCGTGGACACGGAGAAGGCACTTTGAAAGTGGGGGGCTGACATGTAGCGAGCGGAGGCCTGGCTACGTCACCAAGCTCTGCCCGACCTTCAGGTCTGGTTTTGGCAGTTACACTCCTCCTTGAGTGCTTGGCTTGGGGAAGGAAGAAGGCCCGTGCCAGCTGCCCCTCTATCCTAACCCCTCGGACCTGCAGTCACCTCTGTGAGTTCTCCCAGGAGACACTAACCAAGCCTAGGTGAGTGCCCTGGCATGGAGCATGGCTGGTGCCCAAAGTGCCAGGCAAGGCCAAAGGACAGTGGCACTCCTGGTGCAGCTGTCGGGGAAGAGCTCTGGGCTCTGTGCCGAGGCACTGGAGAGTTCTCTCTCTTTCACTTTTGCCACCTGGAGCAGGTTGCCAGTGTCTTCAGGGACAAAGAGAGCCCCCCTCCCCTGACTTCCAGTGGGTGGACCCGACAGGGAGAAGAAATAGTTCCTTTCATGGCTCATGCCAGGGCTATGTCTACTTTGCAAGTGCTCATTCACGTAAGCGGGATAAAGTGTCTTTTCCATGCTTTCTGCCCAGTGTATTTGTGATATTTTCAGATTTGCTCTTCAGTGGAGAACAGGGAACAATACTTCACATTTGTTGACTATTTGCCAAACACTGCACTATGCCCTTGGATGCATCATGCCTTAATCACACGTCATGGTGATGATTTCCATCGTCTTTCAGATAAGGAAGCAGATTCAGAAAGGTTAACCAAGTTGTGACAGGCACGTAGCCTGAATCAGTGGATTTCTTCCTGGACCTACCACCTGTGAGTTGACGCTTGCCCACATTTTCTGGTTCGGTGAACTACATTATATTACTCATGTAACAACAGCGCCAAATCAAAGTGAACTCATTTGTTTAGGGGCTGCTAGTTTGATTTTTTTCCCAGAGGCCAGGATCAGTGAACTTCAGGGTGGTGGCCTCTTTTTAATTAGGGACACTATCTGTCCTTCCTGTAGGAATCTGGCATCGTTGAGCGTGATCCATGCTGGGGAGTGTTTCCCTGGGAGTGAGGACAGGTTAAGGGGACTTCTCAGCCCCCAACCCACAAGGGGGCTCAAGTCTAAGATGGAGGCTTGGACCCCATAACCTCTGCAGCATCTCAGCTCTGAGGTTCTGTAACCTTAGTAAGCGTGATGAAAACTCAGAAAACACAGCCCTCACCGGATGATAAGGTGTTGTGGTGGTGTTTTTTTTTTTTTCTCATTGCTAATACAAGCAGTGAATTCTCCAGGGAAAGTCACTCAACTTAGTGGTCACTTTGTCTCCAAAGACAGAGCTAATGCTTCAGTTAGAAAATGTGTCCCTAGGAACCCGGAGAAAGGACCAGGCCAGGCCTGCTACTGTTTCCTCTTGAAGCCTTGTCCTCATCAGAAGTGCAGCTGGGGTTTGGGGTAGTAGAACGTAGTTACTACCTACCTGCCAGGGTTGTTCGTTACAGCTAATGCTAGTTACCATCAATCACTTTCTGTGTGCCAGTTCAATTCTCATTTGACCCCACAGCAAAACTGAGGTAGATATTATTATTTCACAGATACGGAAGCTAAAGCTATAAAGATAAATAATTGGCCTAAATCGCACCGCTAGTAGTTGGAGAAGCCAGGATTTTAACTAAGCGTTTTGAATTCCAAAGACTCCCAGTAGGGGTAGTAATGGGTGGGTGGGTGACAGGCTAAGCTGGGTGCCTGGAGAGGAGCCGGAAGGAGTGGGGTGGATGAGGAAGAATTAAGGGGAGTGAGTACTGGAGGGCAGAGGGGCAGGCCTGGGAGACGTTAGTCTTTTCCCCCCGCTCTGTGTTTAATCTTCTCTTCCTGGTCCTGGTCCTACGTTCCTTTCCTCCCTCTGTTCCCCTCTTTCCTCTTCCGCCCTCATCCTACGTGAGCGCCCTTGCACTGGGGGTCACACTGGTGGTGTGGGCCCCGTTCCCCTCCTCCTATTCTTTCCCACATGTCCCTCCTGCCCTTCTCCCTTTCCCTTCTTGCCACCTATCTGCCAACCCCCAGAAGGACAGGTGAGGATGGGCCAGACAGAAGCAAGGGGAGCGGGGAAGCTCTGCAGGTGACTCAAGGCCTGTCGCAGTGGGTGAGGAGGGGGTGGAGAGAGGATGGCAGGCCGATGTGCCCTGGGTTAGAGGGCGGGGAGACGCTGGACTGCTGCTGCTCATGAACTTGAGGTTGAACCCCTCCCACTCCCCCAGTCTGCCATATGAAATTGCTGTTAAACCAGCACCAGCCCAGCCTCACTTTGCACAGCGGATATCTTTAAAACCTAAATATGGGCCTTCATACTCTTTTATTAGTGATGTTAGTCCAGCACTTCAGTCAAGTTCATTTGACTCCTCGTTTCTGTGGTTTATCATATTCCCAGCCCTCCCAGCTTTCTGAGAGGGAGGAAGAATGAGGAGACACACACACTGTCCTGGCAACTTTTTACCTCTGGACCTGATCAAACCACTTTACCCAGTGGTTTTCAACGGGGGTGATTTGGACCCCCAGAGGACATTTGGCCATGTGTGGTGACTTTTTTTTTTGTCACAACTGTAAATGGGGGCGCTACTGGCATTTTGTGGGTTGAGGCCGAGGAAGCCGCTAAACATCCTTCAGTGCACAGGAGAGCAAAGAATTACTCTGTCCAAAGTGGCAGCATGGCCAAGGTTGAGAAGCCCTGATGGCCGAGCCTGGGTTTTTTCAACTGCGGAACGAGTGTAATGATACCTGGCTCCCTGACTTCAGAGACGCAAATGAGATAAGATACGTGAAAATACTTGCTAAAACTGTACAGTGATATATGGCTACGCAGTTCAGCCATTTATCAGTTACCATTGAGGGCACAACAAACCAGTTAGTGGTATGGATGTTCGCAAAGAAGTCATTGATTAAATAAATGGTTGTCCAGGACTCGACTTGTGAAGGAACCCTTTGGGGTCCTGATAGGGGTCCATTATCATTAGTCTCCAAGCTGTAGTTGTCCAAACAGCTTCAAGAATATTCAACCACGATGCATATTTTATTTCTCTGTCTTTTCGTGCCACTTGATGAGACCCGAACACATTCTTTATGGAGTTCCTAGTTTTATAGCCTGTATCAGAGAAAGGAGATTGTTTTGTTGAAACTTTTTTTTTTAGTGAACCTATTTTGACTGCTAGTGATTTCTGCTTTTCTCTGTAAATGTTCACAAATCACTTGTTCTGTAATCCAGCCCTATGTTTGCCAGTTGGAAGCTTCCAGAATCCCGTTTGGCAAAACATTAGGCAAATATTTACCCATCTTTAGTCCTCTGATCCTTCTCATATTCTCTGTGCTGTCTTAACGGTTACCAACAGTGGTTCTTTGAACGCACAGTTGAATTATTTTATGGCTCTCCTTGAAGACAAGGTGTGCTGTGAGAACCCACGGTGGCTGGGGCCAGTGGATACTTTGAATTCTCTTAAAAGCACCAATGTGGGGCTTTATGTGTGAACTTGAATTATCCAGGGAAGGGGAATAAGATGCCAGTCAACTCCCTGATGTATATCAGGGGTCCCCAACCCTGAAGTTGTGGACCAGTACCAATCTGTGGCCTATTAGGAACCAGGTGAGCCAACGAAGCTTCATCTGTGTCTGCAGCCACTTCCTAGTGCTAGCATCACTGCCTCAGTTCCACCTCAGGTCCTCAGGCATTAGATGCTTATGGGAGCACAGGTCCCTGGTGTCAGCCCATGATGTTAATTCATAAAAAGTGGTACTGGCTCCCATGAACCACAGCAGTTTAAACCATAGATCATGACCCTCAAAAGGAGGTCGATTTAGGTGGTCAAACCAGTATGTTTTAATGAAATAGAATAGAATAGAATAAGAATAGAATAGAATAGAATAGAATAGAATAGAATAGAATAGAATAGAATAGAATAGAATAGAACAGAATAGAACAGAACAGAACAGAACAGAATAGAGTAGACTAGAAATATCAGAGTGCATTGCACAGAGCAGTGGTAAGTAGAGTTTTGTGAAACTTCTGTTTTCAGTTTTATGTGTGTGTGTTTGCATTTGAGAAACCATCAGGGCATGCTGTGAATTTGATTGCTTACAATAAATCACAATTAAAAAGATTGGGAGAGCAGCAGGCGGTGGTCTCCACAGACCCATATCGGAAGTGGTTCTAAAGTCTAGACATTACATGCCAAAACAGTGACTCTTAGGGGTTCCCTGATCTCCGTGTGGTAAAGAGGTTCTTGGCCTCGCTTTATAATATTCAGTGTAGGCCAGCCAGGGAAAGGCAGGAGAGGAGGAAGGGGATGATGGAGGGGCCTGACTATATTCAGATGCCCAACCTAATTTTAGTCCATTGCCTTCTGAGCTCTGCTTTTTGGCTCCTGGCCCTCCCTGTTCCTGACAGCAACTGCAGTCCAGCCTCTGGGACACAGAGCTCTGTGCCGTCCGCTCACAGACACTGACCAGAAAAGTCTGCGGAAGCAGTGCTGCCCAAGAGGGCTCATGGGTGCCCAGATGAAGGCAGCACCTGATTCAGGACCAAAATGCCTGCTTTGTTCCCTAACTGGCCGAGCTCTATCACAGTGGGGTCTGAGGCAGCTGGTCAGGGATTTCAGCTGAGGAGAGAGCCCCCAGGTCCAGAAGACGAAGGGCTTAGGAGCCAGATGTTCAGATTCTGTTGTCTGCTGATGTGCTTGTTAGGAAAAGAGGAAAAGGAGAAATGAGAGGCAAGTGTTCACGCTGGCAGAAAACTCACACAGTGCGGACCCTTTCTTCCTTTCTTCCTTTTTATAGAAGTTGGCATGTTTCACAAACCTGAATATTTATATTATATTTTGGCCATGAACAGCCCTACATCTGAAGGATAAAGTTCTTGAACGATATGCTCCCTCCAGCTGTCTGCTTTGCAGTAAGCTGGGGGCGTGATTTGATGTGACTTTCCTTACTTGCAATGGCCAGCTTAAGCCCAGATTGCCTAGACCCCAGGCTCTCTAGAGGACTTAGGATCTGGAGGCCAAGTTCAGCTCAGAGACTCTGTGGCTGGTCAATGTGGAGGATTCCAGGGCTGCAGCATGGGAATACTTCCTTTAGAAGCTGACCCCTTAAAAAATGATTCCACTTTCCTATTTATTTAAAGAGGCTTTTGGATGTGTGTTTATAAAATCTCTTCCCGCCATTTCAAATGACTTGGGACATGGCAGCTGGAATGATGTTCTTTTTACCCAAATGGAAAGTTGGGCCGAGCTGGGATCTAGGGAAAACTTGAAGAAGTTAAGAAGCCAGGCAAGCAGGTTTTTGTTTTTTTTTTTTTTTTTCAATCATGCTGAGAGGTGGCCTAGTGTAATGGAAAGAGTGAAAACTTTGGCGTCAGATGACTTAGAGTCGAATTCTTCTGCTCCCTGCACGGAGTGCTGAATTTCTTCTCCTTAATAAAACCTGATGGTTTTAAGGTTGGGAAGTGGTCCATGAAAAACAGAGACATGGTACCTTGCACATAACAGGCCCTTGATAGATACCGATTTCCTCCCAGGCCTGTTACTTTTCATCACTGGCCCTCAATAGGTCATCCATTTGGGCTTCAGTGGGTACCCAGGAACCCAGAACGAGTGTTTCGGACTCTGGGTGGGCCCCGGGTGGGCCTCTGGGTGGGCCTCTGGGGACCCACTGAAACCTGCTTCAGGTCCAGGGCTGATGATGCAGCCTAGTGCTGCTCCCGGCGCTCTCACCATGCTTTTGGTTCGAAGCCATTAAAATTGAACCCACCAAGCACAACGCAGTGGAGAGAGACAGAGGCAACATAAAGGGGACATTTAGAAGCAGAATGCGCAGCTATGACTTATTAGGGAAAGTTGACATGGGCAGAGAACAAAGTTTTCCTAAGACATCAGTCTGAGGACTCACAGTCTCTTTTCATTGTTCATTGCGCTAAAATTATTTGCTCTTCTCTCATCGGCCCTAAAGCACTAGCCAAAATACCATTTTGCAAGTGCGGGCGGGGGAGAGCTGTCTGCTAATTCTAGGTCCTCCCTCCCCTTCCTGCTGTTGAGTCAGACCTGAGCTAAGGCATTTATATACATTTAGGGGATTTTCTGGGGATTTTAGAATGAATGCCTGCCTACTGCGTATGCAGAACGCTCCTCAGCCGGGCTGGGCCACAGCCTGCCTCCGGCTGCTGTCATTGGAAGCCTTATGGCCTGACTTCGGCCAGAGAATAGAAGAGATTGATCTTACAAACATGTCTAAAGTTACTTTAAGGAAGAGACTGTGCATCCTCATCCCCAAGGAGAATAAACTAGGTTTTTAAAAACTGTATTAAAAGATATATAAAATTTTATCATTTTAACCATTTTAATTGGCATTAAGCACATTCACATTGTTGCGCAGCCGTCACCACCACCTAGCTCCAGAGTTTTTTCATCTTTCCAAATGAAAGTCTGTCCCCGTTAAACAGTAATTTCCCACTCCCCTCCTCCCAGCCCCTGACCACCACCATTCTACCCTCTGTCTCTAGGAGTCTGACTACTTAGGTTCCTCCTGTGAGAATCATGTGTGTGTCTGTCCTTTTGTGACTGGCTTATCTCACTAAGCGTAATGGTCTCAAAGCTCATCCATGTTGTAGCATGTGTCAGAATTTCCTTCCTTTTTAAGGCTGAATAACATCCCACGGTACGTATACACCGCGTTTTGTTCATTCATCCGTTGGTGGCACTTGGATTGCTTCCACGGTTTGGCCTTTGTAGAAGACTAGTTTTGACATGTTGAGGCGAAGGCTCACTTTCCCTGCTTCCTCGTGGGGGAGACGAGTTGAATTGACAGCACTTTATATGAGCACGTGAGGTATGTGTCTGAGTGTCCATCTGTCTGTCTGAGTTTATGTAAATAGTTAGGATAGAAAAGTCCTGTTTTATATCTAGAGAAACTCTCCCTGCCCACCTGGCGTGTCAGAGACTCTTGATGAAAGGGTAAACAGGAGGCACGAGTGAGGCCAGCACTGACGTGAGCGAGGACAGGTGGCATGCTCCTCCCCTGCGTCCTGGGTGACCCAGGTGGAGTTTCGTGCCCGGAGCAGCCTCTCCCTCCCCTCCCAGCCTCGCCTCTGCCCTCCTGCACGGGAAGGGGTGGTGGTGGCCTGTTTACTTCAGGGCCCTGCAATGGTGGAGGCGGTGGCCCATCCAGGGCCAGCATCAGTCCTGTCATTTCCTGGTTGTGTGACAATGGCTAAGTCACTTAACCTCTCTTAATCTCAGTCTTTTCATATGTGTATGAGTATTAAATGCAGCTCATCAAAAACTGTTAGCCCAATACCCAGCTTATGGTATCTATTAAAAAAAAAAAAAAGTCCCTTTTTCTTCCCTTTTCTATCAGACAGGGCGTACCTTGCCAGGGAGACCTTGTTTTCTACTTATATGGCTCCCAAGGCCTAAGCAGGGCCTGGCACACAGTGGCAGCTGCCAGTTGGAGGCTTATTAACACTAGCTGGACACCACGTGTGAAACCAACACTGTTCCACAACAGGACTTTGTAAAGACGTTGTGAGCAAACGTGGCACCAGTGGAGTGGGTGCAGGGCGTCCTGAGGGAATCACTTTGAAGAAAGGTATTACTTATTTGGATGGGTAAATTCTGGCTTGTTTGAAAAACAAAAACCTAATACTGGCCTCATTTTCTGGTCATCGCCTCCTTCTCTGTGCGTGGAGTGCTTTTCAAAGATTATTAGTTGGAACTTAAAAAATAGGCCAGTTGTTAGATGTCTTGGCAAGAAAACACAACCCAATGGCTTTAGGAATTTTTATAAAGCTAAACATCTCTCCTTGGAGAGAGCTGTTTTGATCAAGCGTCACTAAGTACCCTGAGGATTTGGGGAACGAACTCGGTCCCAAGCTGCGGCCACAGAATCCAGATGTCAGTTAAATAGGGAGGACTTGTGTGATGGGGGCGCGGGGGGAATGAATGGTTGGTGATGGGAGCCAAGAAAATTCAAACCATTCTTTCTGGACCCCCCGCCCCCACCCCCACCCCCAGCTGAAGGCGTCCGTCTTTGGTTTGGCCAGTGAATCATACCAGCCTCTGTGGGTAGTTTGTGACCCAGGCAAAGAGAAGGGTACAGGGGTTATTGACGGGGTTCCAAACACCAGGAGAGAGGCAGAGGAGAACGTTCCTGCGTGCCCTTGTCTGGTTGCTGGGCAGCTGAGACCTCCTTCCGCTCTTGTCCTCCTGGCCCTCGTTATTGTCTAACACCAAACATAGCAGAATGGGGGTCACTCTTCCCTTGGTCTTACGTAGAACCCTAAACAGATGGGGCCTTCACGGCAGAGCCTGGGGCTTTACATTCTGGGTTCCCAGGAGCAGCTCTGTAACGCACAGCACCTGTCACTTATCAGGACTGCAATAAAAAGAGGACCCCCAAAGGCTGCAGGAATCTTTTTCATAGCAATGTCACTAGCCTGATTTGTCACTTCAGGGGACTCAAATCATTGCTTAGTCTTGTCAGAAGGGTTAAGCCCAGTTTTTCTAATTGCCTTGGACTTGAGCCAGACTTGGGATGGGCGTCCACTTAGGTCTGTTTAGTCTAAGGGAAACCTTAGGCAGAGTGGAGACTTTCTTTCTCTTGTTGCTTATTAAAAATAGGGGAGAAAGGGTTGTTGCAGCTGGTCCTGGCAGATTCCTGGTTCATAGGAGCGGCCGTTCCCTGTCCCCAAATGCCTGTGGGAGCTGGTCCGCTCCTTGGGGAGGTCTGAGCGTGGTGTCTTTTGACCTTGGTCTCCTTTGCCTTGAGCAGCGGGCCACACAGAAGTGGCCCTTCAAAGTGAGGAATGACTGGCATTGCCCAGGCTAAAGGACCTGCCACTGCTGGCTGCCGTGTGACCCTGTCACTGCACCAGGCAGGGCCTCAGGAGGGCCAGAGACACCGTGTCTCCAGGTGAGTGGAGCTGGCGACACTGGGTTTCAAGGAACCCCTCACTTTTGCTGGCCTCAGGTTGGCAAGTTCAGAGCGGGTTTTGTCTCAGAGCTCGCTCACGTTCCTTTACTATGGGTGGGACCACGGTTTCAGCGGAGAACGCTGTTCCTGAGATAAAAGGCAGGGTGTTTCCCAGGCTGGCCCCTGAGCTGGAGCACGGACAAGGGAGCTGGGTGTGACATGGGCTTAGGGCCTAAGACCCATCAGGGGACCCCAGGCCCTACTGGTCCAGTTTCAGGCCCACTTTTGGTGGCTCTGTATGGACAGTGAGTGAGATTTCTGTTTGCCTCCAAGGATGGGAGTCATAGACTCGTGATGCCAAAAGATCTCTCTTCATGAATAATGTATGGTTCTGTATCTCACGGTCTAAATATTCATCAGCATTCTGCCCTAGTTCTGCCTTCTTTCCTTGACTAGAAATTACTTTGTTCCACTCTGAACTTATTTCAGCCAAGTATAAGTGATGCTGTAGGAAGATGCCTCTTTTAGGGATGCCTTTTTGCTCACTGACTACAGTACTGGAGACCCAAGGCAGCCGATGACTTGTGCCATCCAGGAGCTGGTCCAAGGTGTCCACACGGCCTGGGACCAGCCACTCCAGGAGGCTTTCGCTGTGACACACAGTCATGTCCCCTTGAGCAGTGTCTCTTCCTTTCCCTACACGCCCTTTTATACCCCACTCTCTGCTCCAGCCCCTCCCATCGCCAGCTAAGTGGCCACATGTAGCCCCCCAGGGCACGGTGGCACATCCTCACTTAACCATGAGGGACAGCCCTTAGGAAGACTGGACACGCACCAAGGCCGTTGGGATGTCCTTTTCTGATGCCGTGCACAGCTATGTATTGCATTTCAAAAAGCAGGCTTGGTCAGACAGGAGGCGGGCGGTCGGGGGCTAGCTTTAGCGCTGGGCCAATACGGAGAGTACACTGGCTTGTTGTCTGTGGTGTGAGGTCTCTGCTGGGTTACAGGGCATGTCACACCACAGGCCACAGGAGGATGGGCCTGTCCGAGGGCGGGAGAGGCAGTGAGGGAGCTTTGGGTTTTCCTTCTGAGCTTAGGGATGCTTGAATAGTCTGGTCCTTTTGAAATTTCCCACTTTCCCAAAACCCAAGGTGGCTCTCCCAGCTTTGGCCTGTGACATATTTGAGGGGACCCGAGTCTCGTCATAGTATCTCTGTGAACCTTAGGGAATTTTTCCACTTCTTTTGGTAATGAACCACGACCTCATTTTCCGTCAATACCAGACATACCCAAAAATGAAATTTGGCCTACTGCATGGCTGAGCATTGGCGATATCCTTCAGGCAGCCAGAGCCTTCCTGTTAATTCAAGGGCAAGCGCTTCTGTGACCTGCTCCATCACCTCATTACAGCAGACAAAACTGGTTGGGAGGCCTGCTCGCCCACATGGCTTTCTCTTGGGTTCTCTTGAAGTTCCTTGCGTGCGCGTGGGCCTGTCTGCCATGCTGGATGAGCTACTCTCTTTCCTGTAGCAGCTTGCCCTGTTCATTTAGGGTGGGTGTCTCCGTCCTCCCCCATTCATCACCCCGCTGTCTACACCTGCCACCGGCTTCTGGGTTGCTCCCTGTTTATTTGCCTGAGGAAAACCACTTCCCAGATACTGCCCGTCAGCCCCCTGCTCTCCTTGCACTCAGAAGCAAGCTGCTTTTCTTCCTCAGATCTAGAGCCTCATGATCGAGTAAGGGGATTTTTTTTTTTCCTTGCTTCTCCAGTGTCTTTGAGCTTTGCATCAGTTCATTTTATAAACGCTGAACTAAACACGTGTTGCATGCTAAACATTCCAGCTGAGTGAGACCCAGTGCTTGCTCTGGAGGAGTTAATGGTGTAGCTGGTCGATGTGCAATCATCACTGAGCCAGGAGTGGCAGGGGCAGGGCGTGTGGCACAGCCAGGCAGGGACAACTTCTGCCCCGGGGTGTGCTGGGACGCCCCAGGTGAGAGCTGTCCGTGAAGGCGTCCCAGAAACAGGACAGTGAGACAGGTCGTCACTGTTGAGTTGGACTTCCGTGGCCGGACAGGCAGGGAAATAAGATTCCAAGCTGAAAGATCCAGCAGCCAAGGGACCTGAGAGAATGTGGCGGGACCGAGAAATGGTGAGTGGGCTGGTGTCACCAGAACTTAGGGGCAGGGTTTGGGGAGAGCTGGAGCATGTGTACCAAGTGTTTGGTCGATAGAGCTGAATTTTGAAGTGCCACACTTTCAGGAAATACCCTGTGGGTGACAAGAGGACGTGTCAAGTTTTAAACGTGGCATTGGCAAGTCTGGGTGTAGAGAAGTAACCCTGGTAACAAGGACTTCTGGCTGCCTCTCCTTCTGTCTTATCCCCTTTGAGGGGACGTGTCCTTCCTGGTGTGTGGACAGATACCTCCTTCCTTCCCCACCGTGATGTCAGTGTCTGCTTAGGCTTTAAAAGGGACACAGAAACCAGTCGTTTCTCCTGACCCTATTCTCCTGTCCCAGTGTAGACCCCGTGAATCAAACTGATGTTCCATGCTCTGCCGCCCTAGGAATGGGCCCCACGAGCATGGATAGTGGACGTGGGAAGCAGGTGCCACAGAACAGCACGTGGCCTCATTGCCACTGGACTCTGAGTTCCTCCCGACCCCCCAACCTTCCTCCCTAGCCCCGTGCCTTCAGGAAAGTCGTCGGGGCCTCTGCACCTGCGTTTTCTTACCTGTAGTTAGACGTTAATGACTGCACCTTCTAGAGTCTCCAGGAAGAGCAAATGAAATCCTGTACAAGAATATCATTTTAAAAGCTTGAGGCCTGGGAGCCTCACATGAATTCCCAAAGGGCCAGCCTCCTCTCTTGCGGAAAAGGCTTTCTGAGAAGGGCTCCGAGAGGTCCCGGTCCTGGTACAAGAATGATTTGAGTTTGTATGGACTGCATCTGTGGGTGTCCCTCCCTGATTTTTTTTTTAAGTGTTACCTGTTGTCCTCCCGTCCCCTGCTTGCCGGCAGAAGGGCCCTCCATGAATCCTCATGGAGGCACTCCACGCAGGCTTCTGAGAGAGGACAGTGGGGTCCACAGGCTGGCTGTCCCTCTCCTTCTGGAAGCCTTGTGACAGGAGGGTGGAGGATGCCTGGTAGCAGATGAGCACAAGTATCTCCTACTGTGGGTTCTTTGGGGGTGATTCTGCGTTTGCTTCCACATTCCCTCCTTGTAATACTTGTGCTGGTTCTAGTTCATTACTATTTTATTCCTAAAGGCCCTAGCATCGGTACTTCATGCCAAGGGTAAGGAAGAATTCTCAGTCGGTGAGAAGTGGGTGCTGTGAATGGGCTATTTTTCTACTTGTTCAAGTTCATTTACTCTTTGTATTGGAAATTTCCCCGAAACCTGGAAAGCCAGATGTTTTGTCCATACAGGGTTTGCCTCCGATACCAGCAGGATGTCCGTGCCTTCTTAGGCTGGAATCGAACACTTCCCACTTTGGACCAGCAACTTATAAACTCTCTATGCAAAATACCTTGGAATACCCTCATTTCTTTAGTTTTTTATTTTTATTTTTATCTATCTATCTATCTATCTATCTATCTATCTATCTATCTACCTACCTACCTACCTACCTACTTTACAGCACCCAGTCTTCCTAGGTGGTCTCTCATACAAGTACTGACCAGACCTGGCCCTGCTTAGCTTCCAAGATCAGACGAGATCGGGCGCGTTCAGGGTGCATGGCCATAGACTTTTTATTTTTTTAACATGAAATTTGGTAAGACGAAAGCTATGCTCTTGGGCATAGACCTTGTAAGGAGCTGGTGTTTGCTTTTCTTTGTTCTTTCACCTTGGCCTTTGGCTTTGCCGTTTTTCAAATGAGTATAAGGAAGAGGCATAGAAAAGAGAGAATGATGTGTTGTTATCCAGACTACAGTATTGAAAATCAAACCAGCCACTTCCCCACATCACCCCCTTATTTCACCATTGGGTTATTATACTCCACAGCAAGCAGGAGGACTTTTGCAATGAGAATAGGGGGTAAGGGGGCATAGCATGGTGGAGAGAAATGGGTTCTGGTACACAGACATGGATTTGGGTCCTGGTTCTGCCTCTGATGAGTTTCGTGACCTTGAGCCAATCATGGGATCTGCTGAGCTTCGGTTTTCTTACTATCGAATCTGAGTAATCTAGTCTCTGCCATCATCAGCCTCACAGGGCTGTTTGGAGCATCAGAAGAAATAATGCGTGTGAAAGAGCTCTATCCGCTCTACAGATATTAAAGGAGAAAAGAGGAAAAGCAGAAGTAATCACACTGAAAGGAGAGTCTTTTCTGCTGGGCTTCTCAGAGCGCGAATGGGGGGTTCCCCCATCACCTCTGCCCCAGGCATCTTTCACAGATTCCCAAGGCCTGTCTCTTTTACTCGGGTTTACGTGTTTGTACAGGTGACAAGTCCCAACGCTGGCTGCCCCTCTGGGGCCTGGCTCCCCTCAGAGTGTCATGGTGTAAAGTAGGAGGGAGAGGGTAGGCGTGGGTCTTCGGGTGGACAGACCTGTCTTGGGCAGAGCTGCTTGGGGTGACACAATCCAGGGTGACACAATCCAGTCTGATTGCCACCCACCTTGGGAGGCAGAGCTGTAGCCAAATGCATTTGGACTCTTCCTGGAAGCATACACCTCCTCCTGAGGCTGAGCTTGGAAGTGGAGAAGGGACTAGAGGTGGGAGATAAAAGTCGGAAAGTGTCCTGGAGGCTTGAGCCACCGCCCCACCTCTCTCCCTCACCACTTTCAGCTTCATTTGGCCTCCACGGCCCCTCCCCAAGGACGTATGAATCCTGCTTTCCCAAGGGGTCTCCTCTGAAGGGGCCTGTCAGCCCACAGCAAATCTTCCCTTCCAACCCAATACAAGTTAATCCCAGGTACAACTGTTTGTTAGTAGTCATAGGCATCATCTGTGAGGACCTCCATGTACGGCTGGTTCTTAAAACAGCCCTGTGAGGGACGTGTTATCATCATCCCCATTTTATAGATATGGAAACTAAGGCTCAGAACCATTAAATGGCTTGACCTAGATCACAGAGTGAGCAAAGTGCTGGAGCTAGTATTCAAATTTCTTCTTGCTTGGCTCCAAAGCCTTTGCTCCACCTTGCCATTTCATCTCTCACTGCCAGTGAACACAAGTCCCTTGGGCTCTTCCTGTTCTCAAGAATCCCGAATGGCTTGCTGGAAATACTTACGTTTTCCCAGCTCTCGGGCCAATATGACACCAACACCAGCCCAGGGGTTCTCACCTAGGCTGTATGTTGGAAATGTGGGAGTTCTCGCCAATTCCTACACCAGACTGCAGTCCAAAAGAAGTAGGTCAGAACCCCCGATACTGGGACCCAGGCAACAATAGTTGCAAGGCCTCCAGGTGATGCTGATGGGACGCCAAGGTCGAGGACCATTGCACTTGCCCACCTGGCCTTCAGTTGGTGGTGCTCCTTTGAGTTACAGAGGTGAAATGGTGGCAGCTGCCTGGCCTTCAGCCAGCTCTTTAGGTGGCCCACCTCCATGGCTGCCACATTGTTTCCATGTAGCTGTGCCACCGACTTTTTATTTAGGGGTGTCCTTCAGCCTATAAGCAGCACCTGAACTCCCTGCCTGGGCTTCTCAATGCTGGAATAACAGGCATTTCTTTTAGGGGAGAGGTGGGATATTGTCAAGAGAGTTGTGTTTGCCGGGCCACCAAAAAGCTAGCCAGCTGGTGGACCTGCATTCACTCCCTTTTTTGGTGCTCAGGTTGAGGCATTTAAATGTTGCAGGTGGGAAAGTATAAAACACAGATCCAAATCTGCACAATGCAAAAAATATGCAAATGGGGTTTTAAAATGAAAGACTACTTAATTTTTAAATCAAATCTTTTACCTTGACACAGGTTGTTCCTTTGTCGCCCCAGGCAGTTGCAGGAAGGCAGCTGCCATCCAGCAGGCCTGGGATGGACCTGGGCTCTGGATTGATCAGTTTCAACACTTACCAAGTCCATGCCCTTGCCAGGATGGCTGTGAAGACTAACTGAAAGGATGGATTCAGGCTCTCCCATAGTGCCAGGCGAAGTGTATGCCCAGCACGTATGAATTCTCTTCCTTCTCTTCCCCATTTTAAAGATGCCCTGCAATAGTAAACTTGTCAGTCAACCCGATGAAGTCAAATTAAATGATGTAAATGAAATAAACCCTTCAAGAGCAGAAGGGCTGGTCTGAATAGACGTGTCAACCACAGACTGGGAAGGAAGTTTCCATCTGGCTTCGCCCTGGGAACCCCCATGGGCTGAGAAGTATCTGGCCGTAGATCTTCTCACTAGACCACTGGGTATGACATGAGAGGAGATGGATGATTAAATTTATGACCAAGGTACACAGCTGACAGGCCACAGGTGCAGTAACTTCACCCCACAGGCTGACCATTGTCTATTTGGGGACTTTTTCTAGGCAATATGAAGGAACACACCTGTTTAGTTTATTGACAAGGTGTGTGTGTGTGTGCGTGTGGGGGTGTGTGGGTGTTATTTTGGAGGTGGAGTGAATTCTTGCATTCACTCAAGATGGGGTGGAACATTATCCCTCTCCATTTACCCCAAGGCCAGGCTGGCTCTCTTGTGCCCAGTGGGCTTCGAGGCAAGACGGTAGCATGAATCTTCTGATGAGAGAAGCATTTAAAATGTCTCTTGGACAACATTTCCCTGAATCAGTATCCTCAATTTGACTTTTCTTTGGGTTGGGTTGCATCTCATCCAAGCAGCGCTTGTTCTCAGAGAAGTTCCTGGCACGGATGTCAGTCACTTCACAAATGCCCTTGCTAAAAGACCTGCGTCCCCTTTTTTCTTCCTCCCTTTTTTCCTTCCTCCCCAACTGTGTGAGCTGTTGCATTCCTTTTAATAAGAATCGTGGATAATTTCATGCAATTCATCATCGTAAATTTGACTCCAGTAACTCGTTCTCCAGATGTTCCTGGACACGGACCCTAAAACATTCAGCATTATCTTTTTAAGAGTTTCTGTTCCTCCTGCCAGTACTTGGCTGCCCTTGGGCTTCCCTGCCTTCCATCTTTGCCAAAAGATGGATTTAGAACCTCGATGCCGCCCTTCAAATTTAAAGGAAATCCAGATTAAATTAAATTTCAAGAATCAGGCCATTCTTTCCGGGGTCCAGCCGGTTTGGACCGCTGAGTGCGCAAGTCCTCTTCGCCCCGCCCCCTCGAGCTCCACCCCGCCCACCACGCGCTCCGCCCCGCGGCTCGAAAAGGCCGGGGCGGGGCCGTGTTCACGTGGTCCCCGGCGCCTCAGTGCAAAGAGGCTCCGCCCTTCGCATTTAGGGTTGAAAACTCGGCCCCAGAACTTGGCCTGAGGTGGCTCGCGAGCTGCCCGCGTGTAGACCGCAATCTTATACCTGTCTGTGTTAGACTAGGAGGTGAGCAAGAAGGAGGTGCAGACACAGGTGTCAGTATCAGTAGGAAAACAACAGGTTCTTGGGGCTTAAAACACTTTATACATTCGTTGTAGATAATTGGATGACTCCAGAAAATATAAAGAAATCAAAATCACCTCTACTCACCCCGTTAGATTTTTCTAAGCATTTAAAAAATTGCTTTCATACTGTCAGAATGCTATTTAAGTACGCTCTTTTGGGTTACTCTGATAGAAAAGAAAGAAAATTTCCATTCTCTTATCCGCCTTCTCCCTTAAAAACCACTTCAAAAGGGAAGTGGAATATTAACGCAGGTCAGTCCTCATAAAGCAGTTTTTTTTTTTTTGAGACTATCCTAAGACCACGGAATTTCAGAGTGGGTGTTATTTTTGAATTTATGTGGTTAATCCTTCTGCTTTGTGGAATGAGACTCAGAAGTGACATGACTTGCTATGGGTTGCCTAAGCAGCTGAAGACCTGGGACCAGATGAACCCAGGCTCCTGTAATTCCAGGAGCACTGAATATGATTGCTTATTTTTAGGTTGGAGATTTAAAATAAAGGCAGAGCAGGGAAGAGATGGGAAATGTTAGGGACAGATTTCTTTGGAATTTTGATGCATTCTGATTTCTTTTTTACAAATGGAAACAAAGTGACATTTTCTAAAATTCTAAATAACTGCTGTACCCATTGGAAGAAAATGCCAGCATGGAGATGCATTGAGAGGCAGAAGGTTGTCTTGGAATGACACCCATTTCTTTTGGACAGTGGACCCTGAAGAAGTTGGGCCCAGGACAGCCGTGTGCCTTCTCTTGCTGGCCTGTCCTCCGGGCAGCCACCATTCTCTCACCTGCTGGGGCATGTCCCCTGGGGATGCCCCTCTTTTCTGGCATCCACTTTGCCTGCCCTGATTTTACTTGCTAGGAGTATGGGTAAATACCTCTGCGTTACTTCCTGGAAAGTGTCACTTGTCACACAGGAAACATTATTGCAGCAGCCTAGGATAAGGGTATTGTGAATATGATTGTCAAGACCATGCAAAAACCTGACCAAAGCCTTAGCCCAGACTGGCTGTCTCCAACCAGGACTGATAATAATAATAAAAATGAACACCTAGAGAGGGTTTAATCCTGTCTCAAGAGAGTCCGAGCTCATTCTGCAGATGAGGAGATGGATGGGACACAGACAAGCTTGCCTATAAGTCACACAGTGAATAAATGGTACAGCCAGAATTCACACTTAGCCCAGCTCCAGAGACGGTGTTTCTAACCACTGGACTAGACTCGTTGGTTTCCTACAGCGGCTCAGTGCTTTCACAGTGTGGCAGCACACCGTTAAGAGGTCTGCAGCCATCTGCGCGGGGATTTTATTTTTTTCCCCCTTGAGTGAGTTTAGGGTCTTCGTTAGGCAGTAGCCTTGCTTTGTATGCCCTGTCCTAAGTTGACATGGCAACCAGTTTTCATTTTGTGTCATTTTATTTTCCATGGGCCATTTTTGTCATCTTTAATAACTCGTCATTTAGTTATCGGTTCTTTTGTGAAATTGTTCATGTAAATAACATTTGAAAAAAGTCTTGGTCAGTTTCCACATCCTGGTTTGGGTTTGGACAAGTGTGGAGGTGTGGCCAGAGAGTGTATTCTGGAATGGGACAAATTTGTTTAAATATAGATTCTACCCCTGACTGTTATTTCTTTTTAAAATTCTTCTGTTTGATATGTTTTCAAGTATTCAAGTAATGTTTGTACAAGCTTGATATAGCAAGTGAAATGATACAAGTGAAATACCTGTACAAGTGGAATAACGCATTCCAAGATGTCTGGGTAAAGCTGATCACCTGCCCTTCGGCCCTGTCTCTCTTGCTCAGTGTTAGCCGCATTCTTCTCCTGGGCACCTTACGTGGCCTCTCCATGTTTGTTTTCTTGTCTGTGACCACGGACGACGCCCAGCTCCTGAAGGACTGAGGATGCTGTACATACAGAGTGCTCTTTAAATGGTAGCTGTTATGTGGACGGATCCTGTGTGTTTTAAGGCCGCAGTAAGTCGCCTTTTGGCCATAGAAGGAGGAGTTCTCCAGTATCCCCACATTGTTTCTCTGAGCTCCTCCATCTGGCACATCCCAAAGCCCAGTGGAGTCGGCAGGACTGACTCCCAGCCAGGTCCAGAAGGCACAGTGGGAGCAAGCTTCCCTCACTTGAAGCCACAGCCAGGGTGGGTCTGAATCCCAGGCCTTCTGATCCTGGAGCTGGGCTTTTCTGAGGTTCACATGAGGTTAGGGAACTGAGAAGGAAGGAGACACTGCTTTACACCCCCACCTCTCCCCTCCCCTCTCTCTCTTGAAGGAAACCTCAAACAGCTTCTCTTTCTCTCCTGCACACACACCTCTTCCTGCTTTCTCTACCTTGACATAAAGGTCTCTCCCCAGCCTGGTGGCATCTTGCCTGGGGTGCTAATAATAGAGAAGGCCAGCTCTGCCAGGCAGTGAACCAGAAAGCTGTCCTAGCTCTGCTGTTTCACAGTCCTCCTGGCAGACTCTTTCGGGGCTGACTTGGTAAATACCCTTTGTGAGCGGAATAAGCCTTTGTGTGTCCTGGGAACTCCTGCCGTTCCCCTGAGGGCAGCACCCTCCTGGAAGGGTGATGGGGATGCCTTTGGCCTCAGGATCTTAGGAAAACATGGTTTCAAATAGCTTTAGGCTTCCAAACCAGCCTGGGGGCCCCGGAAGGGAGGGTTTGCAGGCTTGGCCCCTGGCTGCCAAGGTGCTCCATGGGGATGGAGAGGAAGGAGGGTGCTGAGTGTGGAGAGACTGCGGTTTCTTCTACCTAAAAGGCAACATAATATACTTACTAGTTTTTTTCGAGGCTCCAAATCAGAAATAGAAGTGAAAGAAGAAAAGTGAAACATCTCCTGTTTTCCTATTTTTAAAAAAAAGTCCAATCGGAGTGTCATTTCGTAAATTATATAAGTGTCTAATCCCCGTGTCGTACACCTGAAACTAACATAATATTGTATGCCAACTGTAATTGAAAAAAATTTTAAATTATTTTTTAAAAATTCATGAACCTACTGCCTAATTCAGTGGGTTGTTTTTGGAACTTGCTTGGATAAACTTATTTAGAAATTGTTGGAGAATTCCTCTGGGCAGCTACCTCAAATTCTTTTTAAGTCGAGGTAGGATGTCTATTAAGGGATTAAAATAAAACACTTCCAGATTTGGAGGTTATTCTCAAGGCACTTTTGCTAGAAAATACCTTGCACTTGGACAATGTTTTGTGGTTTACAAAGCACTTTCACATCTGTTTTCTCACTTGGGAGCGGGCCTGGCGTGTCTTGTTATTATCCCTGTTTTACAGATGAGGAAGCCACGGTTTGGGAATGTTGAGGGTTTGGGAATGTTGAGCGGTCTGTTCAAGGTCACCCAAAGGCGGGGAGAGCACTGCAGCTCCGTCTTTCCTTAACTGTCCTACTTCCCACTGAGATGAAACTATAGGATGGCTCCTGGGATCCGAGATCTGGGTTAAATGAACTCACCAGTTCCCTTTGGTGAGTGTGGACTTGCTTGGCGGTGGCTTTTCTGATCCGCCTGTCTCTTCTTCCTTAGAATTTGCATGTCAGATTGAAACCAAGATGGCTGACTTGCGCGGTGCCCGATCTAGCCTGCTCTGCACCAGGCCATCGTGGCAACAGCTGGCATGGGGGTGTCCACGCTTATTCTTTCTGCACTGCTTTAAACATGAGAATTACCCTGCAGGTAATCGTGAGTTAAAAGCCTGTGCACAAAAGGCATCAGGCAGCAGCCAGATGTTCATTTTAATAAATGGAAAATATGACTCAGAACTGGGGCCAATCTGACCCCCCCCCCCCCCGAGCAGGCAAATTAGCCATCGATGGTGATGACGTCTTTCTCTTTGGATTGTAGAGAATGTGGGAGCAGGAGGCCCAGGTTCAGAGAGTTTCACTTATTTCTCTTCACTTCTTCTATTTGGTATTGTTTATATTACTCTGCTCAGACTCTATAGAATATTCTAGCAAAATTTTGTAGAAATGTGGGCAGAATCATAAATCAGGCTCAGGAGAGTGACTTGGGGAAGTACTCGAGTGTCAGGAGCCGGAGGCCAGGGCTCAGGAAAGCGTCGTCCTTTCATCTCACTGATAGTAACAGCCGCGTTCGTGGAGCACATGAGTTTCCAGAAAACCTCCATCTTTCTGCCTCGTTCCATATGACTCTCAGAGCTGCCACAGACATGAGCAGAGCAGTTAATAATATCCCCGTTTTATAGAGGAAGTAGAAACCGAGAAGCAGGAAGGTTGAGTAATTTGCCCAAAGTTCCACAGCTGGTAAATGGCAGAGCTGGGACTACTCAGTTCGGTGTCCTTTCCGATCTGCCATCCAGCCCTCTTCCCCTTCCTTCCTCCTCCCCTGAGCTTCCCAGCGGCTCATGGCCACTTTGTTTGCTTCGAGGTGAGGAAAGCGATCATGAGAATTTTTCCAGTGCTTGAGATGTTGCCGGGAAAAGGTGGACCTGTATCTCTGTCCTGATCTGCGTGTTAGGGTTTGGGGGGGACAGGATCGAGTGTTAGATACTCACCTCTGGAGAGTGCTTGTGCAAGCATTTCCAAGTGTGGCCAGCCTCTTGCACGCTGCTGGTGGAAAGTAGTAAGAGTTCCATTTTCCTGTTTCAAGCGAGTGTTTCCCCCCTGGGGTTGTAGTAACCACTTCCTCCTCAGCACCCAGTGGAACGTGGTAAACACAGTCACAGCAGAGTATTCCCTTCTGAGAGTCTTGGTGGGTTCCTTTTTTCTTTTATTTTTTTTCTCATCTTTAAACACACACACACACACACACACACAGAGGTTTCTGAAGACAAACCTCCTTCCCCTCAGGTGGATGGTTGTCAGTGTACCCTGCAGTGGCCCGGGGAATAGAAAACCCACATGTAGGTCAGATGCGGTTCTTGTCCAGGTTCTTTGACATTCTGCTTCATTTTGAGGAGCCTGGGTTGGAATCCACGGAGTAGGAATGTAGTCGTTGACTATCTGAGACACTCTGGATTGACCAGAGGCAGATGGGTGAACGTGGCGGTGGCAGATTCGAGGGGTTGGGGGTGTGAGGGGGGCGGGCGCTCATCAAGATGCTAAGATGTTGACAGTGAGGTAGTTATTCCGTGAATGGCTAAGTGAGCAGAGCAGGACTTACTTGGTGGTTAGGTAATGGGGAAAAGGAAGCAAATAGGGATTCGACAGACACTGAAAGGGTGTGGGGACATAAGAAAAGGGACAGTAAAGGGTGAGTAAAACGTTTGAAGAGAGACATTAATTTTAGATATTTTAAAATATCTGCTGGTTTAAAATAATTGCTGGTTTGGAGAACTTCTCCTGAACCCACCCAGTTTTTCTTAGAGCGTCCAAGACCATAAAATTCTGTCACTAGAAAATTACTGTGATGTAGAGATGATTATCCCTGACTCTTCTAGGATGGCAGCTGGGACCTAGGGAAATGGAGGAGTTGGAGGCATATATGGCTGTGACACCTCCCAACGCCATGCTCCATCCAGCCAGGCCTGCGAGTGAGCCAAAAAAGGGAACAAAAGTAAAGCCACTCTTTGTGTGTTTGAGCTTAACCTTTATGCATTATTAAACAGAACAATAAAAGAGCAGGTCTCTGCGCCTATCTGCCAGAGATCTCTGCATAGAATAAGCAGGAGCTTCCTGCAACCCTGGCGGATTTGCAGGACGGTCCCGATATAGAAACTTCAATCGCAAACAGGCTTTCCTAGTTTGTGCAGATAGATAGATGATAACGCTGAAAGGCCAAGTAATATAGATATATGTGTACATCTAATATGTACCATGTATATTTCCTATTGATCTCCAGCTATATGCTCCAGAAGACCTGTCAAAGATCTCCATATGTCTAGAGAATTTAGGAGAATTTGGGAGTGGGCGGGACTGGGGGCTGGTTCCACTCCTGGCTGCTGTGATTGTCTTTAGACCAACCAAGGCCTTCGTGGTGGCCTACCTCCTCCAGTAGCCCCCAGTCCTAGGCAAGGCTGAACCTATATCATGTCCACAACTTCTCCTGTTTCAAATGGGAATATTTAGAAGAATGTCCTTGTCATACATCTGGTATCGTGTAAGGCACGTCTTCTACTTGTCAGAAACACTGTGCTGGTTGCATTGTTCTGAGTGTGGCAGGTCACTAGAATGGACTACAGAAACCACATGCAGGCTCTGTCTCTTGAACCTTTACCTGTTTGTCTGCCCAAGTTCACACCTCTCTCAGGAGTTCCAGTCTGAAGAGAGTCAGGTGGCCACACCACCTGCTCAAACCTGGCATTCCATCCAGGACACCGCCTCCCGGAGGCCCACCTGAGGCAGTTCCCCCACCCAGGCCCACGGGCAGACTCTCTCTCCAGCACCAGCTTCCTGCCCACTTCCCTGTTGTCACCAGCTTTCCACAGGGATCGCGCCTCCAGCTCTGAGTGGGAATGGGGGAGCAACCAAAAGACAGTCATGGTCCAAAGCAGAAAGGTTTTTGTTTTTGTTTTAATCTGCTTTCCTCTTTACCTGGACAATCACAGAGGACTCAAAACCAACCTTGTGTTACTTTTTCGATTTCCCAGGTCTGCTCTACACGCAGACTGAGTGACCCTTTTAAAACGTAAGCCAGACTATGACACCCCGCCCCCTTCAAACCCTCCAGTGCCCTCTCCTCACGTCAAATCCAGAACCCTAAGTATGGCCGCTGCCCTTTGCTCACTCCATTTCACTTCATCACTCTTGTTGGCCTTTTACCTGCTCAGCACACTGCCTCCCACCTGTGACCTCTGCCCCTGGCTGTTCCCCAGACCAGGAGTGTTGAGAGCCCAGCCCCTCACTTCCTACAATAAGGGGCTGGGGTAGCACACCCGTGTCCCCTGCCCATGGCCATTCACCTCCCTCCACCTTGCCATATTTTTCTTCAAAATGCTTGCTGCCATCTGACGCATTATGCATTTATTTTTTCGTCTGCCTCCTTGCACTTAGATTGTAAGCTCCTCCAAGGGCCAGGCCTTTGCTGAGTTCACTGCTACATCCCTGCACCTAGGACAGTGGCACATGGCAGGTGCTTTATAAATATTTGTCCAACAGTGAACGAATACATGAATCCATTGGCAGCAGCATGGACTGAGCTGTTTATTGGGCATCATGTTTGTAGCAAGGGCTACAAAGAGGCTCTCACAGTCCCTGCTCTTGGGGAGCTCGCAGTTTTGCTCTCTTCTCTGAGGAAGGTCTCCCACATTCTTTTCACCGCTCCTGTCCTTGCCCGTGCTCTTTGGATATTGGGAAGGCCCCTCCACTGCACGATCCTAGCTGCATGTTCTCAAAATGGCCATCTGCTGATGTCTCCGAGTTCCTGGAGTTCCACGAGGGTCCCCGTCAGGGAACAATGCTCCTGGAACATACACAGAGGGAGGGAAACCCTGTTTCTCGCTGAGATGAAGGGACATCCTGGAGGGGGCCATGTTCTCAGATCAGCGCAGGGAAAAGAGACACAGCCAGCAGCTTCCTCATGTTCCCTGTTCATTTGATGATCTCTCTACCTTTCTTTAGGTTGCAAAAGCAAACCATATCACAGACATTTTGAAAATAAAGAAAAAGGACAAATACAACCTCTTAACCTTACCATCATAATGAAATGTATTGAGTCTGTTGATAATTATTAATTCATCAATTGATTAATATTCTATCTTAATTCAAAAAGGATTTGAAGATGCCTCCAAGCTAATATGCGGCACCTTAGAATATGAAAAATAGCTAGAATATCAGAGTAAGGGAGAAACAGATTTCTCGATGTCCATATAAACCTGATGTGCAGAAATGCCAACTGATACAACTATTCTTACAAATTGGTGTATTTCCTCCCAGCTTTTGAAAGTATGTACATTTGTACAGTCTGGATGCTTCCCCCTGCCCCACCCCGCAACATGTGAAAAAATTTCCATGTTCCTTTCTCACTCTTATTGTTCAGGACTGAATGATCAATCGCAAGGATGTGCCCCTAATTTATTTAATCATTCCTCTATTGTTGGATGTTGGGTTATTTTCAATGCTATTGTTAAATAAACAATGGCCTAATTAACATCTTGGTGCTTGTAACTTTTTCCATATTTTAGAATATTTCCTTAAGTAGATTTCCAGAGGTAAAATAACTTATGAAGGGTTCAGACTTTTTTTTTTTTGGCCTTTGAAATATATTCCTGTGCTGCTGTCCCCAAGGGTCATGCACTTCTGGGCTGTCTCCAGCAGCATACTGCTGTGTGTTCCACTGCGTCTTCCTCACGAGCACTTACACTGAATTTAATAGGGAAATAATGAATTGCTGTTTTCCTTATGTATACATTGAATTATAGGTATGTTGCCAGGTTACCTGTTGGCATCTCGGTGTTTTTTTCCATGCGTTTGTTTAAATTCTTTTTGTACCAAATGCATGAACCCTTCCACCATAAGATAGTTTGTAAAGTATTTTCTCTAGCTTATTTGACTTTTACTGTGATTTGAGGGGTTTCTTTGCCTTTGATACTTAGAAATTTTACATTTTGGATAGTCAAAGTTCTTGATAATTTCTTCTCTCATTTCTACCTGTTTACCTAGAGACTGTCGTCCAAGTTCATCAGCCTGGCAGTCCAGGCCGTGGTGATCTCGGCTCAGTTCTCCTTTCCAGAAGCCTCACTTTCTGTTCTCCTCTTGAAGCCTTCTTGTCAGGAAGCTGAACAAGTGGCATATCTATCTAGTGTATTTGGCCCTTGGCGTGGATGATTTTTTTTTTAACACTCCCCTCTTCTGTATGACAAAAAAAAATATTCTCAATACTAATCAGGAAATAAAACAAATAATGAGAATGGCCAGAAAGGGACTGCTGACAGAGCAGTGCAGCTTTTCTGTTGAATTTGGTATATATGACCCTGCCAGTGAAAAAGAAAAAAAAAGTGAGGGAAGTAAAATGGATCTAATACTTGTTAAATACATTAATGCATGGTTTGGAAAAGGGAAAGATTACCTTTACATATTATATTGGTCTATAGCTGTAATAAAGAATAACATTGAACTCTTTTGAATCTAGTATAAATTCGTCAGACTTCATGAATCTCCTTTGCATACTCATATTCAGTAGACAGAGATGGATTTGTCAGTCCATCTTCTCTTATAGTTGGTTGCACAGCACTTTTCATTAGTTTGAATTTTGAAGTTTCTTTCGATTCAGGCACAACAGTTAGAAAAAAAATCTTAAAAGATCAATTTGTCAGAAATTCACAAATTTCCCACTCTGTAGTAAATCCAGGAATTATAATACTGTCCTCATCTTTATTTCTTTGGAGACTGATTCTGTGTCTGCTGTTGAGAAACTTTAAACATAAATAAAAACTCAAAATGACCTCATAGCATGGCAGGATGGAAGTAGCCCAGGCGCTGTTTCTTTGTCTGTTTACTGGGCCACCATTGTTTAGTTCTGGTCCGAAGTTTATTTCTGGTCTGCTCTTGAAGTTCAGGAGCATAGTGCCACAGGATCTGGGGACAACTAACCGTGCCCTGAAGAGAGCTCGGATGATTTTGAATCCTGTGAACTTGCCTTTGAAAGGTGTTTAGCTGAGTCTCCATGGGTGTCGGGGGCTGACTTTATAACTGGGAGTTCTCTGAATTAACTTCTTGTAGAATACAATATTTATTAAAGGATAAGTAATAAGTCTGTGGATTTGAAGCTCACATATGGTATTAAAATGAAACAGTAATGCAGCAATTGTTTAGAATTAGACAAAAGGCTTGGGGAGAGGGTGGTAGGGATACATTCCATCAGAGTTGCCAGCTCCTGATGATACTAAAAACCTGACCAGTGTTATTACTGTTTTAAATACCCTGCAGACAATTTATCCTCTTAAGTGGGTACCTACTTATTAGGTTGCTTGCCTCTGAGGCAGACTGCACCCATTGCCTGGCCCTTGGTGTCAAGGTTAGCTGAGCTGGTGGGCTTTTTTTTGTTTCTCTGCTTTTCTCAGGCCTACTCTCTCTCTCTCTCTCTCTCTCTCTCTCTCTCTCTCTCTCTCTCTCTCTCTGTCTGTCTCTCTGTCTCTCTTGCTCCCCCTCTCCCCCCTCCCTGTCTTTCTCTCTCACACACACCCCCACTCATTTTCCTAATCTTTCAAGATTTAGCTGAAATGCCACCTTTTCCATGAAGATCCCTCCTTTCTTTCCTTCATTTCTCAGCAAACCTTCTGCCGCCCTATATATGTGCCTCTATACAGTCACTGACATTTTCTACCCTTTATTCTGGTTATTCAGGCCCGTGCTTCTCTGCTATAATGGACTGTGTGTGGGCTCCCTGGCACCTAACACTGAACCTAGTATGTAGTGTCTGATTCATCTCGTGGGATTTGAATGGGTATAGATTATTCCAGGTGGTAAAGTGGCACAGGAGGGGGAGGTAGGCATCAAGAGCCACCAGATTTCAGGGTTCATAGAGAGGAGATATGGGTGGAGTCTGTTTCAGTCAGATAAGGGCCTGGGGCCTGCAGAGAACAGCAGGACTGATTTGCGCTAGGTAAGGACAGCGCCTTCTGGAGGGTGTGGGCTGATGAAGGGAGGTGACATATTTGCAGAACCAGCGTTGGCCTGGGTGTGCGGAGACCTGGATTTTTCTCTGCTGAACTGTGCTCTCAGAAAGACTCTCCTCTGTCGGGGTCCCCTCTGTAGCAAAGGACCTGACGAGGGGTCTGAACTCCAGCTGCTTCTTGCTCTGACATTCAGAGTCTCACACAGGTGCCTTGGGGGGCCCTGCCTTCCGCATGTGCCCAAGCCTCGGCCAGCCCCACCCCAGGTCTGCGGGGAAAAGCAGACCCATGTATGTTGTGCACAGCATGGCTATGGGAAGGTCTGGGTGGCCTGATTCGGGGGAGGAGGCCAGGGAGGCAGCCCAGGCCTGGGGCCTGGTTCTGGGGCTCCCCCTGTCTGCCTCTCTCCCTGAGGAGCTGGCCCTGCGGTGAGACCACTCACAGAGCCTCCGAGGCTGCTGCTTCTGCTTCTCGACCTCAAGGTGTGTGTGTGAGGCTCCCCTTTGTGGTTCAGGAACCCCAGCCGTAAGCCGGACCCCACAGACAGAGCTGGGGATTCTGGGCGAGTCCCCTCTTCTGTCTTCTCAACCAGGCTCAGTCTTTGGGGGGTTCCCAGCCACTCAGTTTAACAGGCATTTATTGGTTCCTGACCCTGGGAAAGTAATGTGCTAGGGGCTAGAGATTCAGCCATGAGGTGGCCATGGGCGGCCCTCAAGGAACGCTCACTCTAGTGGGGGTGATGCTTGTGGCCCGACCAGATCATTTGAATAGACCATAAGCGGAGCGACGAATGCATGTAGGAGATATGGACGAACAGTGACGCCCGGGAGGGAGGGATCAGTTGTCACCATGCGCTGGGCGAGGGGAGCCAGGTCTGGGGAACGTGCGAAGAGGAGATGATGATCACTGAGCGTGGTTTTAAAGATGAAGTCGAGTGCTCTGGGCAGGTGTGGGGAGGGGTGTCCTGCCGAGGAAGGGGCAGGGAAGGCTCAATGCGTGAAGGTGCAGCTGGGTCCTGGCAGATAGGCCGGCCCGTTTTGCTTCGGTGAAGGGGCGCAGGGGCGTGGCCGGGCAGGAGCCCCCGGGAGTCTGTCTGAAGGAGCGTGGTCTTCGTCCTGAAGGCCCTTGGGAGGCGGGGAGAGACCTGCTGGAATCTGCATGATGAGATGTGCATTTTAGAAAGATCTCCAAGGCTGCGGTGTGGAGAGGGGTCCGCAGGAGGGAGGGCAAGCCTGGGAACGGGGTGGCTGTCCTAATGCAGGAGAGACAGAAAGAGCAGGGTGATCGGTGGTCCTAGGGGCGAGAGGGTTGGAATAGGGGTAGATTTGGGTGACTTTGGTGATCTGCCGGATGTTCTGGAAACACTGTGCTGGGTCCTCTTAGCTGTCCCCTGAGGGGAGATCTCAGGGTCACCCACGAAGTTTGTGGGCAGGGGGCCACAGGCCCGGTGCCCGGCCGGACTCTGCTCATGCCCTCTCTGTGCAGAGTCCCTCCAGCCCCTAGCTGCCAGGAAATCACAGTTGGGTGTGATGAGCACCAGCAGAGCTGCTGCCACCTGTGAGGCTTTGCTAAGGAGCTGGTGAGCAGAGGGACACCTCCAGCGCCTGGGAGCAGTGAGCTCCTGCACCTTCACCTCTGAGCTCCTCTGACTCCATTGGAGGCGCCTCCATTGCTGGGCTGCTGCCTCCCCAAACCCCGGCTGCAGGTACGGGTCCCATTGGATCACGTGCTCCCTGCTCTTCTTGTGTCACGGCCTTCCCTGCAGGGAGCCTGGGCCTTCCTACCTTGTCCTCAGAAGACTTCAGGGAGGGTATGGGACCGAGGCACTTGTCACTTAAACCTCTCCTTTATCTGCATGACTGGCCCTCCGCAGTCATGCCTGTCATTTCTTTCTCATGTTTGGCAGGCTGTGGAGGAAGAGCGAGGATGGCCAGGGGCCTCTAAATCCAGGATGAGTCAACACTCAGAGTTTGCTTGGCATCTGCACTGAGAAATACTCAGAGGCCCCTGTGCCCTCTGGTTTTTCCTTCACATACTCGACAGTCTTTTGAGTGTTATAGCCAAGGCCTGTCAGGCTTCCTTCTGGCCCAGCTCAGATGCCATCTGAGTGTCTCCTCGCCCAGGCCGGGCCACAGCTGGCAGTCTCAAATGCCAGGTGCCCCCAGTTCTAAATTCTGCTCCGATGAGAGGCAGAGGCCAGTGAGAGCACATTCTGTTCAGCCGTGACCGAGTGAGGTTCCACTTCTCTGACGAGCAGATAGGGCCAGCATGGCGTGGTCGGCTGATTCAGAAATCCCGGCTGCTGTCTGGGCCCCTGCAGGTAGGGAACCACTGAGCCATCTCTCGTGCTTCCGTCCTCCCCCACCCCCCCCCACTCCCACCTCCCCAGCTGCTAATCTAATCAGAGGCCAGCTTTCTTCGGGCGTTTTATTCGATTCTTTAGGCCTGAATGACCAAGCCTTACCTTGCACACATGATGCAATCAGGTGTTCAGAGCACTCCCCTTGTTTTCCTACATAATCCTCTTCACAGCCGTAGAGGCGTGGGCGGTGCTCTGCATTGTCCTCTCTGTGTGCAGATGGAGAAACAGCAGCTCAGAAAAATGGGCGACTTGTCCACATTTACATGGTCAGTGAGTGAGTAGAGCACCTAAGACCAGCAGAGAGGTCCCGAGGGCGTCTTTGGCACTCTCTCCTCTTTGTCTCTAGACCCAGGAGTTCGGCTCACATGCCGTCCAGGGCCGGGCCGGGGATGGGCATGCACAGGGCTCTGGGGCCCGGGAAGGGAAAGCGCGTCTCAAGGTGAGCCGCCCAGCTGCAGCCCGCGGACAGATGTGCCACCTGGGAACGCGGGCCCAGGATGCCACGGACGTTGGAAACCTGGATTTTTGAGTGAAATGATCTGATTTTTAAATATTGGCAACTAATTTAGAAAAGAAAGAAAATTGTAGCCAGAGAGAAATAGGCCTGTTGGCTGCCATCTGGGATCTAGGCCCTGTGTCATCGGCTCACTTGTCACTAACGGGCTTTGCTGTGGGTCTGATTCAGGATCGAGGGGGATCTTCTGGCTGACTTTGGGGAAAGGGAAGAGGAAACTGATCTAGAAGCTCTCGGTCCATTTGCATCTCGCTGGCCAAGCACCGTGTGAATGGCTCAGCCTCTTGCATCTCCAGGGCAATGCTTTCCGTGTTCCTCCTGGGTCCCCCTGAATTCTGGGGTTCTTGGGCGGTTCATCACCTCGCTTCTTTTTCCAAAGAAATGACAAAATGACGACCGATTGAAAATATTTTCTTCAGTCGGGTTTTTCCTTGGTGACTTCACTCAGAGACAGATGTGCCCTAATAATAGCATTGAGAGTTAAGGGAAAGGGATCAGCCAGCGGGTCCTGTTCCCCAGAAATGATGTTCCAGTTCCTAAATGCGGGCCGTCCCCAGAGGCCTCTGAGGGGCGGGGCCTGCGAGGGAGCGGTGGTCACCGTGAGACTCCAGAGTCCCTCTCTCTGGAACAGAGTCCCTGCAGCTCTTCGTTCACCCCGGAGGGTGGCTGTCACGCCTCAGACACATGCCCAGCTGAGCAGCCACTCTCCTCACAGCCTGGCAGACAAAGGTTCTCCCTCGCTCCTGCTCCCCCACCCCACCCCGCCGTGCCTGGAGGACCCGCGCTCAGCGAGGCCGCAACTCTCTGTCCTGAGCGGCCCAGGCCTCCCTGTGTCCCTCTAGTTCCTTTGGTTCAGGGCCACTGGCTGGAAGGACTCTCCAAGGTCATTAAGCCCATTCTCAGCCTCTGTCATTCCAGAATGCATTTTTCAGATAAGCCTCTCGCATCTCTCAGTAACTCTCAGTAACGTTTCACGTCCCCCCAATTCAGTGGGAGGGAGAGCGACCGCATCTAAGAGAACCGGGCGCGTTCTGTACCCCGTGCAGGCGGCGGGGGGCTTCGTGCGGGTCAGGCTTTGCGGCGGAAGGTGGTGTACGGTGGATGGAACACCTGGCTGCCACACGCAGGTGCCAGCGCTGCATCTGTGGGTTAGCTTCTCTAACCCTGAGAGGGAAGGCAGGGGAGTGGGGGTGGGCGGGAACTTTGCCCGGGTCTCGAACATACAAGATCCCTGCGCGGTTTTACAGAAACCCATCCTGTCTGTAATTATCACAAGAGCTGCTGTGACATATCTCAGTATAAAGTAAATGTTCATTCGTTGTAGCCTAAAGCAGGGAGTGAAGGAAACAGTCGTGGGGGGGTGCGTGTCCCTGCTTCCTGTGGGTGGGAGACCCCCCCCATTTCATTAGGTACTCCAGGGGATAGGAATCGGGGTAGGACCCCCAGGTCTGTCCCCTGATTGGGACACAAGCCTGGGTGAGCCCCTTCGTCCCTGCTGGCTTCTTAGAAGGGGAGGTGGGTCCGCTGCCTGCCTCTCAGGGGCCCTGGGCGCCTCAAACCCACGGGAAAGTGCTAAGTAAGCACTTGGGGATCGGACTGACAGAGATGCACGGGGAAGGGCGATGATGAGTCAATCTGTTTATGAAAATCACACATACCGACGCAAACATCACGATGACCCGGGGGACCGCCGCGTTCTGAGAGCTGACGAGTCTTGGGGGTTCACTGCTGTGTCTTTTTGGCAGCCAGTTTCCTGTGCCTCCCTCAGCGTGCATCTGAACAGATGCATGACTGCCTAACTGAGCGGCTCCGGCCAGAGGAGGGAGGGCGGGTGACTCATAGCAGAATTCGGGGCTGCGCCTCGGCCTCTGGTAGGTGGGCAGGCCTGCAGCCACTTCTTCAGAGAGCAGCTCGGCCAGGGTTTCTGCTTCTCTCCACAGCTCTGAATACCCATTTGCTAAGCTCCATTTAGCCCCCGGCAAATCAGTGTCATCTGTCAGAAATATGAATCACACCAATGTATCTTGCTTGGAAATGTTTTCGAAATAGAGCAAAGTATTTGATATGGCTTGTAAGTTCTCGTGTGGTATGCAGGCTCCTCCTGAAAAGTTTCCTTGATAGAAATTTCTGACGTGGGAGTTCCCAAGAATCTGGCTTTGGAGTTAGTCCAGAGTGACCCCTTACTTACTTACCAAATCTCTCACAAGTGCTTCCTTAGGTTCTCAGAAGCTACTTAAAAGGCAATCTTTTGTCTGTTAATATTCTTGATCTGCAGAAGCAAACTTTAGCAAGCCGGCTGAGGAAATCTCCCTTCTACTATGCCCAGTAGGATCCTTCGGCTTTTTAATTTACAGCCTGAAGATTTTCAATCTCAGTGAATCTCTGAAGACATACAAGGGAGGTTTGTTTCCATAAGCAGGGCTGTGCTTGTGAGAGCTACGAGGAGAGACGATGACATTTTAGATGCTTCAACATCTTGCAGAAAACTTACTTTCAAATTCCTGGCTTTTTAAATGTCGTCTTCCGCCACGAGATAAAGAAGTCTGTTTCTGCAGAGCTGCCTGGCCCTGTCTCCTGGGCAACAAGCAGAGTGACTTCTTTCAGACCATTGGTCCCTAAGGGAGGGTCTGCAGGAAAGAGAAGAGTCTGGTGTACAGGCTGGTGGCTTCCGTGGGAGGCTGCCCTCACCCGCTGTCTTTCACACCCTGCTTAAGAGTGTCTCCTGGGCATCTGGACTTCCAGAAAGACTGTGTCGAAGGCAAGCCCCAAGCTCCTCCTGGGTTCATTTCATGGCAAGGAACAGGACTGTTGCTGGAGACCCACTTCCTGCCAGCCGTGGCCTTCACCTCTGCCCTTTCCATGGAAAGGGGGGGATGGGGGTAGTGGGTGTCAGACCCTACCGCTGATGTGTGCTGAGCCAACACAGAGCCCCCACACGTAGGGAACTCAGACACCAGACGGGGCGGGCGAAAGGTATGCAATACTCACTTTTACTGACTGCTTCTGTCTGTGTAACAGGCATTGCTCATACAGACTTTAATCCTAAGACAATCCTGTAGGATGGGAAGTATTCCCATTTTAGAGATAAAGAGGAAACTGAAGCTCAGAAGGGTTTGGTAACTCGCCTAATACCACCAGCCAGAATCTAAACAGGCTCTGAACCTGGGTTTATCTGGCTGTAAGGTTGCAGTTTACAAATGACAAGAAACCAGGCAGCCCAGCAGAGCTTGGACCCTGGGGCTAGACTCCCTGGGTTCAAATCCTGGCTTTGCCACTTCCCGTCTATAGAACCTTGGCAGGTTGTCTAATCTCTGTGAGCCTCAGTGTCCCTATCTGTAAAATGGGATAATGAGAGTACCTATGTGATAGGTTGAGATGTCCATCATACATAGTCCTCATCTAGCACTTAGCACTGTGTTTGCCTGGTGAGCACTACAGTAGCTACTAGCTGTTTGTTACCTCTGCTGGAACAGACCACTGGCTGTCGGCCCTACCTGTAATATCTCCGAGAGCTGAGAAGGAGGGAGAGAAAGCCCGTAGCCCCCCAGGCCAGGGAAGCTGGAGGAAGTGTGGGGGCTGGGGTGGGGCAGACCCCTCTCAGGCGCTGGCCCAAGAGGGGCTCAGTGCCACTTGTCTGCTGATCACTGAGGACCTCCAGTAAATTTCCACCCTCTGTTTTTTTGCATTTTACCAAAGTAAAAATAAAATCCCTGGGGAGGGATGGACAAGGCGAAGGGAGGGAAGAGGGGCTGGTGTGTGTGGCAGGGGTGGCCCGCACCAGCCAGCCGGGCAGAGCCCCAAGTGTGCCCTTTCCCAGGGGAAAGGCCGAGCCTTTCTGTCCTGTGAGCCTTGTCCACGAGGAAGGCAGCTGCTAGAGGCCACCCCCACCTCTCTCTCTCTCTCTCTCTCTCTCTCTCTCTCTCTCTCTCTCTCTCTCTCACACACACACACACACACACACACACACACACACGCCTGGACTCTTCCCCAGCCCCCAGCCACTCCCTGTTTCCTGCTATTGTCGGTCCCCAGCCTCTGGTCCCAGCAGCCTTTGAGCCGGGCTCCCGAGGTGACAGGCCCGCTAGGCCTCTGTGTGCACCAAAGCATTTCCTATGCCTTCTGCTGCTTCCTCTCTCGCCTCCTTCCTCCAGGCCTCCATTATTTTTAGTTCTAAAGAAGATGGAATCCAGGAGGGAGGAGGAAGGCGGAGCCAAGCGAGTGACCTTCCAGAGCAGAGATGGAGTGTTTGCGGCCCGGAGGGGAATATCAGAGGCATTTCCGTTTCGGGCCAAGGATACCTCCATTCTTGGGTGACTAAAAAAAGGTGATTTTGAAAGATTGCGGGCCCCTTTGAGGCCAGCTCCTGTGAAGCTAGGAAGAGGGAAGGAGGATAGATCTGGAATTGTCACTGATGGGAGTATTTTCTTTGCTGGGTTGACTAGTCTGAGTAAAAAGATGGGCCCTTCATGTCATGTGTGCATGTGAAGGGACCCCTGGAGCCTGCGGCCAGCCAGGCTGCCCCCTGCCTTGGGGCCTCGGGGGTACGGCGAGAACCCCGGGCAGACTGAACAGGAAGTTCTCACACGTATGCCCCTCCTGCTCCCTGGAGTTGTCTTCGGAAAACTCCAGGCTTGAGCAGGTGCGCGTGAGGAAGCATGAGCTGGCAGGTGGTGCTGGGCCTGTAAAGTTTTCTTATCGGTCGTGTGGCCAGTCGTGTTGTACGCCCACTGCTTGTCCAGCGTAGGGGCACACAGCCGTGTTAGGACGAATCCCCAGTTCTCCTCTTGTTCTGGGAAACACAGCACAGTACAGAAGAGTCACAAAGCACACCCACCCCGTCCTGCTGTGGGAGGGTCCGGGAATGGCAGGTGGCCACAGTGGCCTGAGTGTCATGGGGACACGCATTCCAGGTATGGGACAGGATGATGTCGGCCTTGCTGATGGATCGGAGAGGGCGCCTGAGAGAGCGAGTGTGGGGAGCGAGGGCAGAAAGGTGCCTGGCGTGGCCCTGGTTCCTGGGGGGGCCTCGCCACTTCCTGTGTGGTTCTGGCTGTTGGTGGGGGAGGAGCACGGCCATGATATGATGTTAGGCGGACCATGTGTGCAGCCTGGGCGCTGCCCTTGGCCTGGGAACTGGGCCTCTAGCTGCAACCACAAGAAGGCCGCTAATCAGGAGAGGACAGCCGGGCAGCGCTCGGGCTTTTCCTGGCTTTGGCCAGAATGAGCTGCCAGGAGTCGGCTTCCAAGGTGCCTCCCCCGGAGACAGTCAGCCCAGCCTGCGTTTTAAGATGGAAGCTGTAGGTCCTGGCTGGGTCCTACACACTCAGCCTGGAGCATCACCGCCTCTCCATCCACCCAGAGGTGCGGCGGAGGGCTCCCAGCACTCCCCCTGAGAACGCAGAGCTAGTCCTGCCTCTGACCATCCTTGCTCTGGTTCTGCGGGAGCCTTGGCTGGCGGGTTCCCGAAAGGACAGGTGAGGGGGAGCTGGTGCCCACCCAGACACTCAACGAAAGACATTCTGAACCCCCCACCACCACCACTGTGAGGGGGTGGAAAGGCGTAGGAATTAAACATCGCTAGGGCCTTTCTCAAAAACCGTCTTTGCGTTTGGTTTTGAGGAGACTTTCCTTGTCTGTTAAAGGGGTCAGATGGTTCGCCTTCAAATCCAGCCTCTTATTTTTAGCCAGAGCTACCTGCCCTGCCAAGTCCTTGGGCTTAATTTTTCCGATCCCTGGTGTCTTGGTTATTCTGAAAGGCCTTTCCTGCTCCCCGGCAAGCCCGCCGCTCGCTTTTGGCAGGGGCAGGTTTCGCTTTTGGCCCCAGCCAGGTTTCTGGAACCAGGGTTCCAGGAGGCAGCTATTGAGCCGGGGGGCCCTACCTGCCTGGGCTTGCACCCAGCTGCCGTCACAGGACGGCTCTGCCAGGGCGCACACAATGGACAAAGCTGGCCGGCCTCGGCCTGGGAGAAGCACGGGCTTTTTCCCCAGCGAAGGAAAGAACGATCGATCGCCAGAGAAACCCTAACTGCTGTTTGAGAGAGACCCACAGAAGAAGGAGGGAGGAAAAAAAAGCGTTTTTTTCCAAACATGGAAAACTCAGCGACTTTCGCTCAGACTTTTGCAAACGTAGAACAAAGGCCACCGACAGGACTGAACTGTCCCTGGCAGGGGCGTCTTCCGTCCACTCTGGGCGCAGGGCTGAGTGTGCCTTCCCCGGGCGCCCTCACTGCGTGTGTGTCAGTGAGACTCAAAAGGAGGGCAGGACAGGTCTTTATTGAGGCCTCCCTACCCAACCCCCACCCCTGCACCCCTCCACCCCCATCGGAAAGGTCGCTCTATTTTGACCAAGCACTTGCTGTTTATCTGGGGCTATTTTTTAAGTCAGGGAGAGGCAGAGAGCCCCCGGACAGGGAGAGAGGAAAACAACATCCTCGGAATTAAATGATGCCAACCAGGAAGCTGTGTGACCTTGGGCAGGTTACTTAACCTCTCTGATCATGTGTCTGTGATTTACAGAAGGGAGGTAACACTAGCAGTGCTGTGAGGATTACGTGAGATTTTAGCATAATCGAATGCTCGGTAATAAGTTAGGCATTTAAAATGTGATTTCTTTGCCTCTTTTCCCCACAAGCCAGGTTATCACCTCTCACCAACACACACGCACCCATGCACGCACACACACATGCACACACACGCGCGGCAAGGCAAAGAATTCTGGCAGTATTGTTTGGAGAGTCAAGGGTTCAGAGATAATTCCCATTTTTTGACATTTTAGAGATTTTCCCTCACTTCTTTGACTCTTGAAAAAAATGGAGACTCTTTATAATGATCTAAGCATGAAAATTAGCCAAGGGATCAGATTATTTAAATAAACAGAGACGTGCTAGAGGGAAAAGTTTCAAATTGGGGGAGTAAGTCAGGTGGGAGAGAGGGTAAGAAGAGTATGGACACCCCCTTTATAAGATGAAATCTGTTCGGAAATCTCACTATTTACCCCCAAACACTTTTTCGGTGGCGCCCAGCGGAGTCCCACACACGTGCAGTGGGCTGGTTTGAGAAACTCCTGCCAATTCACTGACCTTCTGCACCAGAGACTGGTGTCCAGGCGCTGGCCGGTCTGACGGCACCTGAGTCGCAGCCACCGCCCCGTGGGCTCCCAGAGGCCCTGAGCACCCAGAGAGAAGCTCTGTGCATCACACAATTAGCTCATCTTCTCGCCCCCGGCAATGATCTGACCTTCTGGACGTGCCCAGCTAGACTCTCGCCCATCTCACCCATGTGGTGGCTTGGAGGAGAGAACTCTTTCCATTTAGAAAAACAGACACCAAAGTCGAAGCAACGTGAACATCGTTGGTCGGCCTGTCCCGTGACGGTCTCCAGGGCGCCTGTCCAGGAGCCTTAGTACCTCGTCCGTCTGTTCTCACTGTAACCCCATGGGGCGGGTGGGGCGCGTGCCCTGTGGTGGCGCCCAGTTCACCAACGAGCACAGCAGGGGGCAGGGCCGGCTTCCCCGTGTGCGGGCTGGGCGGGCCCCACGGGCCTCGCCGGGTGCCACGTTTGGTCCACGCTCTGCCGTCTCCATCTTGACGTTCTGACTCAGCTTTGGACGAGGGGCTCACATTCTCATTCCACACGGGGCCCCATGCCTCATGTGGCTGATCCTGACGGTAGCCAAAGCGTTTCGTGAGTGGGGGAGGGGGGCAGAGGCCCCTTGTCCCCCACCCTTGGCCCTGGCCCCTCGCTTCCCCAGCCCTTCCGGCCTGTTTTACAGAAGACGAAGGCTGGGCTTGAGGTTATTATCCCTTCTGTTTGTGTAAGGCAGCATTTCCCTCAGCCTGACCGGGAGAACCAGCCGGAGGATGGCGTTTGCCTAGAAGCCATTAGCATCACGCGACGGGAGGCTTGGAATCTGGTCTAGATAAACACACAACACCAGGGATGCTGCCCGGGCTCCTCCCTGGCGCAGCCCGGGCCCTGGCATCCCAGCGGGCCAGTGGGCGGCTTCTGCCCTGGGCCCTCGAGGGCTCAGGACAGCTCCAGGGCTGGAGGCGGGTGAAGAATCGCCGGGCGGGCGGGCTCTGCGTCCTTCGCAGGGCTCCTCAGTCAGGTAGCCCGTGCGCTCTGAGGCCCCAGGTGTTGTGTGTGGGCGCTGGCCTCTCGGGAGTAGACTGACATCTGCCGTGAGACCAGATCTGGGCAGAGAGAAAGAGGAAAAGGTGAGACAGAACATGTCATGCCCCCATCCTCTTAAAAAGGTGCCGCTCCTCCTGGCAGGTGATGCGGGGCGTGGAGGCAGGTGCGGGACGGGCTGGCTGTCCGTGGCTGGGGAAGGCTGGGCTGCTGTTGGCCGGTTCCTGAAACTCACTTTCCCTGTGACTCCTGTCATCCCAAGCATGAAGAGGGCTGGGTTTCGTGGCAGATGTTTCTCTCCCACTACAAATCTCTCTCCACATTCTCTGAATACCTTAGCGCCTGTCAAGTCAGGTTCGAGGGGAGGGAACCTGCCCAGAGCAGCTTCAGAGCAGCAGCCGTCCCTGGGCCTTAAAGAGCCCCAGCCCACTTTCAGCCTCCCGTCTGGCTGTTCTCTGGTCCTTTCGTCCTAACCTGCTTCGAGTGAATCGGAGCCCTAACCTCTCCTTGTGCTGCCAGAGGGTTGCACAAGACCCCGCCTCCTACAGAGCGAGGTCAGGGCTGTGACAAGTGAGCAGAAGGCACTGCCCTGCACTCAGGCACGAAACGGAGCAAACCGAAGCTAGTGCTTATCCAACCCAGGTGGGCGTGCAGTCACCTCGGGTTTTGGGCAGCTGGGTCTCCTCCAAGCCCATAACCTCCAGGTGTCACCTGAAAACCCTTACTCTGGTCTTCAGTGGACTTAACCACCCAGCACAGAATCAAGGTGAACGCTGCGTGTCTCCAGCGCCCCCTGTGGCCCTTTACCTGCACGGCAGGTGATCAGCTCGAGAGTGCTTCCCTTTCCCTTGCAGCGTTTGCAACATCCGAAGTGCAGGATTCCTGCCACAGTCTAAGCGTTCAGCTGGTCTGATCTGAGCACAAGCTACACTGGAAGTGGCACTCGTCCAGCCCCGAATGGGACGTGCTCGGGTTTTGGTGGCTGGACTGTCTCCCAAAGGCAAAGAGGACTCAGGGATGGGGTTTCTCGCTGGCCGGTAGGCACGGCCGTTGGGAATTGGGCAGAGGTTCCCAGTATGAGCCAACACCCCCTGGCTGTGGCAGAGAATGGAATGACTGTGGTGAAATTACTTTATCTGCTGAGTCTTGGGTTCTTCATCTTACAGAGAAAATATTTCTTTCTATCTATCATCAGGTGGTTGAGAAGATCAGGGATGAGGCCCTAAAGTGCCTGGTCCGGCGCCTGTCCCCTAGAAAGAGCTCCGTGGGTGATAAGAGTCATGAATACAAACCCCAGGCCCGGGGCTGGCGGATGTGCTCCACATCTGGAGAAGGAGCCCTCCCAGCCTCCAGGGAGATGCCAGATGTGCTCCACATCTGGAGCACAGGGCTGGCGGACGTGCTCCACATCTGGAGAAGGAGCCCTCCCAGCCTCCAGGGAGATGCCAGATGTGCTCCACATCTGGAGCACAGGGCTGGCGGATGTGCTCCACATCTGGAGAAGGAGCCCTCCCAGCCTCCAGGGAGATGCCCGCCGACACCTGTCAGGCATGTGGAGCTCTGGGGACATTCCAGGAAGGGTCAGCAGAGGGTGTCCAGATGCCCCCGGTGACTGGAGGTGATGAAGGGACAGGGCCAGTGAAATGGGTAGGCAGCCAGTGCTGCCCTGGGGGAGGGGACCGGGGGCCCTCTGCCACACTGTGTTCCGGGCACCTCACAAATCTCAGCTTCAGAAAATGGGGACCTGGGACCGTGGTCCGATTTTAGAGAATGGACAGGCTATTGAGAAGGCCCTGGGAGAGAAAGGCAGAGAGGGCCGAGCTGTGAGGGTCCATTGCTCTGGCCGGGTTCTTCCTGGTCGTGGGCTGCCCTGCTTCTTGCCTCGTCACCTGCCGTAGCTGGAGGAAGCGGCCTGGCACCCAGTTCTGAGGACCGTGGCTTCTTGCAGCGAGGGGCCTGGGGGGAGACTGTGGGCCCAGCTGGGCTCACCCGCTGCAGGAGGCAGCTTCTACCTCGAGTAGGTCTGGGTCTGGTCCTGGCTGGGGCCGGGTCTCCTGCCACTGGAAGGGAACTGCCCATCTGCCCATCTCCCGCCCTGTCCTCTGTCTCCACGGCCGCGGGCTGGATGGCAGGTGGGGGTGGGGAGCGGGTCACCCCGCAACCTCCTTTCCCAGGCCTGGACTTGGACCTGGAAGCGCCGCTTCTGGTTAATGTCTGGCAGCCACACGCGGCGCTGCCTGGGTGCTGCTATTTAAAACACGGGGAAACCCCTGCGTGCCGCTGCCAGCTGAGCGAAGTCCCCTGGTGTGCCGCCCGCCCCGGTGGAGTATTCCGCCAGCCTCCACTGCGCGGGCAGCCGTGGGATGCGGGCTCTCGTGGCCTTGGGCATGCGGGGGCCCCTTTTTCACGTGGAGGAAATGCTTCCTCTCGGAGGAGGCGTGGGGAAGGGGAAGCTGATCACGAAATGCCTCGTTTATTCCGAGCTCGGCGATGTTGGGAGGAGGGTCTTGGATTAGAGGACCCCCTGCCCCAGCAGCCCTCTCCCAGCTGGGCCCCTGGTCTTCAGTCTCTGAAGAGGGGTCCAGAATCTGTAGGTTTCACAGCGTCAGACGCCCCTGCTGGGCCCGAGTCTTGCTGTTCTCGTCCAGCGTCTGTTCCCTCCTGCCTCCCAGGGTCACGGGTCCCCGGGGGTCTCCGGAGAGCTGTGTCCTGATGGGATGGGTCTGACCCAGACTGAGACTCCACAGTGTTTGTCTCTGGGTAGCGATGGCAGCACCGCTGCTCGGCCCCAGACTCACTGCTCCCCTTTCCCTGAACGCAAAGCTAAGACTTCCACGAGCCCCCCGCGACCTCGTGGCTCTGCCTCTGGGGATGGCTGTGCCATTCTTCTTTTACAGGTAAGATAATAGGGCCTCAACAAGGGTCAGGAGTTTGTTCAAGGTCAGTCAGCGAGGAGGGGACGGAGCCAGGACTCACCCAGGTGGGCCTGCCGCCCCCACGCCACACTCCCCTGAGTCCAGGCGTCTCGGCCCAGCATCCAGGGCTGGCCTTGCCTGCTCCCCCTCAGCTCCCCCTGCTTCCAGCGCCCGTTCTCAGCAGATGGAGTCCCAAATCCCTGTCCCAAGCCTCGGTCCCCACAAGCACCCCTACCTGCAGTGTCTTCTTCCCTGTCCAAGAGTCTTCCTTCCCCCAAACAGCCTCCGCTGGGCACAGTCATCATCAGTCTTTGTGTGGACCCTCCCTGACCCTAAGGCACATCTTCCCCGGGTCCTCTGTTGCCACCGCATCCACCAATGCAATGTGAAATGACACGAGGCACCGGGGTGTGGCAGTGGCCCTCCCTAGTCTTCCACCATGGCGGTTGGGATGTGGCCGGTCATTTTCCAAGGTCTTAACATGGCCATCAGTCCAAGGAGCCTGGTGGACCAGCCGTTCATCCCTCACTAGACAGATGAGGAAACTGAGACTCGGAGAAGGGCAGTGTGGGTTTAGTTGCTCCCGGACGGACGGAGGGGTGGGATAAGAGCACCCTGCCCGTCCCACGTCCCACCCACCGCCCCTGGACGTTTCAGACCCCAGTCCCCTCCAAGCAGGGACGTGACCGGACCAGCAGGCACTTTTCCTCTGGGCCTACCATGCCCCGGGAGCCACCACTTGGCTCATCTCGCTTAGCGAGGTTTTTCCATTGTTGCCTCAGTATTGTCCACGCTATTGTTTACACAGCCTTCTGGGCTCCCAGATAAGAACTGCCTCTCTTCCTCCGCCTTCGGAGATCTCCATCAGCGGGATCGAGACAAAACGCCCTTGTCTGTGAGGGCCCGGCCCTGTCGTCATGTGGCCTGGCAGAGCAGGCCGCCCTGGCTTAAGATACTAAGATACCTAGGTCTTGGTGGTAGGTCAGGGCTTCTGGGATGCGGATAAAAATTGCCAGGATCAGGAGGGAAAGATTCTTCTCCTTAAATAGATTTTAACTCGAAAACTTGAGGACAGAAGCAGCTGAGTCTCAGCAGAGAGAGAACAAACAAGGGAGGCTGATTTAACCTTGATTTAACCTCCGGTTCCACCAGTATCCCCAGGGGGGCTGCTGGCGACTGTGGGGCAGAGAGTGAGGAGACACACCTTCAGGCAGAGAGTGAGGAGACACACCTTCAGGCAGAGAGTGAGGAGACACACCTTCGGGGGCCCCCTGTCAAGGCAGGACCCGCCTCACCCCCTTCTGTGGAATTCCAGCGTCTCCTTCCCAGCTCGTGGTTTCCACGCTGTGGTTTGGCTGCTCAGGGATCCGCTTTCTCGGGAACCGGAAGCTTCTCCGTTCGGGTTCCCGTCGCCGCTTCAGGGGCGCGGGGTTGTAGGGTGCTCGATCCTCACCTCCGTCGCCTGTTCTCACTAAAGCAAACGGAGGAAGATTTGTTTCTAGACAGGATTTATTGCTGGCGGGGGGAAGGGATTTTTTTTTTTAAAGCAGTTATACAGGTGAGGGTTAAAAGGCCAGCTTTGTCGCTTACTTCTCCGAGGCTCAGGGTCTGCAGATGTCGGTAACTGCCTTGCATGCGTGCTCGCTGCGGAAACAAGAAGGTGCTCGATGAGTGCTAGTTCTCCTTTCTGCCCGAGGAGCCCATCCTGCCCACGCGCACACGCACACATGCACACGCATGCACACACACAGGTTTTGCTTCCGACACGTCCTGAGAAGCAGAAGTACAGTGAAAAGGAGAGACCTGTGGGCCTGCTCGCCCTGTGGGCCTGTGGGGTGGGGGTGGGGGTGCTGTCCCTGGGGAACTCCCTTTAAAATCTCTCCTCAAACCACTCCCTGGCTAGAGGTGCTTCTGTTGCCACCACTCCCGCCAATGAAACGTGAGGTGACACGTTGCAGCTGGGTGTCGGGCCCTCTCTAGTCCTCCTCCGAGGGGCCATGCTTGGGATGCGAGAGGTTATTTTCAAGTATCTGAGAGTGTCCGTCAGTCCACGGAGCCTGGCGGGCCTGCTGTCCAGCCCTCAGGCCCTGAGAGGGGCGTGAAGAAGGGCACTATGTGTTCACTTGTTCCCGGTGAGGGTGGCATGGGACGGCGTCAGCCTGGCTTGAGGGCTCCCTGCCACCCCCCCTCCCACCCCCAGAACCTGTGAGACTCTTGTCCCCAAAGGTCCCCTTCCTTCTGGTCTTTTTGCTCAGGCTGTGTGTAAAAACAGGCTTTGCAGATCTGCTTCTGACTCCGTGCTGCACAGGGGACAGAGACGAGGTCCTTGGAGCCACTGAGGGCACCTGCACAGGGGGCCGTGGCCCTTCATCCTGCGGCCGGCGGCGGGGGTCGCCCAGCTTTGAGTTCGTCTAACCGGAAAGCAGTCGCTGTCTTTCTGACGTGGAGCTTCTCGTTTGCTTGTTTCTAGAGCAAATCATGGAGGAAAATCAAAAACATGGTGCACTGGTCTCCCTTCGTCATGTCCTTCAAGAAGAAGTACCCCTGGATCCAGCTGGCAGGACACGCAGGTAGCACGGTTCTCCCGGACTTCCTGTCGGGGACGGCCGGCTCTCTGGGGAGTCACCTAGCACCTGTGGGAGGGAGGGCGGGCCGGACCCTGGATGCTCCTGGGGACGACTGCGGTGGGACGGTTCTCGCTGAGAACTGGCAATGGCGGTTGCAGCCGCACTTACTCGCCAGATGTGACCTTAACGCTGCCTTGAAAGCTCACGGACGGCTGTCCTCTCCAGAGTGGGTGCCACCGCGCCCCCAAACACGCACACACCCCGCCTCTGCCTCAGTCTCTGTCTCCCAGTTTAACTCAGGAAAACAGATGAAACCGTCAGCCTTATGGCTTGCCTGCCATTGGTCATCCTAGACAAAGAGACAGCGCTGACCCTTTCGCTGAGCACCTACTGTGTGCCCACCTGGCCATGGTCCTAGGGGGTCACAGCATGAAGGGGAGCGTGGTGTCCGTCCCGAAGCAGCTGGTGGGCAGCAGACAGGGTGGAGAGCTGGGTGCAGGTGGCCGGGTGCCAGGTCACCCGCAGGGTTCCGAGTTCGCCCGTCGACAGCAGGCAGGAGGGACAGCGGGAGCCAAAGCCCCAGAGCTGTCTAGTCCACGTGTGGGGCCCGTTGGTGCACATCGTCCTCGGGGCGTTCCAGGGGCCACCCATGGACCTACCCACCTGACTGTAGGCCATCGCAGGGGCCGATGTTTCGTTTACACCCCCGGCCACATTGTCCAGCCCAGGACACGTGGATGGACACCCTTCTCAAATCCTTACCCGATGACGAGGCTCAGGAGCACAGCCCAGGTGGCCGAGCCCTGGACCCCTGCTGTTCAGCCCTCCCGGTACTGAGTCTAGTCCCGTTAGGGCTTCTGCTCTGCCGAGGCCGGAGACACGTTCGTCACCCGACAGGCGGGTGGATGATGGGGGTGGGGATGGTTGTTCTGAAAAGGGGAGTGAGTAGGTCTTGGCACAGGGGGTCCAGCCCTGCTGACCCTCCAGCAGTGAGCGCTGGTATCCCCCCGTTTTCACACTCCTTTAGCCCTGTGCTTAGCAAGCCCCAGAACATCCCCACGGGGCCCGGGCACCATCCCCACGGGGCGGGGACGGCTGCACCTGAGGACCAAGGGCCTCCTCCCCGCTTGCTCTGCAGGGAGTTTCAAGGCGGCCGCCAACGGCCGGATCCTGAAGAAGCACTGTGAGTCAGAGCAGCGCTGCCTGGACCGGCTGATGGGCGACGTGCTGAAGCCCTTCGTGCCTGCCTACCACGGGGACGTGGTCAAGGACGGGGAGCGCTACAACCAGATGGACGACTTGCTGGCCGACTTCGACTCGCCCTGTGTGATGGACTGCAAGATGGGTGTCAGGTGAGCCGGGCTCCGGGGACACTCGCCTGCTCCCGCGCCCAGCCCCGTGGCGGATGCTGGCCCAGCCAGGGTGGCCTGGGGGGGTGGTTGCACCCCTGGAACCCCAGCCCCATTCCAGCTGTTTAAGGAGCTTCTGGCAGCTCTGTGCAGAAGTGCAGCCGCCCACCGCCCCGTCCCGTAGGCCCCTGCAGTGTGCCGGAGCAGCCCACCTCGCTACCCGCCTCACTACCCGTCTCCTCACCCCACCCCTGCTGGCCCCTGTGAGCCTCTCCTGGGAGGAGGGCCTCCTGGGGCTGAGTCGGGCCTTCCTGGTGGTCTCGGCACGAAGTCGCCCCCACCCGGAAGGGCCGCCCCTGTTCTCAGCCAGGGGCCGGCCCCTTCCCCAGCCGAGGGCACGCCCATCCTGGGTGAGCCTGCCTTGACGGAGCTGCCTGGCACCTCCGGCGGGCACGGTCCAGCCCGCAGCCCTCACGTGACCTCCCCTCCCCCGCGCAGGACCTACCTGGAGGAAGAGCTCACCAAGGCCCGGAAGAAGCCCAGCCTCCGGAAGGACATGTACCAGAAGATGATCGAGGTGGACCCCGAGGCCCCGACCGAGGAGGAGAAAGCCCAGCGGGCCGTGACCAAGCCGCGGTACATGCAGTGGAGGGAGACCATCAGCTCCACGGCCACCCTCGGGTTCCGGATCGAGGGCATCAAGGTGAGGCTGCCCGGCCACCCAGCTGCCGGGGGGAGAAGGGAGTGGGCTTGGGCTCTGCCAGCATCCACAGGGGTCCCGGCTGCTCTCAGGACCTTCGAGGGCTTTAAGCTCCTCCCCTCTCAGGCCCAGGTGTGAGCAGCCAGGCCCAGGGACAGGTGTTTGGAGAAACTGGCCTACTTCTCGGTATTGGAGCAGCAATACCAGCAGTATTGTTCTGCTAGCAGTCGGCCTACTACCAGGGACTCTCCCCTTAGCCCAGACTATGCCGGGCACTGGGAACCCGCCCAGGAGCCAGCTTGCAGGATGCCAGGAGGGAGACCTAGCTCATTCTGTCCGTGTCCCGAAAACTGGGGACCGGCCACGAGAGGCAGGCCAGGGAAGGAGCATGCAGCTGCCTTTGCCATCCTAGCCATGACCCCCACTGTGCCGGGCAAGCTCTCTGCATCACCAAACACCTCTGCTGAGGCTGCATCGAGGACACCCCCACCTTTAGGGCCACCTCGTTCTCTCTCCTTTCCTCTTCAGTCTTCCGAGAGGGGTCTGAGAATGCTCCCGCTACATCCACCCCCTTCTTGCTATCAGATTTGAAGCGTCAGCTCAGACGTGCATTCACCCCAAATAGCAAGGCAGGGAGGCGCCAGGCCCCTCAGGGTCGCAGGCAGCATCCCTCCAGAGCTGATGGGGGTCCCCGCAGCATTCTTGGGATTCTGTTGTCTCTCCATCCTCGGCCCACATTGTCCAGCCCTGTGGCCAGGGCCTTGACTCACGGGCAAGCCGAAGCCAGGGCAGGCTCTGCAGCCTCTCCGCAGACAGCATTCAGGTGTGAGGTTCCGCAGCTGTCGCCGTCTTGCTGTTGGTGGCGGCGAGTGGGGGAGCGTGTTCGCCTTCCTCCGGGACAGGTGCTCTGCAAGCTTGGGGCTGAGAAAGCCATTTGCCCCTTCCCTGTCTTCCAAATCCAACTTTTCTCTTTTTTCATATCCAGCCTTCAGACTGGGTGCAGATTGTATGCTCGTCGTCCTCCCCTGCGTGCTCGCTGTCCTTTATCTGTGGGAAACGATCCACTTGTCCCTTCACCTCTCCCTCTCAAGCTGGATGCTCTGGTCTCTGTCCACTGTCCAGCTGCAGGAACAGCCAGCTGCCCGTCTGCTCGGGCTGGGGGCCACCAGCTCCGAGAGAAGCCACTGTCCTCACCAGCAGTCCACCTGCCTCTTCCCTCCCTCGCTCCAGGAGGCGCCCCTCAGGGGGCCCTGCGGGAAAGGCTCAGCCCTCAGCCGGGATACAGGCCACCCCGCAGCCACCCCGCGCCCAGACCCCGCCTTCTCCTCTAGAGGGGGCCGCAGCGCTTTCGTTAATCTCGGGCCTGGCAGTGCGCAGGCCCAGATGTGGGGGCTCCTGGGGGAGCCTTCGGTCCTCACCCTTTGTCCCCCCTGGAGGAGGGACGCGCCGCGTGCCGCCCTGGAACAGACACTGCTAAGCGGACGGCGCGGAGCTGAGCGCGGGGCTGAGGGGACCGCGCAGGGTGTGGGGCGCAGTGCGGGGCACAGTGCGGGGCTGACGGGACGGCAGGGCGGAGGAGCGACGCGATCTCACGCGCTGCGTGGCCCCGGGAACAGCGGTGGGGCGGCTTCCTCTCCCAGCTTTCCGGGAACCTGTGATAAAAGATCTTAAGTGACGATCTCCGGTGACTGCCCCGGGGTCAGTTCTGCGCTCCGCGCCGCCCTTTCAGGTGCTGGGCCCACGTGCCCTCCACTGACCCCCTCCTGCTTCTCCCTAGAAAGAAGACGGCTCCGTGAACCGGGACTTCAAGAAGACCAAAACGCGGGAGCAGGTCACCGAGGCCTTCAGAGAATTCACTAAAGGAAACTGCAACATCCTGGTGAGTGGGGACACCCGGCGAGGGAGCGGGCCCTGGGTCTCTCAGGCCGGGCCACTGAGCCGGGCACAGCAGCGGCAGCCACGGTGCCCGCACAGAAAGCCCTGGCCTCAGACTTCTGCTTGGAAGGCGGTGTGTTCGTCAGCCGGGTCGCTGGGTGCACGGGAAAGCTCAGTGAGCACCCGCTCACTCTTCCCCTGAGCTGTCGACCTCACAGCTCGCCGCAAAGTGAGGTCCATCCTGTCCTCCTAAGAGCAGCCCTTACTGTCGCCGTGTTTCCTCAGCACCCGCTGCCCGCGGGCGTTTTATTGAGTGCGTATCTGGCCCCCGTGTGGCCCTCCGGAGTGGGTGGACGTTCTCGTCCCCATGCTACAGGTGGGGAAACGGAGGTCAAGGGCACACAGCTAGGACAGGGTGGAGCTGGAAATCCCCCAGGTAGGCCGACAGCCTGCGGGTCCCCGAGTCCCAGGTCCTCCTGGACGTGAGGCTGAGTGCAGGAAGTATGTTCGGGAGTTGCTTTGCCCTCCCCAGCAAGAACTGGGCGTCTGTGTCTGTGGTGTGCGTGGCAGAAATTCATGACAAAGTGACTTCCTTTGCCACTGCAACAGCAGGCAGGCTGGACAGATGCTCTGGCCACTGGGATCAGAACCCTGACCCTCCCAGCGGAGGTAGGACGTGTCGAGCCTTCGCACCCCGGTGGCAGGGTGCCCTGTGACCGTCAGAGACCCAGGCTCGTCGGGGCTGTGGGCACTGAGACGCATCTCCTGAACAAGCTCCCAGAGCGGCGAGGCCGGGAGCAGGGACCAGACAGACACCTTTATCTCCAAGGACACTCCGTGCCAGTTGGAACTGGGGATTCTCTCCCCCTTCCTTGTCTGGCCGGGGAGACTGCTCATGGCTCCTGGTGAGCCGCGAGGCTTCAGTCATGGGGCACACACCCCGACTTTTCCGTAGCGTGAGCCCCTGGTCACCAGCACCTCAGCAAAGCCCGCCACAGAGCGCACACTTCCTGTGCCTCGATGGGGGGTTTATCCTGGCGCTGAGCTCCAGGCTGGCGCTGCTACAGACAGGCACTGAGAGACCAACCGCGTATGTCTGTGTGCGACGGGCTTCCCTAGCGGTCCCCAGGGGTGGCGGGCACCCCCAGGGCCAGTACAGTCAAGCCGGGTTTGGAGGGCTCTGTGGAGAGGCCCCTGGCAGAGAGATCTGTGGCTCTTTCACTTGCTCTGTCCTTTCAAAAGTCAGGGCACTGCAGTCTGTATTCAGGAGGACACCATGGCCACCGGGCTTTTAGGGTGCTGCCAGCCTCTGCGCTGCTGGCGTTCTAGAATAAACGTAGCCCTCGTGCGAGGAGCTTCTGGAGGCTGCGCAGCCGCTGAGGACCTGAGCCTCCTGCCCCTCAGACTCACGAAGCAGTGTGGGCTGGAGAAGGCGTGCGGCCGGGAGCCTGGGCACCCCCCTTTCTCTGCGCCTCAGTTGCTGCATTTCTAGATGAGGAGGTGGGACTAAGTTATCAGGGTGGAAGGTCCCTTCCACTCTGACACTCAGTGACTCTAATGAGCCAAATGGGGCTTCAAGTGTTTAAAAATGTGGTCACCTTTCTGTTCCTAGACTGCCTACCGGGACCGGCTGAAGGACATTCGGGCCACCCTAGAAGTTTCTCCCTTCTTCAAGTGCCACGAGGTGGGTATTGGGCTGTTGCCATGTTGGGCAGAGAGACGTGGTCTGTGCAGCGGGCACGACATCTAGGCCTGCCCCCTGAGCTGTGAGCGCACCTCCCGCCTAACAGACCTGCTGGCTTCAAAAGTCCAAGGATGACCGCAGCCAGAGGCAGGCCTTCCAGGATCAGGCTCCTCGCCTCAGGCGGGGACCAGGTAGTGACACGGCGGTGCCAGGCACCCTAGGATGACCACACTGGGCTGTCCTGCCTGAGGTCTGAGGTCATCGTCTTCTCTCTGCTCCCTCCTGGCCACTGTGGTTCATCCGACTATAGTGCCTTAGAACAGAAGCTCTCAGAGCTTCTAGAGCAGCCAGGTGACCCCCACCTGTCGCCACCCTGAGACCTGCGGGGGTTAGGAAGGCCTGCAGGTGCCAGTCCGAGAGCAGCGCTGGAACTTTCCGCTTGCTCCCGCCTTGGCCTGCAGGGGCAGTGGGCAGCAGACAAGGAACCAGACACCTGAGTCAGCAGGTCCCCTGGAGGGTTCGCAAGGTCCTGACGTCAGGGCTCCCGGCCCCACGTCCCTGTGCGCACACAGCTGCAGGCTCTCCGCACGCACGCCGCTGCCCGGGGAACAGCTGCGTTCTCAGGTGCCCTTTCCTCTCCTTGGCCTCACTAACGCCCAGTGGCTCAGGTCCTTGGCTCCTCCTGCGGCCTCTGTCTTCCCAGCTTGAGACGAGGTCTCTGTGGAGCCTGCCAGAGCCTCCCTTGGCTCCGCCCGCTTCCTCAGGGGGCTGGGGCGCCCGCACGCGGCCCTGAGGCCGAGTGGAAGGACTTTAGGCCCCTGACCTCCTGGGCTGGCGGAAGGGCCTCGGGCAGCCCCAGGCTTTGTCTCACATCTCACCCCCTGCCACCCTGTCTTACCTTTGCTGTTATTTCTTGATTCTTTTTTTTTTTTACTGTCCTCATCTGGAGTCTTACTGGGAAACCTCAGGTTCAGAAAGAGGCCAAATTATTGGGGCTTCTGTTCGCTCTGCTGGGAAGAGGAAGCCCCTTCTCTGGGGTCAGCATTTCCAGGGCGTCTTTCCTGCCCTGCCTGGGGCCCCGTGAGCTGTGATGGCCCCTCAGCCTCTCCCTGAACCTGGTCTCCCGGCCCCACACAGGTGCCCGGGGGAGGGGTTGGGCGCTGTGTTCATGTTAGAGAAGGCACCTTACCCCATGGAGGGCACTTTGATTTTGATGCCTGCCACCCCTGGGGGAACCATACACAGGGCCCGGCCTCAGAGACCCTGCTGGGCCCGTGTGCCCAGGACTTTCGGGGGTTGTGCTGCTGGGCCAGGAGGTGATGTGGCCTCATCGCCTGGGCGCCCGCTCTTTCATACAAGTAGTTACTCGGGGTGTTGGGGAGTCACGTTTTAGGAGGGAGAGGTTGAGGACCCAAAGTTCGGCCATGTTCTGAAATAGGCGTTTAGGCTGGATGGCGGGGTGTGGTCTGCTGCCCGGGACTCCTCCCTGCTCCCTGCCCCCACCCACATGGGAGGTAGAATTCGATGTCCTCCGTCCCCTGCCCCCGCCCCTCTGCACGGCCACTTTGCTACCCAGACGAGCACGGGGGAGTGGGGTCAGAGTCGCAGGCTCTGGGCCTGTCCTGAGTGACCTTTCCCCACGTCATTCGGGCCTCAGGCTTCCCCACGTCCCCTGCGTGCCAGGTGGTAGTGCGGAGGGCAGGGTCGGGGCTCCGGCGGTCCCCTCCTCACCTCCCCGCTCCCCGCCCCGCTGCAGGTCATCGGCAGCTCGCTCCTCTTCATCCACGACAAGAAGGAGCAGGCCAAGGTGTGGATGATCGACTTTGGGAAAACCACGCCCCTGCCCGAGGGCCAGACCCTGCAGCACGACGTCCCCTGGCAGGAGGGCAACCGGGAGGACGGCTACCTCTCCGGCCTGAACAACCTCATCGACATCCTGACGGAGATGTGCCAGGGCCCGGGCGCCCCGCTGGCCTGAGGCCGCCCCGCGGCCACCGCTCCCGGTCTCTCTCCTCGCCCTTCGCTCCTCTTCTTCCTCCGTTTCCTTTCTCTTCTACCGGGGTGCAGGTCCTACAACTGACCCTCCCGCACTGCACTATGAGACACTTTGTAGAAGACGAGACGAGCTTTCCTAGTTGTTTTCCTAGCGGAAGGGCTTGGCGCTGGGGTTCCCCCTTGTCTCTGCACACAGGGTCTCCTGCTCGCAAAGTAATGGCCTGTTAGATCCCGGTGGAGGCGCAGGTGGCCTCTGGCTGGGCTGTCTGTGGGGGTCTGCTGCCCCCTGGTGGCCGACGCCATTAGCGCCGCTGCCCGGCACAGCCGGTTTCTGCCCCTTCCCTGCGGCCTGGCTGGGGGCGCAGGTGTGGCAGCAGGTGCCTGGTGCCAGGCTTTCACGTGGTTGGGGCACAGAATCACTGGGAACCTATGTGGGCCACGAGTAAAGCACTCCGCTTGGCAGCCCAGGGGCCCCCAGAGACATGGGGGGGCCTTGGTAGGGCTGCTAAAGCCGGGCCCTCTACCAGCTGGGATTGAAACGGTCCGGCTTTGGGCTATAGATCCAGGAGCCAGGAGAAGGCCTGGGCCGACTTGGCGGTGCCCTTGGACGTTGGCCTTGCCCGCTGGGGGTAGGCAGAAGCTGTGCTCCTCCACCTGTGATGACTGCCCACGAGTTCAGAGGGATGCTCTGTACACCTGAGCTCCCGGGGCGGCATGCACGCCCCCCCCCCCCGAGAGCCGCTTACACCTCCCACCCCCCACCTTGCTGTGGCAAGGCCTGGGGGCCGGTGGCCTTGGGCCAGGGCACAGGCAGCCCCCAGGGGAAGAAGGAAGCTGCAGAGGACACAGCTCTCACGTCCCCACACCGCTCCCACCTCCCGGTCCCATGCTGTCACCCTGCCTGCACACCAGGGACTCTTCCGCGAGCTCTGGGATCCCCGCAGAGCACAGGCAGGGCTTCAGACTAGCGCCAGGCGGGGAGGGCGCAGGACGCTGGCTTACTGGCATCGTTTTTTTCCCTCCTGAAATAAGTCTTACATCCTGAAGGGCTTAGACCCACATTCCCCAAATGTAGTGTGGGCAGCTCCCAGGGTGCATGCTGGGTGCCAGGGGCTGTTCCGGGCATCTCTTCCCGGAGTGCCTAGGTCGCTGAAAGATTTGTGGGAAACCAATTGTAAGCTTTATTCTAATTGTAAAGCAAGTCAGTCTGTGTTATTGAGAAGAATGTAAGGTTTGCATGGCTTTTAAAGACGGAATCCCAGCAGTGGCCATTTGGAGCTGTTCCCCCAGATGCTCCTTTGGCCATCCGAGGAGAGTTGGGGAGCAGGCCAGCAGGCACCTGGGACAGGGTGGAGATGGTGTGTGCCCAGGTGTGTTCCTGGAGGGACTGATCCAGAGGGAGGGATTCCTGGCCAACCCTCCGTCACCCCAGGGTCTCGGGGGGGAACCGTGAACGCGCCCATGTGACACGTTTCCCTTTTCATGCTGGTGAGTGACGGTTGGTGGAGGCGGAGGGTGGGACACGAGGATGTATGAGTTCAGATTTCTAAAAAGGAAATCACTTTTAAACTTCCTGGCTCTTGTTCAAAACAGGGGTGAACTCCTGTGTGGGCTGACTTGCTAAAGGTCACGCCCCCGCCCCTGCAGAGCACCAGAGAGACCTTGTGACAGCACGTGATCCTGGGAGGTGGGAGCACAGGAGCTGTAGTCACTTGTGGGGTAGGAGGGACCCTGGTGATCCACCTGCAGCTCTGTGGCAAGGGACGTCATTAATTCGGATGTCACACTTCTATCATGATGGGCTGGCCAAAAGTTACCCTCTTATTTATGAAAGAGTTTGCTAAAGCAAATTAATGCTATGAACAAAACTTCCAGGGGCCAGGTGCACCTCCTTCAGAGAACAAATTTTCCAAGCACTTTAAGCAAACACCAGTTGTTTGCAAACAATGTGCTAACACGCAAATGACTTGTTTATGAAGGGGGGCCCATGGGGCCTCCTGTGGGCAATACTTTGCTTTGGGTTACATTATCGATGTGAAAGTGGCATACGGTGGCATCTTTTTAGGGTTATTATATTATTTAGGGGTTCAGGGTTACTGTATTTACTGTGCTATGTCTCCTCTTCCACACCTGCTCTATCTTGCAACCCCGTTCCCTGCTTTGTCCTCACACCCCCTTGTCCCGGTGGGATAGATGGATCCTAGAATGGAATTTTCCAGAACCCCTGCCCAGGCTGTCTTTAAGACCTTCCCTGCCCCTGGCCCCCCACCCCCCACCGCTTAGCCGCTTAGCCCTCAAGGAATGTTTTTCAACTGCTCGTCCCAGACTTGCCTTTAGTGTCATGTAAGAGGTTTTTAAGTTATATTTATATATTTTTTTTGTTTTTGTTTTTTAAATTGCACAAAACACTAAGACTGAGAGGCTGGATTCTGTTTCTTTAAAGCTATGCCTTCTTCCCGAACGTCTCCTTGCTCGGTGGAAAGAGCCGGATGCAGCCCCGCTGTGCCCCCTGCCCCCCAAATGGACTCTTTCCTCCGTTAGCTGTATTTAGCTTTGAGTTTCTCTGCATCTGGTCAGCCATGTGTGTACATAACACATGCCCCTTCTTGGGAAGAAGTGGGGTGTTCACCCCTTGCCGAGGCCTTTTTCCTGGAAGAGAGGGCTTCTCGGAGGGGGAGCCTCCCCTATACACCCCCTCTCCCTGCGACACCTCGGAGAAAACTGAACTGTTACAACCCCGCCCCCCACACAGTCCTGTCGGACAGACTGCAGACACTCTGTACCTTCCTGAATAAAGGCCCAGAGCCCACGGTGGCGTCTGCAGTGTGGTCCTTCTGACTCCAGCCCTCGAGAAGTGGATCGGGGTGGGGGGCCGGGGGGCTCTGGAAGCTGACTGGGGCTATGATGACCCCCGAGAACAGAGTCAGACTGGGTAACCTTTTAATCTGCAAAGTATTTAAAATACTCTTCAAGACTAGTCTTTTCAAAATTCAACAAGTTAAAAATCTGCTCCAATCCTCCCCCCTCAAAATAACCAAAAACCAACCCAAGCCTTTTCTACTTTCACCATGAACTATTTGCATAGCAGCTCAGGGACTCCACCCTGGCTGGGGGAGCCCCTGAAACCTTCAGGGGGCTCACATCTGTAGGCCCCTTCTATCCCCGTATCAACTCCGTGAACAAGGCTGTGTCTTCTCCATTCACAGATGGGGAAACTGAGGCTTAGAAAGATCAAAGACCTTGATCTGGGTAATAAACAGGGAGCAAGAATCCAGATCCAAATTTTGCCTGATTACAAAACCAGTCCTGCCTCCCTCCCTACCTGGGGAGTGTCTGCAGGCCAGTGAGCTGCACCATCTTTGCCCAGGTCCCAGGCGCCAAGCACCAGGCTTGGTATGTAGCAGCCTCCGAGCAAGGATTTGTGTGGGGCCAGCGAGGGATGCAGAGAGCAGGAGTCCCTGCAGCTTATCGAGCTCACCGCCGTCTACCCGCGTCCCTTTGGGCCTCTCCCGACTTGGCACTGCTGGGGGTTCCTCTGCAGGATTCTGTGTTTGGGGGCAGGTACGTCCTTTATCAATTTGAAAAGTTATAGGACAGAAGTACAGGAAAGCTGCAGGGCCTTTGCACCTTCTGTCCCTTCCGCCTGGGTTTCGTCCCCCAGGTCATCACATGGTAACTATGGTAACCAGATTCTCCCATCTGTACCTTATTCCTGTCATTGTCCCGGCAGCCAGCTCTGTGGGCTCCCAGCAACGTCCACCAGGTTCAACGAGGGGTCATCCCAGGTCCGTGCCCAGGTAACGTCGAAGTCTGGGGGATTCAGCCCCCCATGGTACCAACCTTGCACCACAGGGAGATAAGAACAGGTTGATGGGTCTTCACCCCGCCTCCCACTGATGGCTACAGCCTGACTCGCTTGCCCGTGGGAGGCCCAGCTACCCGTAGGGGAGCCACCCCGATCTCTGGGACATGGCAGAGCCTTCCAGAACTAAGTCATCATCTCACAGGCCTCAGACCACCAACTGAAGGCCTCACCTTCCACTCCGTGTCATTCCACTCAGCCCCAGGCGAAGGCCGCGGTGCCTGGTGTGGCCACCATACTCCCGCCAGCGGTGGAGCCCCTGTGGCCTCCAGACCAGTGGGCAGTCCAGTCCGACTTCAAGGCCCCGTCCCCGAGGTTCTGCTCTCTAGGGCGGCCAACCGTTACGGGACAGTCCTGCGTCCTGGGAAACCTGGGGGTCACCCACTCTCTGGGACCACTTCTGGCACCGACTGCCTTAGCCCAGGTTCCCTAGCAAAAGGAACCCAAGGTTAAAGCTTGGGAGCCAACATTTGATTGTGGAGAGTGACCCCAAAGGAGCAGGGGTGGGGGAGGCAAGGCAGGGACAAAGGCAACACAGCCACGAGGGGACATGTCGGCCACTGCAGGGGTGCGGGGGGTCGCTCTTGGGGGAGGCAGGGGTGGAAACGGACACGCCAGCCCCTTCCTGTTTTACCTCTGAGGGGTCATCTGCCCAGGGGGGTGGCACTGCCAGCCTCTCCAGCAGCTTGTATACAGGTGCCCATCACCTAGCAAGTCAGTACCGGGGGGGCAGTGTGGCTCTGTAACTGTGGGGGGCAGCACAGGCCATTGCTGGGTGGCTCCAGGCTGGGATACAGTGTGAACGAAGTCCTCCAGCGAATACCAGCAGGGGAGTGCCCATCAGTCCCCCACCCCCTGTCCGTTCCTCCATTCTGCCCCTTGCATCTCCCTGAGGGCCTTACCCCCTTACCAACGAGGGCAGGAGGCTGGGGGCACATCACACGGCCCCCCCCCCAATTCTGCCAGGTGCAGGGAGGAGAGAGAAGCTGAAAATAACAGACTCCCGGGGGGCCTTCAGGGAGTGGCTGGGGGTGCTCGCTGTCTCGGCGACCAGGAGGCTGTCTCCAGACCAAAGACCAGCAGGAAAACCTCCTCCGATGAGTTAGAGAACCAGCGGTTAGTAGGAAGCCCCAGGGACAGGGACTAGGAGACCCACACCTGCCTCTAGGTAGCTGGGGCCTGGTTGGCCCTGTCACCCCTCTTCCCCACATCTGTTAGAGCCCCAAAGTCAAGGGAGGGGGCTCTTCACTGAAGCCTGGGGAGTCACGTGGCTTAACACAGTGGCTCTTCAATTTTCTCGGGGATCACAGGTGCCTTAGATCATCAGAGGAAGTGCTGCACCCCCTTCCCAGCAGTCATACACCCACCAGGTCTCCTAGACATCCCCGAAGCTCCTTGATAAATCCCCAGAGGGTGTATGGGCCCCGGCTTAAGAACCCTTGGCTGGTAATAATCCTTCCCAATAATACATATTGACGTGAGCCCCCTCCCCTCTCTGCAGCAGAGACCGGAGACCGGCCTGGCCTCTGCCCCCCACATTCCCCCTCCCTTCGCCATCCAGCCTTCTGGACAGGCGTCGCCTTAGGGCTGGGACCCACCCATTTGTAAACAGAGTTCACTGGAAAGAACCATGCCCATTACTTTATGTACCGTCTACGTCTGCTTCCCACGAAGACCGCGGAGTAGTCAGAGACTGCGGCAGCAAAGCCTAAAGTACTTACTGTCTGGCCCTTTATAGAGAAGTCCTCCAACCCCTGCCTTAGAGTAAAGGTGACGGCTGATGAAGAATGCCTACCTATCCGGCACCACACCAGGTGATCTAAGACTAAGTAGTTTAATCCTTATAAAAACTCAGTGAGATGGGCTTTGTTAACCCCGTTCGGGACCTAGGAAAGCAGAAGCACAGAGAGGGTGAGGAATGTACGTAAGATCACACAGCTGGTCAGCTACAGACGCAGGCTCGGAACGAAATCTCAGGACCTCTCCAGGCCCTGCAGGACTGCGCCTCCTGAGCAGCAGCAGCGTCGGTCCCGGCATCCGGCTGCGTCACAGGACTGTGGGGACAGCCGGTCGTCGAGTCACAAGTCCTGGTTTTGGTGACTATAAGCCTGAGCAGGCCCCGTGAGCGCCGATGCCCAGCACGGCCGTCTCCTGGGCGTGGGGGCTGAGCTGCAGAGAGCCCAGGCCTTGGCCCCAGCCCCGGAGATCGACAGCCGTCCTGGGGGAGTCGGGGCGGGGGCGGGGAGGGGACGCTGGGCCAGGAGCTCGCTGACAGCGGTACTGTTCGTTCCAGGCTCTGCGTGACCCTGCAGAGAAGCGCAGCCCACACAGCCCTCTGTCCCCGCACAGCACAGTGACACACAGACACGCAGACTCACTGTCGTCCCCGCCCGCCCCACCCCTCTGTACGGCAGGCCGTACAGAGCCAAGTTCACATGCCAGCACACCGGCTGGCTCAGACGCCCTTCCACAGAGACACCAAAAACTCCTCCTAGTTCTCGCGAACATCGAGAGACAGCGTGTGTGTCATTTTTCTCTCTTCACTGTGGCAGCTGTGGCCTGTTCCTGGCATTTCGTGCTCCGTGCCAGCCCTGAGATGACAAATTCAGCGGAGAAGCGAGGAAGGGAATGGCAAATGCAGAGCGGGAAGAGGAATTGCACGCTTCAGGGAGATGTGAGGGCTTGCAGCGTTTTGTTGTTGTTGTTAAATAAACAACTAGTTTGACCTAATACTAATGACAATAAAATATGAGAAAATGAAGTGCTTCCTGAGTAGGTAGGTGCTGGGCGCAGCTGGCTCCGGCCGCTATAACAAAACACCACAGGTTGGGTGGCGTAAATAACGGAATTTATCTTCTCAGAGTCCAAGATCAAGGTCTGGCAGGGTCTGGTTTCTGGTGAGACCCCCTGGCCACCTTCTCACTGCGTCCTCACACGGCGGAGAGGGAGAGTGAGAGTGAGCTCTGGCGTCTCCCCATCTTCTCAGGGTGCCAGCCCTATCTGATTAGGGCCCCACCAGGATGACCTCACTTAACCTTTATCAGGGCCCCGTCTCCAAATAGTCACATTGGGGGCTGGGGCCTCAGCGTATGAAGTTGGGGAGGACACAAGCATCTGGCCTGTTAACAGTGTCCCCTCTTACTAACCAGCACTGCAGACGCCACTTTCCATCCTGTACTTCCCAAACTTGTGAGTGAGTAACGCAATTTGGGGGCGGGGAGTACAATGTTGGCTTCTGTGGTTTCCCACGTGGCAAAAAGTATTCGGGTAATTTTAAAAATAGTTTCTGCAAATCACGGACAAAAAGTATCAGACGGAGACAATTTGCTGTCGGCAGCAGCCCTGTTTTATTTCAATGGGGGAGGGGCGGGGAGAAATGCCCAATTTTAGTCAGGCTTTCTGAGAACCCTTGCGGGAGTGAAATCAAGACCGTGGCCTTCAGAAGAAGCTGCTGAAGTAGCAGGACCCCGTCTGGGCAGCCTGCCCCCTTCTGGACGATCATGTGCACTACAAGGTACCTGAAGAAAAGGAAGTGGGTGTCAGAAGTTCATTTAACTTCCAGCTCTGGAAGCCCCGTTGCTCAGCCAGCCTCCTCTCTTGGCCCCCAGGAATGCCCTGGAGAAGAGAAAGTTCCCTTCCTTTCATGGCTTCTTCCAGTCTAGCTACATCTTTGGCCTGACAGTCCACTGATATGAGGAATTGCATCGATTAAGGATCGAATCTGGAATCAGTCTGACCTTCCCAAGATAACCCTCATGTGGCTTGAACACAGAGGGACCGCAGAAAACTCTGGTAAGAGAGAAATGTTCCATGTCGTCGTGGAGGCCATCGTTACGCTGCTGTAGGTGTTTGACAGATTGACGATCTCTAATATGAATAAGAAAACGCCTGGGACATAAGAGAAAAGTCACCCGCTATCACTGTTAGTGTCCTGGAGTAATTCTTTCTACATTTCCTTCTTGCGCGTCATCAGCATTTCTCCTTTGTCTGCCCCCTGTAAGCTCTAGGAGACATTGCATATGCGTTATTAATCCTTCGACACAGCTATCGTGTACAGCAACCACGTGTGATGGTCAGTTCTACGCCTCAACCTGGGGCTGCCGTGAAGGTATTTTATAGATGTGATTACTGTCCACCTCCGTGGGGCTGGCCAGACCAAGCCTGTGGCTCCACGCCCTGGGACATGGTCCACAGGCCGAGGCAGCAGGCGAGGCCTCTGATGGGCAACAACTGTTTTCCTTACGCTGTGGGCCTGGCACACACACAGCACTTTCCACCTCTGCGATGCTCCCGGATTCCCCCTCCAATGGCCGGGGGCCCCAGGACTCCACGCAGCCCTATTGCCGCTCTGACCAATGCCTCTTGGGTCTCACAACAAGGAGCAAATGAAATTGCGAGACACTTCGGAAATCCTTGTCAGGCCACCAGGTGTCACCATGCCTTCCCGAGACTTGGCTGTTCATCTTCTTCCAAAAGTTTGCTCTCTTTCTGTCTAGCTTCTTTCGGATCCACATGAGGCCCTAGGCCCGCTGGCGTGTGCCTATTTGCATGGCTAAGTAACCAACACTTCAGACGGGCAGTCGACCAACGGAAACAAACTCTGCTTCTGTCCTAGGTACAGAGAAGACGCCGCATAAAATATTTTCTATTTTAGGTTGAAGCTAGAAGGTAGACAGAGGGAGCTGATATATATACAGGTGTGCTTCATATCAATTACCAACTTGCTGCTTCTAATTCCACCTTCCCGAAGCAGTGAAGTTTGCCTGGAACAGGACCAGGGTGACTCAAAGGGAATAAAAATGTTCTAGGGGGTGATGCGATTTGGGGGAGAGTTTCTTGTCTGAGAAACCTGCTCCCCTGTTTTCCTTTGTGAAGTGACTCGGGCCACAGGCCTTGCTTTGTGGGGAATTTTGTGGGGCCGGATGTCAGGACGCTGGCCGTGGGCCGAGAATCCCGAAGCGTTTCTGGGGACTTCAGAAGGCTACCTCAGGTTCCAACCTCATGAGGGCTCAGAAAGGAGTCACCTGGACATGGGTACGAAGACTTCTGCCTGGGCTTCTTATTCTTTAACTGGCGCCTTATGGACCAGCTGGCAGCTCCCAGCAAGCCCCTGGTGCCTCGCCAAGCACCCCAAAGGCTCCACGTCGGGGCGTGTGGGTGTGTTCACAGCGTGTGGGTGTGCTCACGGCATGTGGCTGTGCTCACGGGGCGCCTACACTCACCACCAGGCCGATGAGGAAAGAAAGGGCGCATGTGTGTTAACCTTTCCTAGAACTTCGTATATAAAAAAAATAATAATTAATTAAAATTGTTCTACATGTAAATATCTACAATTTTTTCTCTAAATACTCTCCTCCAATATTGTCGTTTGAGATAGGAAGGGTCAGATAGAGTGGAAAGGTGGGAAGACGAGGCTGGAAGGAATGAAAACTTGCCTGGTGTGCACGTGCAAGCTCACATGTGCACGCGCATGTGTGTGTGTGCTTGTGTGTGTGTATGTGTGTGTGTGTGTGTGGTGTGTGGTGTGTGTGTGTACGTGTAATGCACGTAAAGATCTGGTCTGTGTTTGGTACGTGGTAGAAGCTCAGCGGATGGCGGCTATTGTTCTTGGTGGGAAGAACAGTGAAGACAGAATAGGTCCTAGGAGGCGCTGGGAGCAAATATTTAGTTAGGGTTTTTTCTTGTTATTAGTGAGAGAAGCTCGACTTGAACCAATTCGTGGAAAGGAAGAAAGAAACGAAGGACAAGAGAGACAAGGGTGGGAGGAGCACCGTTGGCTCACGCGCTTGAACTGTGGCAGGGCGAAGCTGGTAGTGGCCTCGAGGACGGCAGGGACGGCCTTGTCCCTCCCTCTCCCTTCTCCGCTTTCTCCGTGCGCTGGTGCCATGCTCCAGCCTCCTGTCCCCAGGAGGAGAGAGCCTTGATCCTAAGTAGCTTCTGGCTCCCCTCCTGGCAGGCACCTCAGGCGATAGGGACCATTTCTAAGTGTTTGGAAAGTGCTTATTTCCTCCACCAACGACATTCTGAGTTTGAAAAGTTTCTTTGCTTTCTAGAGTTTTTTTTTTTTTTCAACATAGCTATTTTGGGTGAAAATATAAATATCCAAGGCTCCGACTGGAGAGACAGCTGCAGGCTCCTGCTCTGATAGCTTCCCGCAGACCCCGTCTCTTCCGGGGACTGCACTCAGCACCTGTGGGTGAGGAGGTACTAACCCCGGGGACGTTCAGGTCCCCACATCAGTCACAAGGACACTCGGGCCACAGGCCACAGGAGCCACACAGCTGTACCTTCCAGGAATCAGGATTATCCCAGGAACCCAGGTCCACTCACATGACCAGACATTGCTGTGTCCTCTTTTTTGGGGGTCCCTCCTCCTGCTGTTGGCCAAGTGACCACCTCAGTAGTTCCTGGTTCATGTCACTGCATGAGAAGGTCTCAGTGACCGGGCTGGCGGCCACCCTCCACTTTGGTGGCTTTCTGTTCCAGCATGTGGTGGGATGCTGGCCAGCTAGGGTTGAGGCACAGGTCACGTGGCTGGAGGGGAGGAGCCACGTGGACTGGACACGCCATCCTGCTCAAGAAGCTGCCCAGGCCTGCGGCTTCCTCAGCAGCTCTGTCCTCTCTCCCTTCCTCTTCCCTGCCCTTTCCATAAACTGATTCAAGCTGGGTGTCCCCCACTAGGAGTCCTTGCTCTGGGGACCCTCTCCACCCCAGGTTTGTGCTCCACATTCCTGAATGGATGCCCAGCCTGGTCCCCAACCCAACGCTGGCCCTTGCATTCCACCCACTTCCTGTTCCCTGTGCATCCTCTTGTGTCCTTCCCTGTGACTGTCTGTGGGTGAGCACAGGCCCCTCAGAGCCTGCGGCCTGGGGCTGTGGGGCAATCTGGGGAACAGACACGCCTTCGTGTTTGTCATAGTCCCTCCCCTGCGGAGCTGAGGAGAGCTCTCCAGGGCAGCCTGGGAGAGAGGCACTGGCCGGCTCGACCCCGTCGCCCTTCCTGAGGACAAGGGGATTGGGGCTGGGCGAGGAGAGGTGACCTCGCTGCACGGAAGGTTCCTTCTCCTCACATGGCAGGGTGGGAGGGTAGTGTCAGCCTCGCTGGGCCCTCCGAAGCAGGTCCCCTCTGCAGAAAGAATCCTCTGGCATAATCTGAGCACGGAAAGTACTCGGACGATGCACGTGATCAAGAAACGCTCCCTGGGGTGTCTGGGTGACCTCTGGGTCATCATGCTGCCTTGGGCTTTGAGTCCTGGTTTTAGCAATGACTAAAGTCAACCCTAGGCACAGATATCACTTCTGGGGCCTTGAAGGGGTCACCGTGGTTGAGCTTGGAATCTCCCCAAAAGGTTGCACTATGAAGAGTGACAAAAGTCACTCTTTTGGCTAACGGCCACATCAAGGCCCTTGAGATGGCAACATCTCTCAACAGACAGACCAGAACCGCACCCTCCTCCCCGTAAGTGGACCAGGACGGCCAGTCCCCAAGGGTCCCAGACTAACGTGAGGAAACAGGAAGGGGTGGGACCTTTCCCTTGGGGTGTGAGGAGCAGGGTGACACCTGGAGAAGCGCGTCCCACACCACCCAGCACCGAATGCCCTATGTGGCCTCCTTCTAGACCCCAGCCTGCTGCTCCTAACGCGTCTTCACTGCAGTGATCTGCTGGGCCAACCACGTCCCCGGGCCATGGACACGGAGCCGCCCAGGCGTGAGGGAAAGCACGGAGCTTTCTGGGTTCTGAACTCTCCGCCTTCATTTAACTATTAGATTTAGTTGTTAGATTTCATCGTGTGAGATCGCCTCAGCCTGTCCAAAGCTTTCTGAATTCCGATTTATTCATCTAATTGTATTTAGTTCCCTTCACCCCGGAAATTCAATCAACTCTCTAGAGCATTAAAAGAAAATGCCATCTGGGCCGTGGACTGTGCCCTGTGAGCCCCCCAAGAACCCTTGGTATAGCTAAACGGCTAGTCCAAAGTGCCCCCAGCCACTCCTGCCAACTTCTCTTGACACAGGAGACCGACAAAGGTGCATGTCACACACATTTCCCTCGGCAACCGGTCTAGCAACAGAGACAAGGCAACTGTACATTTATTCTTGTCAGACCCAGTCTGGGCCTGAACGCAAATTCCCAGGGGCAAACGGATCAGACTGCCAAAGCTGGGGCCCTTTAAGGAGTCGCTGATATAAGCCTTCTGGGAGGCGGGAAATACGGGAAAAGCAGGCGAGGCCACCTCACCGAGGGGGGACCTTCAACACGGGAGGGACCAGGGACACCAGTAGCAAATGCTGCCGAGAAGGAAGGAGGCTTTTAAGAACCGGTCAGAGAGCTGTCCACGAATGAAAACGAGAGGACACAGAGATGTGAGAAGCCACCAGAAAGGTCACAGGAATGTTTATTACATAGAAAAGAGGGAACGGAAGAAAAGGTTTTCAAAGCCATATTTCCAGGATTTAAAAAAATCACAAACTTGGAATGCCAAGCACATGCCATGCTTTCTATATTTATAGCAGGAATGCGTGTGTGTATATAAATATGTACATGGAGCTATGTACACAGGTTTTCCTTGTCATACACGGTATTTTTCGTGACATGTACAGTCATGGTGCTCGAGTTATGAATTTCGAAGCCGGCAGAGCGCTGGAGAAACTGGAATCCTGCCCAGTGCCTAGGGGGCGCTGTGGAGACCCCAGGAACAGCAGGCAGGTGGGCCCGGGGCTAGGTCCTGGGGAATCTGGGAAAGGTAAGCTGCAGGCCGCACGCCTGGGGCCAGGGCAGGTCTGGAAGCCTCCCTGACGTCAGAGGTTTCTTCCTCTCTCGGACCCAAGGAAGGTTTTGGTCACTGGGGTGAGCCGGAAACCCCCTTGGCTGGACTGGATCCTGGGGGAAGCCGGTGGGGGTGGGGTGAGTTCCCGGTGGGTCTGAGGATAACTGAGTCAAGAAAGTCCGGGGAGACCAGAGAGGGGTCTTGTCAGAGAAAAATAGAAACGCACAGCGATTGATTTAACAGAGAGAAGAGAAACCCAAACAAAGCCAGTCACAGTATCGGAGAACTGCAGATCACAACACGACACTCGCCCACGGGTAAATTCAGCCGGTACACACAGAGCCGGTCTGGTTTCCATGTGTGTTATTTAAAAAGAATCGGCACCGTGTACAATAGCATCGAACTCAGGCTGTGGACGGGGTCAGCCCAGTGTTCCCACGGGGCGCCGAGGCCCCGACCCGGCTTCCATAAGTGCTTATGCAAAAAAGTGGGGTGGGCGTGACCCCCTCCCATTCTCACTGGTTCCTACGCTGAGCGGGTGGGAGGGTTGTGGGAACAGAAAAGGACTTCAGAGTGAGGCTTGTCTGCAGCCCAGGGAGCGTGCAGAAAGACACCCCTTCTCCGGCAAACCCACCCACCTCCCGCAGCGGGCCGAGGTGGGGCGTGGGGGACAGGCACAGCCAAGTGGGGCAGGGTGGGGGTACTGAGCCCATGGGCCCTGGGAGAAAGAGATCCAAGAGCAGGGGCCCTGGAGAACGGAAACTGTGCCTCTGGGCCGCCAGTGGGGCGGCGAGAGCGCAAAGCGGCGCCATCCGCCATCCGGGTCCCAGGGCCCAAGGAGACAGCGTCTGGGCGGGGTGGGGGGGAGGGGCCCCTTGGAGGTGTAAAGTCCCAGTCCTGAGCCTCCAGACAGGCCCTGTCCTGCATTCGCTCAGCAGTCAGAGGGGCTGTGAGTGTGCGCCTGTGCACGCACATGTGTGCGTGTGAGTGTGCGTGTGTCTGTGCTTCTTCCCCCTTGAGGGTAAGAATGCAGCGAGGCGGGGGTGGGGTGGGTTGTACTGGAGAGTCCGGATCAGCCTGGATGGTTGGCATTTTGGCAAATCCAGGGATGGAGGGAGGGAAAAGGGTTGGGGATGGAGGTTCCACGGCTAAATCAAAGTGAGAGACGACTGGTACCAGAAACTCAGACAGGTAGAGTGGGACCCTGTTGACAGCCTCCCCACCCTGCGACGGGACCAGGAGGGGAGAGTGGAATTGGCAGCCAATGTTTCTTTTACTAGGAAGGGTCTGGGTGGCAGGGCCGCCAGCACCTGAGCCCACGGGCCTCAGGAGACAGCAGCCTCGCCCTCTGCCTCTGCCTCTGCCTCTACCGGATGGGGCTCCAGGGAGCCCTTTGCTCTGACAGAAATGTGAAAAGTGACGGCCACTCGGGCCCCTCCTTGAGGCAGGAGGCAGTAGGAGAGACAGCAGCACTGAGCTGGAACTCACACCCAGGGCTTGGAGGCGGGGAGCATTTGGGGTTCACTCTGGTTGGGGTTTCCCCTGCCCATCACCAGAAGGAGTCATCCTGTCTCCTTGTGGGACTCGGGGTAGACCATGACAGTCTGACCTTAAGCTTCCACACCTCTGTGGTCCCATGAATATTCTGAGGCTCTAAGAATCTAACAGGAAGAAAACTGATGCAAAGGTAGGAGGACCCCACGCGAAGCCCACCTGCTTGGGGTGACCTCAGCTTCACCTCCTTGTCTCCTGCAACACTCCCGGAGGGAGGGGGTCTCCCCTCTCCTACCTCTGCTCACCTCGCTGTTTCACCTGGGCAGGCTGAGGACTGGGATGCTCTCCAAGAAAGGGACATCTTTGATCTTTTTCTCTGAGGCCACGCCCAGGCCCAGCTTGGCCCACATGCATGCCCGCTCCATGCTTGCCAGACGTGTAAATGCACAACTAGGAGGCCAGCTGTGAGAAGCCAGCACCAAGGGATCAAAGAGGACACCCTGTCCGTTCGGCCTCAGGCCTGAGTTTTGTGGGGGTGGGGAATGGTCAGCAGATGGTCAGCAGCATCTTCAAACTCCGCCCCAAGCCTGAAGCCCCCAGCCACGCAAGGTCGTGGTCAGAACAGCTGGTGGGGGCTTTAAACGTGCACGTCCACCTCCAACTCCTCTGCTGAAAGCTCTTGAAACAAACCAGCAAGAGGAAGAGTGACAGTAAACAAGGCCGGAAACCACCAAGCGGAGGATTTACCTTTGAACTACACAGCCCCAAGCAGTGTATACAATGCGGAGGCTTTCTCTGCCAGCATCACTAACACGACTAACACAGTGGGGGTCATTTGGGTCATTTGGCAAAACTGAAGTGACCCTCGTGCGCTCACCCCGTCTGGTGACAGGGTTTACCAAAAAAATCACGTGAGGGGTTGTATTTTGGATTTTAAAGAGCCAAGTTGGTCCAGAAAGGCCACTGTCAGGCCAGCCCCTCGCTTTCCTCCTGGAACCCCACGCCTTCGGGGTACATGCAGTCTCCTGGTCAGTGGGGTTCGCCGTCCCTGTGCTGACCTCGGGGCTGGGTGTCTGGGGCCTGTGCCTGGTCTTTCTCTCTGGGATCTGGGGCTCTGTTCCTCCAGGAAAATGTTGAGCATGTGGCTTCCTCTCCTCTCTGTACCTCCCGTCGACCTGTGTCCTCCCCTCGGATCCTCAGCCCTCGCTTGAGGGCTGCCCAGGATGGTGACGACAGGCTGTGCTGTGGCCCAGCCCCTCTGAGGACCCTGCCTTGCCCCCCCCCCCCCGTGATGCTTGTCCCTCCTGGGGCGGGGCTGGGACACAGGCTCTGGAGTCAGCTCTGTCCCGTGTGGAGCCTGTGTTTGGGGGCATACAGCTTCCTCGCTTGGGGCCTCGGTTCTGCCTCTGAACACTCAGCCTCCTGGTACTGCTGTGCCAGCTGCTGGTCGGGGTCACAGTCACTCCGTGCCTGTGCCTGGGGCTGTCTTTGTCCCTGGGGCTGTGACGTGTGGGTCTGGGGCAGCAGAGGGAGGCCACCTCTCCCTGTCGCTTCCTTACCTCCCCTCAAGTGCAGCCTAAGAGCTGCCTGGCCAGGTCTGCCGCTCGTCAGGCCAGGGCTGGGGAGGGTCACGGCAGGGGAGTCCCACCTGTGGCCCCCAGCTCCACGGCAGGCAGTAGGGGTGACAACCGGAGCAAGAGCCATCTGCCTCCTGCTGCTCCCACAGGGCCCCTGGCCTTCCCAGCCTGCAGCCCTGGCTGCCGAGAAGGTAGAGAAGAAACAGCTTGGGATCCAAGTCAACAGTTTCCACATCCATGGGAGAGCCCCAGGCCTCAGATGGCTCATTCTCGCTCCAAGGTCCCGCTCTGGCCCAGGGGAATGGCTGCTCTGATCTGAATGTCACAATTAGGCCTCGAGAGTCTCTTATTCACGATGAAGCTCTCAGCACCCCTGCGATTCGAATGCCTATGGTTGGGGGCGGGGGGGGCGGTGGGAGGGACAGCCTGTGGAATTCTGACTGATGCAAAGCCAAACCGAGGTGTGCCCTGGAGCTTCTGGACCACCACCCTGTGCTGTGCCATCGAGGCAAGCCCAGCTCTGTCACCAAAGTGCTGCGTGTCCACCAGGCGCTTGGGGGCACAGGAACGCTGCATTCCAGCTGGCTGGTATTTAATTCATTAACTCCGGCCATCTAACTGCCTGGGTGGCACAGTAGCCACTATTCCTTATCTAAAGGAGACAATAATGCTGACATCATGGGCTAATTCAGAGGGACGCTATTGTGGGCTGATTCCGCCCACATGGGAATCCTCACAGGCTCACTGTACAGATGACAGGTTGGGGGTCCTCTTGGTTTCTTTCACACATCAGTTACCTGAAAAGGGGCTTCCTCCCCAAGGCTGATGTCTCCCCAAGTTTGGAGATGGTCTTTCCAAGCACACAACCCCCTGGATTAAGCCATCCCACACTGGGACGCGTGGTGACACCTGTCACTCAAGAACACCCCACCTGCGTCTGGATCGTGTCACTAAACATGCAACAAAAAATCGCTATCTCTTCTCCACCCCCGCAGCAGCCACCTCCAGCCCCAGCCAGGAAAATAGGATCCTCCTCCCTCACTTGTGGGGGCAGCCCCCACCTGAGACCTGTCACCACTCCCGGGAGTCAGGCAAGCTTGGGGAGCTGTGGGCTGGCAGCCGTGGAGGGGTGGCTGGGCTGTTATTTCGCTGTGTCTTCGACCGAGGCTGTTTTGTGCGCTCCTAGGGGAGGCGCCGGGCTTTGGCGGTGCTTCCTCGAGAGCCAGCCAGCAGCCAGCCTGCTCTCTTCTTGGTCTGGAGGATGCCGTCTTCACACAGAGAAAGGGTCTGGCTTTCCGAACAAACCGACTGTGGTCCTACGCCTTGCAAACACAGAGGCTGCCAAACATGAAGCAAGCAGCGAAGGCCTGGGTTGGCAGCAGGACGCAAGGAGGAGGGACGAGATAAAGATGCTGCCAGGTGTTCATTCAGAAAGAGCAACCCAGCCTCCAGCAGCGATGGATGGAAAAGGGAGAGATGCTCATCAGAACTGAGGGTGGGAACAGGCCAGGAGCAGAGACTCTGCCTCTGAGTCAGCGCCCCGGGGGTAGGTGGGGAGCGGTCCAGGCCACAGGAACCGTGAGGCCTGCTGCCCACCAGGACTGCGATTAGAAAGCCCAGTGGATGGGGTGGGTGGACCACTGCCTCGGGGGGAGGGGTTAATAACGGAGACTGTGAAAGCAATGGCCCCCAAGGGAGCTCATGGTGGAGCCAGGGGGGCCTGTCCAGCTACGGGCCCCCTAGGCATTCCCACTCGGCACAGAAAAACATGGCCAGACACGTCCCTTCTCCAGCCCTGGCTGGATTCTGACTGAGCCCCTGATAGGAAAAAAAAAAAAAAAAAAAACCCTCAGAGAGGGACACAGCCAATGGCACAGAGTCCAGCGGGGTCAGAGGTGTGCGGTGCGTCCCACGTGGCGGCAGCTCCCACATTAGAATGAAAACGAAGAGACAACAGACGCATAAAATCCACCTTGTCGCTACCACTCTGGAGCCCCTTTCAAAGGCCCACAGGCCCAGACAAGTTTTCTCCCATCACTGCCTCAGCGGCAGAATCCGGCCTGACCCGAGGGGAGGCTGTTCATGCACTGTTCTTACGGAGCGCGGTTAGCCTGCCTCGTCCCGCGTTCTCTGCAGAAACGGCCACGGGTGTGGGGGTGCCGAGCTGTTCCAGACCCTGAGGGGTATTGGGAAGTGGAGGGTAAAGGTCTGCTATTCTCGCTCAGATCCAAAACTTCTGAATTCAGACACCCAGTCATCCAAGGGTTTCAGAAAAAGGACTGCGAGCCAGGAATGAATGGGGGGGGGGGTTGGTAATTCTGTGCGTGAACATCGGGCGAATCCAGCAGTTTTGCCCCAGGGATGGGACCCCTGCCTTCCTCCCCAGGGAAACGAAGGTCAAAACACACCCGGGCCCAGAGGTTGCAGTGGCAGGAGCTGGGGGACAAGGCCAGGATACACCTGTGGGATCCTCATGTCCCCCCACCGCCAAAGCCGAGGGCACAGGAGGCCTTTCTGCTCAGGGCTGGGGTCTTCTCATCCTCACTCTCTCCCCAGTGCCGCCCCCAGGTGACCACTCTGGCTGAGGCCGGGATCCAGAGGAAGTGTCCACCATGGTCCTGTCCCTCGTGAGCCCCTGCTCCCCTGCACGGGGCCACTGCTGCCCGACCCAGCAGCTCTGGCGTACGCTGGCAGTGGGCGGAGGGTGATGCAAGATGGGGATCGGGGGAGCAGGCACATCCAGCCTTTGTCAGCATTCCCATCTCCGTGCCACCACCCACCCATCCCCGAGGTGCTCTGGGTGTCTGTGCCTCTAGTGAAGGCTGGCACCCCTCAAGCCTGCTGAGAAAAGCAGATGTGTTTTCAAAATAAATAACATTTTTAAATGCCCCTTTCCACTCCAAACCCAGGAAACAGCAGAAGAGAACGTGTAGAGGTCCTGGTGCCCGCCGACGCCAGACGCAGCCCCCCTGGGGCCACCTTGAACTTCCAGGCGGCTCCCTTCCCTCGGCTCACAGCTGCTGTGGGATGCCCTGCTCCTTGTAGCCTGTGAGGAGGAAGCAGAAGAGAGAGGTTAGATACCCACGTCCCTCAGGGATTCCTCCAGGAGGTGCCTCAGACTAGAATATGCTCTGGGAGCTTATTCACACAGAGGTGTGAATGACTGCTACAGTCCCAGGGGCAGCTAGTCCCAAGGCCATTGGCTTTTCGATGGAGGACAGGGGGTGAATGGAGAATGGTGGAACTTTAGGTTGAGTGGGGCTATATAAAGGAGGCTGTCTGTGATAGGGGTCAGAAAGTTATTAGCGGGCTCCTGAACCCACACCCCTGAAGCCACTGCACACCTGTGGCCCCAGCAGCCTGGCCTGGCACAACAGGCTTCCCCAAGCGATGGGTGCCTGGTACGTGTGGACAGAGGAGGCAGGAAGACAGGACAAAGATGGTACGCAGAAGGGGGTGACCACGCATGTGTGTTCAATCTGCTGGCGTCGGTGACACGGGCAAAGGTGACTGATGTCCTCAAGCCTTTAAAACATTGGTGGTAATGATAAGGCCACTGGGAAAAAATGAACCACTATTGATAATAGGGAATTATTGTTCATTTATTTGGGTGTGATGGGTATAGTGGTTGTGTTGTTGTTGTTTTTAAAAGATAATCACTGAAATATTTAAGGATGAAATTATGAGTCTGGAATTTTCTGAGCGGTTACTATTAGATTAGCTGGTAACTTAGCCCAAAGAGGAGCTTCAGTGGACTTAACTGATATTTTCTCTCTATCCGATTATTGTAGGTAGTAACAGGTGAAACGAGAGTGGCCGTGAGCTGACGACTGTTGAACCTGGGCCTTCGGGGACTCATTATGCGAGGCCCTGTACTGTCGTCTATGTTTAAACATTTTCCAAAATAAAAAGCTAACAATAGGAGCCCGTTGCCCAGTGGGGAGAGGGGTGGCCGGAGCAGCGCGGGGGAGGGCACCCAGGCTGCCAGGCGCGCGTGAGGCCGGGTCCCCTCGGCACACTCACCTTGGGAGACTTGGGAGCAGCACCGGATGTGAGGCAGCGTGAGGGGGAGGAGAAAAAGGAAAAGAGAAAAGAGTCTGAAAACGGAGGCCGGAGAGGCTGCCTGAGACACGAACGAGGGGAGATGCTCCTGGGAGATGGGGCAGGGGCAGCTCAGTGCTCATGGTGACCAGCCACGTGGCCGGTGGTCAGCCCCATCGGTGTGTGGGCCAAGACTCTGCCAGGAAGCTCTCCCCAGCACCCCACTTCCCACCATATCCAGCCAAGCCACTCCTCTGCTCTCCTCCTGCCTCTCACTTTTTTTTTTTTTTTTTGCCTTGAAATGAATCCGAATGGACATGAAGAAGCTCAACTGCAGGAGAGGTTTGACTGCAAGAACCTAAAAATGTTGAAGTGACCATTCCTGGCCACAGCCCAGCTGTCTGAGCCGTGTGGCTCACCCTTATATGGACAGGAGCCACGGAGATAAAACCTAATGCTCTGGGAAAGACCCAGGACCAGGGATGGCAAACAGGTTTTATCTTGCAGACATCTTACATCAATTGGTAGAGACTGCCCAAAGCCCTGTGTTGCTAACGTAAGACTGTTCAGCAGAAAGTGGCATGATTGATTAGTAATGTCTGCCTTGGGAATGGCAGTAGAAAGACGCTCTGTAGAACTGCTAAGTATTTATTAACCCCTGTCCAAGACAGGCTGCTGTTGACTGTTAATGAAACAGAGCAGTGTGCTTGTAAGTTACTGATGTTAACTTCCGCTTTGACCTGTATTTCTCTGAGTCCCCCTTAAAAGGTGTACTTGACGGCGTGTTTGTCAATGACATTGCCGTGTGAGAAGTCCTGCCGTGTGGCTTCAACTGGAAAACGCCCTTTGTTTTTATGGGATGGGGCTGCAGTGACACCAGAAAGAATGGCCCCCATCCAGCTATCTGCTCAGGGGGCTGGCCAGCTGTGCTTATTCCCTTCAAAGTTGTCACCCTAGGATGCACACTCCATTGCTGCTCGGAGCCGTCCACGCCCATGGCATCTTTAGAACGGCAGTGATTTCATCCTTTGAGAGTGGGTTTACGTTGTGTGAAAAGAAAGCACCACGGCACCTGTTGCTGAGATGGGCGGGCACGTCCAGTGGCCAGTGGGGGTGGGGCGGGTGAGTGGCCCTGCTGTGGGGCAGGTTTTCTTGTGCAGCCCTCAAGTGCATCCCCCAAACTGTGCTCTAAAGAGTGTGGCGCAAAGACTGTGTCCCCGGAACCAGGGTAGAGGCATCCAAGGAGCTGACTCTGACCCACAGGGGAGGTTTGAGGGGGGATGGTTAGGAAGGGCGGGGATGGCGGTTCTGGCACTAGAGTATCTTGTAGCCCAATTATGGCCCCCTCTTCGGCCGTGGAAGAGGGGGTTCTGGCGAGTCAACAGCCTGAGGTGGCGGGAAGTGGGGGAGTGACTCAGTCCCCCTCTGTACTTCTCAGGGTCTCCGTCTCCTCATCTAGGACATGGTAAGGGAAACTCTGTGAGTCACCTGCAAAATCTAGACCCTGTGGTTTCTGGGTCTAGATGACTGGGAAGGTCTAGGGATGAGATTAGACACCCACACACACCTGTTGAAACCCACCCTGGGACATAGGCCTGTTCCACCTTAAGGGAAAGTTTCCTTTTTCAAGTGCCTGGCTAGACATTTGGTGTGATGAGGAGATGAAGCCGTGAGGGGTGTTGGGGCTCACACTGGGCGGAGGCGGGGCGGCCTTCACAGGCCTTCTGGCTGCCTCTAGGAAACTGCTGAGAGCAGATGTACCTTCCAGGTCCTACCTGGGAACAGGCCCAGGAGCCTGCGGGCCACCACACAGGCTGCTAGGGACATGCTCTGCCTGCTCACCTCTCCATGCCTTCCCTGAAGGGCACCCCTCGGCTGCTGGCCAGACCGGGGGTCCCTCTACCCCTTCCCTGCTGCCCCGTCTCCCAGCATCTGCCTGGTTTGCTCTAATACTGGGATGCTCCGGCAGCTCAGCTGACCCGGTTCCTCCCCGGACTCTGCTCCTGGAGACCTGCTGACCAAGCCACTGGCTCTGCTGACGTCACTCAGGCCCCGGTGCCCATGTTTCCTCCGGCTTGGTGACTGGAGAGGCCACCGCTGAGCTGAGGCCTTGCCTGGTCCTGGCAGCTGCATGTGCCCCAGTCCTGGATCCTCATGGGACCCCGAACTCAGGCTCCAGGTCACTGTAGGTCACTCGAGGGCTCCCTGAACCCCAGACTTCCCCTCCTGCCTCTTATCATCCTTACCTGGCCAGCTTGCCTTTGGCAGTGACAATGGCACCTATGGAGGGTTTTGTTGGGTGTGGGACACCATGAGGGGTGTGGCGAGAAGGACAAAGGGCCCGAGGAGATGAGGCCTCTGTTAGTGTGGAACGGTGGCCTCATGAGGTGGCTCGAACGTGTGAGAACGCAGGATCGTGCGTGGGGCACGAGGTGACATGCGTGGCTGCTTAAAATAGTGGCGTCTGGCTTATGATCGCGCCAGGTTATTTTTAAAATGCTAATTCAGCCGCCTTTGGCAGGCTGGATTTTGTGAGGTCACGCCCTTTCCTGGCGCAGTTTTGTGTCTGGATGGAGCACGTGTGGAACGGTGGGAGGTCTGTTCCCTGCAGGTTAGGGAGCACGGCCACAGCATCACCAGACAGAGCTTAGCGCAGAAGCGGGAGTGGCGACGCTGCTCTGGCTGTCAGAAGCGTGTCCTGCGGGCAAATTTGCCAGGTGGCTTTGTCCTTCTCTCTGGACAGTACATGGTGGAGGGACAGGGAACAATACACACAGGGACCTGCGCTCCCATGGACCACACCTCGCTACCCGGTGTGGTCAGCTGGCCTGGTTCCTTGACAAGTGTGATGCCTGATGCATCTGAGCTGAATGGGGGCTTCTCCCCACACCCCTCACCCCCGCCCCATTCCGTCTCTGCCTGTCTGCACACAGGATCCCCTGCAAGCATCAGGGCTGGAGATACAGGGCGGGCCCCACATCCAGGACACCACGGACACTACGGGGAGCACAGGTCCAGGTGAGCCCTCCGGGGAGAAGCAGGCCCAGGAGAAGCATCTCCCCGCAACGCCCACACCCCGCCGGCTCCCAACTGCCCAGACCGTTTCGGCTCCCGCCCCTCCCCCAGCCCTGCTCCCCTCGTCCCGGCCCAGCCGTAGCTCCGCACTGAGGTTTGGCGCCGGCAGCTACTCACTGGCGAGGATGACCATGTCCATGCCCCAGAAGATGCTCATGATCCAGCCCACCATGACGATGGCCGTGAGGATCTGGATGAGAGCCGCCGCGATGTTCAGCCAGAAGACGCAGCACACGTGCCTGTCCGGGAGGTCAGTGCGGGCCCCGCACAGCACAGTGAAGGCTGAGACAAACGTCCCTGTGAGAGGCCGAGGGCACAGCTGTGAGAGGGCGCCGGAGACACAGCGGTATATGTACCGTCATCGCAGCTGGGGGGCCAGCTTCCTACCCTCCAAGGGCCTGGAGGGCAGTAGTAGCCAGTGTCTGGCACCTTCCCACTCAGACTCCGGCCCCCCTCCTGTCCCCACACTAGGGAGGCCAACGTACCCCCGGGAGGAGGCCTGGCACGGGGCTGCCAGGGGCTTCTGGGGAGACACAGACATCCTATGACAAGTGGTCCCTGCCTCTGAGGAGCGACGGTGCAGCCACCTGCCAGGACAGCCGGCGGCGGGCGGAGAGGGCACCGACCTTGTGTGGCAAAGATGCTAAAGGCCTGAGAGTCCAGAGATAAGAGCCAGTGTCACCGGGGGGACATGAAAGCCACCCACAGGGGTAAGTTCAGGAAATGACCTCCCAGCGCACACACTGATCACTCAGGACAGAAGCTGAGACCCCAGATGCCCACAGACGGGAGAGAGCAGCCCAGTGCAGATATCCTGGACCCCTTCCCTGACGGGGTTCCTTCGGGCACCCCAGCCCTGCAAGGGGAGGGACGGGGAGCCTGAGAGTTATTGAGTAGCCACAAGGTACAGTGCAAGGTGGCGGGTGTGTCCAGGTTCCGTACCTCGTTGGAGACTTCCCAGAGCCCTGTGGGTAAAATTGCTACATCCAGTGACATTTTCCTTGAGCCGATCTCTTTCCTACATTGCTCTGAGCCTCACAACAACCCCGCAAGGCAGGTGGCCTTCTCCCTGTGTGTATTAACTTCCTGTGGTTGCTGTAACAAGTTACCACAGACTCAATGGTTTAAAGCCACATGAATATAGTCTCTCAACCACTCGGGAGGTCAGAAGCCTGAAATGGGTCCTCAGGGCTGGGTTCTTTCTCGAGACTCGAGGGGACAACTGGCTTCCTTGCCTTTTCCAGCTTGGCTGGCGGCCCCTTCTCCCACCATCTGAGCCAGCAGTGCCACGTCTTCGCCCCATCGGACCTCTGCTTCCATCCACCCACCTTCTCCCCTCTGACTCCGATCCTCCTGCCTCCCTCTTGTAAGGACCCTTGTGATGTCACTGAACAGCTCATCCTGAGATCCTTAACTTGGTCGCACCTCTGAGGTTCCTTCCACCACGTGAGGGAGCACGTTCACAGGTTCCGGGGGTCAGAGTGAGGACACTCTGAGGACGGAGAGCATTCTCTTGCCTCCCACACTGCTTTACACACTGTGCTCATCAGGTATTTCTGATGCCTTGACAGGGCCTTCCTGACCCTGGAGAGCCTGTCCCTCCAGGGATGGCTGAGTCTCAGAAATAATAAATATCTTTCATATGGAAGCCACCAATCCAAGGTCCCCACCCCAACCGCCTCCTTCATGGGCTCTCACACTCCCGACCAGTGTTCTCCAGGCCCGCTCACCCCGGGCCAGGTACCAGACAATTAGGGACAGCCCCTGCACCCCGGGACCCTCTGAGGCTATTCACACTGGCCAGTCCTAAGCCACCTGACCCTGTCTGCCCGTACCTTCCCACAAAACCACAACAAAGCTCCTGCCCCAGTTTGCCCCGCACGCCCGCTCCCTCGGCTCTGGGTGCTTCCTCTCTGTCCCTGGTGCTTCCTCGTGTGGCCCCCCAGGGTGTGGCGTGCCCTCTCCTCACAGGAACTGTGAGTGACGAACTATCTTCTCAACGGCCATCATTTCCCGACCTGTTGACCTCGCTGTAACTAAATAATAAAACTTATATTTTAAAGTACACATGGAGAGAGAGAGAGAGAGAGAGAGAGAGAGAGAGAATTAAGTATCTTGTCTGGGATTACAATCACCCGCGGGCATCGGCCTCACTGCTGTCGGATGCCGACGGCCATGCTCCTGCTCCCTGGCACAGGCAGAGATGGCCTGTCAGGCAGGCCATTTGGGAAACTGGCCAACAGACCAGGGACCAGCCTCACATGCCTACGCCTCACGGTTCCTGCTGCGAGAGGAAGCTGCCTGGACATCAGTTTCCTCCCTCTCTGCACTCTGGCTCCTGGCCCTGCCCCTGCCCAACCTTGGGGGCTCCCACTGCCCACACCATTGTATCTCAGACCCAAAGCTGACCCTTGAGTCTGCCTATTTCTGATGCCAACCCTGCTCCATCCTCTTCCCCATAACAGCTCCCACCGCCTTATGTGTGTTTCCGCCTCCTGAGTAGCTGACAGCTCCTCTGAGGTCCCAGACAGCATCCTATTCGCCTTTCTGCCCCAGCCCCCAGCACAGTGCACTGCATCCAGTAGGTGGCCTGTGGGGGTCCAAAGTTAAGTCATCCTCCGTCATCACCGGTGATATTCGTTTAAACTGCAGGCACCTGGGACCCACCTGGGATCTGAATGTCTAAAGGGAGGCCTGAGAATTTGCTTTTCTAAGCAAGTTTCTTCTTCCACTCAAATAATGAGGATGCTCACTAAAGTGTGGGAACACAGATTCAAGATCCATCAACCGGCTGGCAGGCCTCTCAGTTTTCCTGGCACAGAGACCAGGGTGGCCCCATGGGAGACGCAGGGTGGCGAAGGCTGTGCTCCCACTCAGTGAATTGACAGTGCAGCCAGAGGTGGGGGTGCGGGGAGCAGGGTGGCGGAGATAAGAGGAGAGAATGAGGTGTGGATTCCAGGACATGGTGAGGACCACACGCTCTTAAAAAGTTCCAGGGAGAAACCTGAGCTTGTTTCTCAGCTGAGGGGAAGCTGCCTGTGAGGGGACAGGATGAGGACGTAACCAGGTAGGGGATAAGTGAACGTCAAAGGTGAGAAGATGAGATGGTGAGGGGCAGGGAAGTACAACAGTTATCCAAGCCGGCTTGTGCCTCAGAATTCTCAAAGCCAGGTTTTAAAACACACAGGCTCCAGGGCCCCACCTCCAGCCACCAGTGGCTCAGGGACAGGTCCGGGGATTGCTTGTTTAATAATAAAAGAAGCGTTCCCCCCGCGGATTCTAGCATACAGCGGGGTGTGGGAACCCCTCTCTGAGAGGTGGAGGGACTGGCCTCACAGACAGAAAATCACATGACCTGGAGGAAATGAGCCCACACTTCTGGCCTTTCACTCTGTCCAACCGTGTCCCCCTCATGGCTCAGCGCCGAGTCAGGGAGGCGATGTCACCTGGGGGACCGGGCCCTGGGCGTGATGTCCCTGGAGGCAGCAAGGCCCGGCCAGCACTGATTGGCACAAAGGGAAATGATGGTCACGATCTGTACTGTCCACCATGAACCCAGTGTCCTCAGATGCCTGGAACTCGGGCGAGGACATGTGCTTCACACATCCCCCCTTGACCCTGAGGAAGGGCGGCCTGAGCAGGACCCCGCCCTCAGCCCATGGAGGCTTCCAGCAAAGACACCAGTGGGCTTTGCTGCTGCAGTCCCCTCTGGCCACCATCGATGCTGAGGTCACCGGCTTCCCCCAGGAGCTCAGGGCCCAGGCCTCAGACGCAGGCTGTGGGGAAGGGAAAGCAGCTTCCCAGGTCCATCCCAGAAAATCCCGCAGGGTCCTGGGAGAGAGCTCCCTCTGTCTGGCTCCCATCCCCTCTCCTGCTTCTGTGGGGAGCTGGAAGAGAAGCAGCCGGAAGTGGGCTGGCGCGATGTCCCACCAGGAAAGGGGTCGGCTCTGCTCCTGAGGGACAGGGTCCGAGAGCCGGAAACGTCCTTCATGGTGTCATCAGGTTCCACATGACTTACATGACAGCTGTGGGAGGCGCCGGCTGGGAGAGGGGGTCCCAAGGTCTCTTGGAACTCGAGGGAGAGAAGGGCAGAGCTGTCTTCTGAAGCAGCGGCTCCTGAGAATGTGTGTTCCCCTGGGACCGGGGCCAGGCAGGCAGTCAGATCCCGGACGTCACCTGCAGTCGGCGCCACAGTCATCGCCATGCGCGGCGGGTCAGCAGCCACGACTTCCCCCTGGACACCCTCCGTCACTCCTCCAGGGAAGGGGGGTTAGCACGGCCCCTGAACGTGGGCTTTGGGGGACAGGCAGGGAACGTAAGGGGAGGCCTGGCCCGGACCTCACAGCCAATTTGGAAGGACGATCCACGCCCTACGAAACAGGTCCCACTGCCGACTGCCGTCTAGTTTGGAATCAGAATGAGGTTCAGGGTCAAACTCAGCCTTATGAGCTTCAATACTCAAACCTCGGGCAGCATCAGAAGCAATGGAGATCGTGCTAAAGATACACTTTCCTGGGCCCACCACCCCTCGCTTCTAATTCAGCAGGTCTGGCCTTCATATTTTCACCCTTGTGCAATGATTTCAACTGGAAATTGGAAAGGAAAGAGAAGTGACTGTAAGTTCACAAACGGTTCTGGACAAAAGTCCTCGGAAGATGGAATCGGGATGGACGAAGAGTACACAGGGACTGCGTGTCCCTGGCTAAGTGAGCTGGACAGGAGGAGGCCTCGGTCCTCAAGGGGGCCCCGTGCGCCCCGTGGCGCCTGCACCCTTGGTTCTAATGCCTTCAGAAACAGGGCGGAGGCGGGGAGGACGCTGGACACCGCGTGTTCTCACACACGCCGTGGGAAGGGCTGTCTGCTTTTCCGGCTCAGCGCCTCAGGCACAGAGTATGAGGAGAAAGAAGGTGCTCAGATGACATGCCTGTCTCAGCAGGTCCAAGGCGTCTCTGCGAGTTGAAGGATGTCAGCCCAGGGTTCAAGGCCGCAGCGCCCTGTGAGGACAGCTGAGTCCTCATCTGGGACGTGCTTTGTCGACCCAGCGCGGGTCTGTGCTCTCCGCCCGCATCCTGGCCAGCGCAGAGCGAGCGACGACGAGGCCGGCTACCAAACGGAGAGGGAGCAGCGCGAGGCGAAACGCAGTTCTCGTGTTTTCGTCGTCCGGACCGCCCTCGACGTTCTTCAAAACGCATACTCCAGTGCCTCGGGCCCTGTCCCCTGGACCAGTGGCACAGAGGGTCTGTGGACTGTTTTCACTGTTCCGGACAGCACACGGACATCCTAGTGAGGTCACACCAGCCCAGCGGAACGCCAGCTCATAGCGTCTGGGGAGCTCGTCATCTCGGTGCTGTATCTGGAGCCCTGGTGGCCACTCGCTCCGCCTCTGATCAGTTAGAGATGGCGATGGGAATTTATCACGACTTAAATCTTTCCAAGCACGGGCTTCATGGAAGAAACATAATGAAGGGTGGACAGGTGGGCCCCCTGATCCCCCAGTGAGAAGGAGGTGTAAGGCCTCCAGGCCCCTCCCCTCCCCTCTCCCCGGCCAGAAGGTGCCAGCTGGGCACACACTCTGTGCTGTTCCCTGGGCCTTGGGAAAACGCCGACTGGCCGCTTGGACTGAGGGCTGAGGACCTCGGGGAAAGGCAGCGGGTAGATGTCTTCAGACAGAGAAGGGGCTTCCATGTGAGATCTCAGTGGGGGACAGTCCTCAGTCGTGACCAAAGCCATGGACTCTCCAATGGAAAAGGCTCCTTGGCATAAAGAAAGGATGGCAGGGGGCCCCCCTGGCTGCTACGGATAAATCCGTCATCCTGCCTCCCAAGGTCAGAGAAAACGAGACCAGCTCCTCCTCTGTCCCTCTTCACACCGTGATATCAGGCTGGTGATTCTGCTGGAGGCTAAGTCCACTGGAGCTGATAATTAATTCTAATGGCGCTGGGCCTCGCTGTGCTTGTTAGCCATCTGCGCTGCCCTCGGCCTCCCCTGCCAGGTCCCCGGCCAGCTCCGAGAACACTCCCAGCCCTGGACAAAAGCGAGGGGCTGGGCAGCTGCAGAGCACAATTGCAGGTCTCTCTGGCAGGTGGGGGACAGGGAGGCCCCGGAGTCCACCCCAGGATGTCAAACCTGGGCAGAAATTTAACCACGTGGAGTTTCCTGGTTCCCCAGTTCTGAGCCTTGTCACAACAGGCTCAGGTTTAAATGCCAGAGGGTGAACAGAGGAAGTAGGGATGGGACAGGGACGGGGGCGCCGAGGCCCGTGAGGCCTGAGCTTCGTCCCCTCATCTTCCGCAGGACAAGTGTTGAGTGTGGTCAGTCAGGTGGACACACGGGGAAGGGCGGCAGTGGTGACATTTGTGAGAGGAGACAACGCAGCTTCCATTCCCTTGGACTCTGCAACCTTGGCAAGATGAAATTTCCACGGATGGGTGGACGCTGAGATTACAACAGAGAAGGGCTCTGCCCAAGGTCACAGCTGCCAGGGAGGCTTTCTGAGGCTCGGCAGCACCTGAGCCCCAGAGGCACGCCGCTGGGGACGGCCGCTGCAGGGCTGGGAGTGGAAAGCCTGCATCCCGCGTCCGTCCCCCGGCTCAGCGGTGCCCTTCACCCTCGGAGGCTGGGCTAAGACCTCCGGGTTCATGGCTGACCCTCCACTGGTTCAAGCGTGGGGCCCAGGCTGCCCTGGGCCTGCAGTCTCCACGTGTGTGTGGGGTCAGGTGTGCCAGGCCCCAGGGGGTGCTCATCACTGGGAGTTTGGGGGGAGCTGTCCCCAGGTGCCCCAACCTGTGGCCTCACACGCACCGGGCATGTGGGAGGACAGCGCCACCCTGCAGCCTGCCCTGAGCCCTCGGCAGTGGACGCCTGTGGGCAGCAAGTGGCAGAACATTCCCGACCATGCCACCTAGGCCTCGAGGCCTGCTCTACCGGGCACAGAGTTGCCTCGTCCTTAAAATCAGACCCAGCTCTTTCCATCCATTCATCTTTCCTGTTTCCTGGTAGCATTCATGAAGCACCCACTGTGTGCCAAGAACTGGGCTAAATCCATGTGGACTCAAACAGAAAGGAGGGTCCCGGCCCCCGGGAATTGCCCATGGTCGTAAGAGAGACAAACCAGGCACAGAACGCACGGCCACGTGGTCAGGCCTGAGAGAGGGGACAGAGGCAAGATGACACTGTGGCTACAAAGGTAGGCTCTGGCATCAGGGCACCACGGCCCGAACGCTGGCCCTGAGACCTTGACAAGTGACGTGCTTCTTTAGACCTCAGTTTCCCCATCTAGGTGACTAAGAAGCTAGCAGCCTGCCGCCTAGGGCGGACGCCAGGGCTCACGTAGTGCACGAGAAGTACTAAGAACACAGTTGCAGTGACTAAGGGACACCGAGGAGCGTGAGGCGGGCCCTAACCCAGACTCGGGGACGGGCGATGGGGAAAGTCGGCCCCAGGAGGCAACGCTGGAGCAGAACCCCGGTGAACACGGGCTTATTCGCCGTGAAGACGAGAGTGAAACTGAAGGTCTCAGGGAAAGGACGCTGCCCCCACGGGGGCTCAGAGCCGATGGCGCCACTCCTCGCCTTTTTAAAAGATGCGTTATAATGGCTCAGTTCACTATGTCGGCCTCCCGGAGCTGGAGGCTTGGTGCTCATCCACACGCCACAGAATCGTGCAGCCAGGAAGAATTATACGTATGATGACTGCAGCCAAGTCAGGCAGGGGCTTTAAGTGAAATCACAAATAGTGTGCACGGTGTGCCGGGGACGATTTAAAAATAGTCACGTACGTGGATAAGGACGGGAGTGCGTGAAACAAAATGAAAATTGTTTTGCCATAAAGAAGTATAGGTAGCTTTTCCTCTTTTATAAAAAAAAAAAAAAGTTTGGGCCACCCATCATGATCTAACTCTGAAAGGCTGTGTGCATTAAACAGCTTCTTACGGGCCCCAGAGAAGCTGGGTAGCAGTCAGCTAGGGGACCGATCACACGCAGACACCTGCCACAGAAAATAAATGACACCGTGTGACTATGCTGGGCCTGCGGCAAACGCCCCCGAACTCCCAGGATGCCTCTGGAACGCAGCCCCCACCCCTAGGACGTCACATCCCGTGAAGCAGGCAAAGGGGACCCTCAGCCCAATGCAGGGCGTGAGCTCACCGCTGGAGGCAGCATGAGAAGGAGGACACCGAGCATTCTTATTTGGAAGCCAGGAAAGGACTCCTGTCCCAAGAGACCCCAAGGAGCCATGTGGATTCACTGAGGTGGCCACAGGACAGCAGTGGAAAAAGAGGTGGCTCGGCCGAGCTGGCGCCTCTGCCTCCCGGAGGACCAGCGAGGGCGGAGGGAAGGCGGAAGGAGGCCTGTGCGGGGCCTTGTGCTCAGGGGCTCCCTGTCTGGCCGGGGACTCCCCCGGGCCTGGCAGACACACCTGCTCCTTCCTGGAGCCGTGCCCTGCGGAGTGGCCCATGTATGAGCTCCCGTGCCAGGAACGACTTCCTGCCAGGACCCGCGGGATTGGGCTCAGGATGGCTTTCTGCAGGCGGGGCTGACGCTGCTGCTCGGGCCGTGGGGACACACTGCAGGGAGGGCTTGCCCACTGTGGTCTTTATTTTGGAAGTGACCGACCCATGCAGGCTTAAACAACAAAGGGATTCATCGGTTCATACAGCTGAAGAAATCCAGAAAGGTGTTGCAGGGCAATGGTTAGCAGTGTGGACTCTTGGATCAGACTGCTGACTTTAATTCCTGACGTGAACTTGGACAAATTACTGACCCTGTCTCTTTATCAAAAGTTTTTAGGTCTGTTTCCTCATCTGTAAGATAGGGGTTATAATAATACCTGATTCCAGGGCTCTGTGAAATGCTTAATATAGATTATGCATTTAAAGTGCCTGGAATGTACTAAGTGCTTAATCACTGTTTGCTGTTTTAAGTCTCAACAAGAATTCAGGATTGTTTTTGATTCCATGGCTCAGTGATTCAACAAGAACTCAAATCTTCCATCTCTCTGTCCTGTCTTCCGTAGTGTCAGCTTTATCGCAAGAACAACTTCCCACATGGTGACAAAATGATTGCGGCGGCTCCAGGTTTCACACCACACACCTCTTATCCAAAGGAGACAGAACATTTATTTCTGTTTCAGTTTTCCAAGAGCAGGAGTCTTGAGATTTACCCAAAGAGGACTGCTTAGGTCACATGCCTACCCTTGAACCAACAATTTGGCAAAGTACATGTAACATGCCTATTGGCTTAAGCAACTAGAAATGGGATCAGCTTCTCCTTCAACACCTAGGAGGCCTAAAGGAGGGGTGGACTACGGAGTGAAAATATAGGGAAGTCAGCAGAGGCCAAAATGATGCTGGATGAGTGTGATGTTCACTAACAGAAGGGAAATGTGTTGCAAAATCAAGCAAAGACATGGTAAACTGGACCATCCTTTTCCAGAGATGCGGTGGCTTTAAAAGATGGCCGTGGGGTGGCTAAGCCGAGGGGCGTCCTGGGGGAGGGGACACGGTAGCTGTGATGCCTGATGAGTGGGGAGGGAGGGGGAGCCAGGAGATGGGCAGGGGGGTGCAGTTAGAAACGGAAAAAAGGCAGGTCTCCGTAGATTCCCAGAGGGACCTCAGCAACCGGGCTGGGAGAGGGGAAGTTGCACAGTACTGCTCAGGAGACGGGGCAGTGAGTCCCGGCGAGGGCCCTGCCTGAGCCGTCTTGGCTCCTGAGTGGCCCGAGGGGGTCAGGCCAGGCCCGCCTCTGGAAGCTGGAAGGAGCGTGCCAGCAGGGCGGCGTGCCCAGCCACCTACCCACGGCCTCTTCTCAGCCGATTCTGCTGGTCTCCTATTCTTCCCCCAACCCACTCACTGGCTGGCTGTCCTCCCCCTCCATCTTCCCGGCTTCTCCTCCCTCCCACGGCACAACCCGCCCCTGCGCTCCAGCTCAGAGCGCAGGCGGTTCCAGAGGCAGCCCACGCTCCCCACTGGGGGGCGGCCCTCGATCGCCCCGTAGTGCCATATGCATCTAGCCCTGCTCTCTCGCTACAGTGCAAAGCCTTCACGGGCCCTGGCCTTGTCTGATTCACCTTCGAGGCCCCTGTATCGCCTAGAAAATTAATTTGCATGTAGAAGATACTCAAGTATCTAATGAATCCGAATTTACTAGAATCATTTCATGTGCTCACACTGAGGACAGCTCCTGGGTAGAGAGAGGTCCCAGGAAGTTACTCTCTGTCCCTTGCACAAGGTCTGAGCCCTCTGAGGAGGGAAGGGCACCGACTCTGAACCCGGCCACTCAGGTTTGAGCCCCGGCCTGTGTGACCACCTGTGTGACGCTGGATAAGTCGCTTAACGTCTCTGTGCCTCGATTTCCTCATGTGAGAAGGGGAGTGAGGATCTCTACCTCTGCGATGCCCTGAACTCTGCAGGAGGTGCTCTGACCAGTGCAGGGCACCCGCACGGCAAACCGTATTCGTAGTGTAACAACGATGCACATTGCTACACTACGAATATGGTTTGCAGTTTGATTCCCTCTATGTTCCCTGCAACAGTGCAGCGTCTGGAACACGGCGGGCTTTAGTACGGTTTATAAAATGAACAGATCACCACAGAGGCACGAGCCAAGGCCCGAAGATTGTGCGTCTCAGAACTGGACAAGCCGTGTTTCTGCTGCTCTCCTGTCCTCTTCCCAGGTGTCGCCCAGTTGACCTTGAGCAGACCATGTGCTCCTTGGAGGTGAGCTCAGGCTGACCTTGCAAGCACATCCCCAGTGGGCCGCCACGGCCCGCCACCCCGCCACCTTCACCCATTGCTGGGGTCTGCACGTAGAGCCCAGAAACGAGGTGCCTGCCTGGATCGTCTTAGCTGAGAGGCCAAGAAGATGAGCCACCCTTCCTGGATGAGGGACGAGCCGAGGTCCCATGAAGACAGTCAGCCTGCACACCCTCTAACGCCTGGCTGCCTGGGGAAGGCCATGTGAGAAAGGAAAGTGGAGTCGCATCCTGAGTCCCAGCTCCAATCAGGCACTTACCCAGCAGGACCTCGGCCCTCACTTGTCCTCTCTGAGCATCCCGCCCCACCCCCGGGATGGTTATTATTATTGATGTTGTTATTATTGGCACCCACTAGAATTCAGTCCCCAGGATGCTTGGGCTGGGCGCCACTTTGCCTTCTGAAAACGAAAATGATCTGGCTTCTTGGGGGACTGTCTGATGCAGGAAGTAGCTTCCTACCCCTCCCACAGGCCTGGCGGGGTCTGGGAAGGGGACGGGAGAGGGATAGAGAGGGGACAGCCTGACAACAAGGAACCAAAGCCCTGTAGAGAAGGAGCTACATGAGCGACATAAGAACTCTATGTCCCAGACTGTCCCACGTCCCCAAAGTAAACACAAACAAACCCAAACATGTATTAGGGAAAAGTTCCCCCAAAGGTTCCCCCACAACGCCCTCCCCACAGTGAAATGTCAGACATAGTTCAAGATATGTGAGGAGCCAATTCACACAGATACAGCCTCAAAACACATGCATTCATCCCCGAAATGCTGTGACCGTTTTGCACACACACACACACACACTGTCAGAACATCAGCCCCGCGGGAGGGGCCCCCCGGGACCCACATCAGCATTCAGACTCGTGGGCTTCGGTCACAGTTCACCCCGAGAAGTCAGAACACTCAGCTTAGTCACCCACTCCATTCACCAACCTTGGCTGCAAATCAGCTGTTCCCAGAAAGGAATGACTTTCACCCTCCTTGGATGAGTTTTTCGAAAATGATTTAAAATTTTCAAAAGAATGTGCTGCCGGCCCTGAGGGCAGATCCTTGCGGGGGGGTTGGGGGGATATGCTCAGCTTGTTCTGAGCAACAGCGATCCTGCTGGGACCAATGACACTCGGGACAAGAAGATCATCCATTAACATGCATCACGTAGCTGTGAACTCATGTCATTTCCCTCATAGCTGGGGACCCAGAACACACAGCCACCTCACCCTGGCTCCCAGAACCAGCTCTGTCCCTCTAACTCTGCTCCTCCAGCTACCTGGCCATCCCCTTGGAGGTGGCCAAAGGCAGAGCACCCAGGTGGCTCAAAGGCAGCCCTGTACCCTTCCGTTCCCTTCCTTGTGCTTTGCCAGGGGGGATGGACACCCAGGAGGCTGGGATGAGGGTGAACAGCTGTCACCATCAGCATCACCAACCTCATCCCTGCACTTCTGGACTCAGCACCTCACCTGTTGGAGTGCCCCAGGCCACCTCTACAGGGCTCAAAGAAACAGGTGCAAATGGAGAGGCATCCTGTATTTATGCCACACGCCCTGAGGGAATGCCGGCATGCAAACCAAGGACCTGGGGACGTTAGGGGGTATGTACATTGTAACTAGATGATGTACCAACCACAACTGGTTGTTACCTTATATCTATATTTACAGTTAATGGCAAGCTCTTGCCACTGTTGCGACTGGTAAATTAACCTTGCTATTATGCTCTGTTTCCAAAGATAACTAGTTGGAGGGCCCAGCATAGGAACACGGCTACTCACAGCTGACATCTCGTAGGATGCTTTGGGCTGGAAGTGACACAAAGCCAACTCAAACCAGCGTAAGAGATGTGAAGCATTTATCACAAATGACAGGAAGGCCTAAGGTAGTTCAGAGGTCGGCTAATTAAGCAGTTCAGTTGTGCCACCAATCTCTTTCCATCTCTGCACTGCCGCCCTGAGCAGGGGCTTCAACCTCAGGCTGGTGTCTAGATGGCCGTAGCGGTTCCAGGAATCTCAGCCTAGATGTGACAGTGTCCGGAAGAATAAAGATAGCTTCTTCCCGTGCTCCCCGTTCAAGCCTGAGGAAACCATTCCCTGATTAACGATCATCAAGTCACCTGTCATTTCCTCACCGGTCCCCCACAGACAGATGCAGTTCCAAGATGAGCTCGGACCAGGCATCTTGGTGGCGAGGATGCTGAGGGTCGGCCTCCCTGCCCACCACACATGGCCATTACCGGGAGCAGCGCCCCTCTCCACTTCACCTCTGGGCACACACCCTCCCAGGCAGCCAGATGCCCCAAATCGACCCCGGAGACCACTGTGGGGAGACGTCACAGCTAGACATCCACAGTCCATTAGAACAAACCCTGCATTTTAAAAGGGCCCCACCCAAGTGTCCATCAACGAATGAACAGATACACAAACTGCGCTGTACACGTACAATGGAATATTATTCAGCCTGGAAAAAGGAAGGAAATTCTGACACGTGCTACAGCGTGAAGGAGCCTTGAAGACCTTATGCTAAAGTCGAATAAGCCAGATGCAAAAGGACAAATATCGCATGATCCTACATGAAGTCAGTAAGTGGAATAGTGATCGGGGGAAGGGAATAAGGAGTTATTATTTAATGGGAACAGAGTTTCATTTCGGGATGGTGAGGAAGTTCTGGAGACGGATGGTGGTTGTACAATGTCGTGAAGATATTTAATGCCGTAAGTAGCGCACTTATAAAATTAATACGGTAAATTTTATGCTACGTACATTTTACCACAATAAGAAGAATGACCTTTGATAGCTACTAACTCACTCATCATTGGCAACCTTAGTGCAAGGCGAGTCTTCACCTGGGAAAGTAAATGACACTCCAGGCAGCAGCCACTGGGGAGCCTTGACCTTGTGTAGTCTCCCCACGGATGAATTTAATCTCATCGTGACATTTAAAGCACGGGAAGAATCCCTTTTTCTCCTCTGACTTGAATGCCAAGCTGATTAAAGAGGGCCAGCCGGCAGGGAGGCAGCGTGTGATGCCAAAACCAGGGCTCCGGGCCCCCTGGGGCCCTCGTAGCTGGGGACCCAGAACGCATAGCCGCCTCACCCCAGCTCCCAGAACCAGCTCTGACCCTCTAACTCTGCTCCTGCAGCTACCTGGCCAGCAACTCCGGGAGACTGTGTGTCATCCCCTGTAATGAGGTGCTCCTTGAGACTCGCAGTGAGGACAGACTGTCAATCCACCTGCCAGGGAGCAGCTGGGAGAGGAGCTGGGAGCCTTTCTGGGGATGCTCGTCTGATTACTGAGCCAAGGAGAGAATTACGGGGTCAGACAGAGTGCTTCTGCCGCTGATGGATTTCTCAAAGCAGAACTCATTAGGTGAAGGGAGACTTATCTGGGGCTTTGCAACCGCGGGCAATACATTCTCTTTCCAGTGCTCTCAACAAGCAGGAACATGACAGAGGTGGTGGCCAGGGGCAGGGCAGGACTTGGCACCAGGCCTGACGCCAGGGCGGGCTCTGGGGAGACGCTCACCACCAGACATTTCCTATTAGGGCAAGAAGACTGCAGAAGGGAGAGGCCGACTGTGTGCTCTGAGGGCCACTACAGGCTCTAACTGCCTGGAAAGGGGGTTGAAATGGGGGCTGAGCAAGGCAACCCGTTCTGCAGGCACGGCTGGTTATTTTCTTCTGCTCGCAAATGGCACTTGGGGAGCTCTCGTCCTCTGATAGATTCCCAGGACTGCCCCCCACGTCCTCCGCAGCGGGGACTGTGCAGGCAGAGGCTGGCCCCTTGCCCGGCTCTTGCCCACCCTGCCCCACATTTCCATTGCCACTTAATCACCCCCACTCAGCTCCCAGGGTCCAGGGGACCAGCTGGAGTTCAGGCACCCGGCTCACCTCCTACATTCCCACCCCGGGTGCCCAGATGGCGTGGGGACCAGAGGGTGGTGGCTTGTCAGAGGGCCAGGCCAAGCCAATCTATCCATCCATGAACCTGCAGCGCCAGGGTAGGGGTGGCTCCCAACTCTGCCCCCCATCCCTGTGTCTCCCTCTCCTACGTGTGCGATGGGACCGAGTGGCCACCTTCACCTTTTCTGTGAGCTTCTCTGTGCCGGGCCTGCTCAAGTCGTCCTTGCAAACTTTCCTTGGGTTCTCACACCAACCCTGAGCTGGCCGCTCCTTGCAAGGTGGGCGGCAAGCAGGGATCGAGTGGGCTGTGCCGGGGGACACAGCGACCCAGGTCTGCTCCCTTCTAACTCTGGGCAGATCAAGTAGGCGCTTTGTGCCTTAGTTTCTCCTTCTGCCAGATAGGGGTGATGTTACTAGTACATGCTTTACAGATGTCTCAGCCAGCTTGGGCCGTCATACAGAACACCTCGGACAGGGTGGCTTAAACATCGGAATTGATTTCTCCCAGTGCCGGAGGCTGGGGGAGATCCGGATTCGAGGTGCTTGGAGGTGGCCACCATCTCCCCGTGTTCTCACAGAGCACAGAAAGCACAAGAGCCTCTGATGTCTCTTCTGTAAGGACACTAATCCCACTGAGAGGGCCCCACCCTTATGACCTCATTCAAATCTGAATTACCTCCTAAAAGGCCCATCTCCAAATACAGACCCATTTAGAGTGAGGGCTTCAACTAATTAAAGGGGGAAGTTGCAGGGGACACAATTCAGTCTGCAGCCACAGGCCTGGCACGATGAAGAAGTGAGTTAAGATACAGAGAACCCTCACAATGGAGTGAGGCACACGGTCTCAGAAACAGTGGGGAGTCCAAGAGTATGACCCAGACCTGTGCCCTTCACCCCGATGCTAGGGACACACCCCGCCCCGCTGGTAACGATGGGGATGGGGGACCTGCTCTTTCTGCTTGTCCCCCGTGAGTGCAGGGCAGGCCTCTCCCTGGGGGGTTGTGAGGCCTGCAGCCCTGGGCACCCCCGCACCCAGCCCCACGCCCTGTTCTTCTCTGTCTCCCTGGTTTGCTCACTGCCAGGGCCTGACTCCCACCCATCTGGGCTGCAGGGGTCCTGCACGGCCCCAGCTCAAAGGCAGCCCCGGGGATGTTTAGACTCCTCGACTCCACAGTGGATTTCTGAAGCACCCCAGCCCTGTCTCCCTCAAAAAGATGCTCCCTGTTCACTCAGGGCAAAGAATGAGAGACAGGAACCAGACGTACGGGCCAAAATCTATTAACCAGTATGAATAACTCCCCAAGGACACGCCTCAGCCCTGCTTGGGTTCCTATCAAGGACAATTTCGCTAAGACCCTGTCCATTTTCTTGACCTGCAGTCCAGTCACAGCCACCACAGCCCCCTTTCCCCGCTCAGCTCTCTCCGCAGGAAGTAAGAGTAATGTCCCTACCCTTGTCTCCCCCACATACACACTGTCACGTGAGGTCAGCACATCCCTTGCCCCGTCTGGTCACCTGTTACCTTTAGCTACATCACATGAGTTCCCATTCTTCTGGACACAGTGCCCGTGGCTTGGTCGGCAGAGCTCAGGTCCGCAGAAATGAGAAGCAGGATAAAGTGAGATGTGAGCAGCAGGAGGATGAAGAAGGAGAGAGGCCCTAACCGTGAGTCCTAACCCTGGGGATGTGTGAACTGGGACTGAAAAAAACATTATCTCTGTGTTTTCACTAACCTAACTCAACTTAACCATTTCCATTCATTATGGATTTAGGCAATAACCACAATAATATTGAAGGAAGCAGACCCTGGGCCTCATCGCCAGTAGAAATCACAGATATTTCCTTACCACACCGAAGCTGAGAAGCAGGTCTCTCAAATATCATTGGCACTCATCACCATTTTAAAATTTTGGTATTTATTTAACCCGCTGTTGGATCTTCTTATTTAATACATTAATATAGAAGCACAGTGTTTCTATGTACAATATTTTTTTGATATTTTGATAATTATTTTTTAGTATCATTGGTTTTCATTGTAATTCTATGCATTAAATGCATTTTTTAAAAGCCATGATTCTGAGAAGGGATCCAAGGCTTTACCATACCGCTAAAGGGTCCAAAAGCGCCAAAATGAGCTTCAGAACCTCTAGATTTGGGTCTCTCTAATGCTTCCCCCAGGGCTCAGACCTGCCATTCTTCAAATACAAATGACGTAAAGAAGGCCATCTGACTGGACGCTGGGAGTCCAGGTGCCGGGGAAGGTGGGAGGCAGGAGAGACGAGCTCTCCCAGCGATGCTTGCTCTGCTGGCCGTAGGGAAGCCTGGCAGAGGCGGGTGGCTTGGCCACCATGACATGAGGTAGGACGTTTTCTGCCCCCCGGAGCTCTCTAGTCCAAACCGATGGCCGCTGCCCGCATCTGTTCAGAGTTCTGAGTTTTTCTACCCATTGCAGGCGCTATGCTCAGATAGTCTCCCCTACTCCGCAGATTTTCATTGCATTTGATATGGTGCTTGTGGGCATCGTTGGATGTTCTGACACAGCCGGAGAGCTTTGGATGAGCCCGGTTGCTAAGAAACAAATCCCAGATGTTTCTTTAAACACCCAGCTCCACGAAAGCACATTCCCCCTCACCCAACTCCGTTGTGTCGTCTTCTCTCCGGCTGCTTAAGTTACAGTAACAGCTGGTTTCCTACGGCCTCATTCTGAGCCGCCAGGAAAACTCAACGACCCGCTCCAATGACCCAGAGGAGCCACTTTTAGAGTTGGGGGCGATGGCTTTGGGCAGGAAGGAGGGTACCATTAAGGCCGAAGCTGCCTGCAGACTGGGAGCGGGGGGCTCGTGAAGGAGACCTCCTAGGAGAGACCAGCTCCAGCCGAAGGGACAAGAGGGGGCCCTGATATGCAGAGACACCTCGAGGAACCAGTGAGCTGCAATCCTGTCTCAGGGCTTCTGGAAGCTCCTTGTAGGGACCTGGCATCACCACTGCCTTAGTGTGGCTCCAATTTAAACGTGCTTAGACCACGTCCGACCTCACCTCTCTCCCGGAAGCCTCCAGTCTTCTCACTATTTCTACCAGATAGCGCAGAGCTAGGGCCCTGGGGTACCCTGTCCCCCACAACCCCAAAGGCAGAGAGGGCCTCACAGCAGGCCACCACTGGTAGTAGTCACTCCTGGGTTCCTTCTTCTTCCCCAGCCCCGGCTTAGGAGCACTCAAAGTGCCACTGACCAAGGGTCCCAGGAATAAACCCTTCTCAAATCAGGTTCTTTAAAAAAAAAAAAAGCAAGTTCCCCAGCTCTGTCCCACTCCTACTCCTGCTAAATCAGACTCTCTGAGGGTGGGCGTAGGGACTCGACATTTAACAAGTTTCCCAGGGGACCGGGGTGCACGCTGGGGCTGGGGAATCGCGGTGTAAGACCACACAGCAGCCGCGTTCTGTCCCCAGACTACTGAGCCCCAGAGATGAGCCGGCCCCTGGGCCAGAGCCCGGCAGGTGCTGCCTCGACGCACCTGCCGGCTGCCGGCTGCCGGCCACTGCGTCACACAGCATGGCTCCTCTCAGAGCCGGCGTGGGAGGGCTGGCCTCACCTCAGTACCAGTTCCAAAGATAACAACAATATTTAATTAAAAATAAAAACATTTTAAATGAGCACGGGAAATGATTAGACATTTCTCCAAAGACATGCAGAAGCCCAACAGGTACATGAAAAGATGCTGATGTCACTCGTTGATCAGATCAGGGAAATGCAAATCAAAACCACAGTGTGAGACATCCCCTCACACCTGCTGGAATGGCTATTGTCAAACATAAAAGAAAAAGAAACAGAAATAACAAGTGTTAGTCGGGATGGGGAGAAGAGGGAAACCTGTGCTCTGTTAGTGGGAATGCAAATTGGTGCAGCCATTATGCAAAAGAGTACGGAGTTTCCTCAAAAAGTTAAAAATAGAACTACCAGACGATCCAGCAATCCCAGTTCTGGGATATTCCCCAAGGAAATAAAATCACTCTCTCGAAGAGATTTCTACGCTCCCATGTTCACTGCAGCATTATAGTCAAGATACGGAAACCTAAATGGGTGAATAGATTAAAAAATGTGATGTGATATATATATATATATATATATATATATATATATATATATATATATATATATATATATATATCCTATACATATATGTATATACATATATATGTATATATGTATATATGTGTGTGTGTGTGTGTGTGTATAGGATGGAGATATAGATATATCTTTTTCAGCCTTAAAAAGGAAGGAAATCCTGCCATTTGCAACAACCTGGATGAAACTGGAGGTATAATGCTAAGCGAAATAAGCCAGACATAGAAAAACAAATATTGCATGATCTAACTTACATGTGGAACCTAAAAAAAAACAAACCAGACTCCTAGTAACAGCGAGTAGAGTAGTGGTACCAGAGGCAGGGGTATGATTAAAGAAAAAAAATGCTTTAGAGCTGGGGGAAGAAGTGTCATCCTCACTGTGATCCAAGCACTATATGTGTAATAGCTCATATAACCTTCAAAAGCATCCTGTGAAGTGAGTACTATCACCATCCCCATTTTGCAGATGAAGAAACTGAGGCATCGAGAGGTTAAATAACTGGCTCAAGGTCACACAGCTATCATGTAATAGGGTGGAATCTAGACCGTCAACAAAATAAAGACATTAGATCCAGAAAAAGGGTCACCAGGACTCAGGGACCCCACAACAAATAAATAAATACACTCTGGATTCCTGACTCTATTTCATCAAATGTCCTTGGCTCTGGAACCCACAGGGGACCTCTCCCTCCCTCCCAGGCCCCTGCGTCTGGGCGGTGTGGCAAGTGGTCCTGCTTCTTCTTATCGTTCCCTCCCCTGGTCCTAGCAGGGGGCCTGGCCTTCCTGCACCCTGGAGCATGGAGGGGCATCTCAGAGGGCAATTCCCCAGGGCACAGCTCCCCACTGCACTGCATGCCTGGGACTCGCCCGAGGTCAGGGACATGGGTTCCTCCCCGGAGCAGGGGCAGTGACCGCCAGAGTGGGCAACAGGCAGAAAGGCACCAGCTCTGCGGCTGCTGACTCCTCCTCCTTGCTGCCCACCAGCCCCAGCCAAGCTGCCTGCCACTGATGCATTATTAAAAAAAAAAAAAAAAAAGAAGAAAGAAAGAAAAGAAAGAAAGCTTTAAATTAAATGTGGGCTAAGGGAAGAGTCTGGAGCAGTGCTGCAGGCACCGTTCTGGTTCCGATTCCCACTCAGGACGGGGCAGTGAGCCACTTTCCGACAGCCTTCCATGCCAAACGCATCTGGGCTACTTCAGGGCAAACAAAAATGCTTGGGAAGCCCTCAGAGCAGCCCCGGAAGGCAGCCCTGCAGGCTGGCTGCCTGGGCCTAGACAAGTCACCCCACCCAGGGTTGGTGGTCATCAATCATATTGATGGACATCCCCATGTCCCGGGCAGGAAAGGCAGAGCACAGGGGTACCCGCGCTCCATCCCGCATCTTCAGTGGGACTCGGCCCAGGTCACCCTCAGAGGGAGCCTTGCCTAGAACCTCGCTACTCTAGAAGCACAAAATGTCCTTTCATGCCTCTCATTCGTCACTTTTGTTCGATAAACACACTTAAATAACGAGTCAGCAGTGTCAGCAGCAGCTGCTGTCGCCACAGAGTCTGCAGACTGGACAGCCCACTGGCCTCTTCTCACTGTGAGCGTCAAACGTGAGCCGCGGAGCTGGTGCTCTGTGCCTTTCGAACTTCTGCAAACTCTGAGCGTGCCCTTGTCCTGAGTGAGCACATGTGGGGCACCAGGCTATGTGCACACGTACCAGGCGTGCAGGCTCCCACGTGCATGTACACACCGGGTGTCAGGCTCACACATGCCCACACCAGATGTGCACACACACCCTCTCCTGGGCAATGACGCTGGGCTTTCAAGGAATGCAGATCAGCCCTCCGTCAGACAGGAAGTCTGGCACGTCCTCCTCAGGGTGCCCTGTTTGAATTTCTGGCGCTCCATAAATTATAACAGGCAACACAATGGCTTTCTAGTAATTATTATCCCTTATGATTCATCATTCTGAATGATTCAAACCCTTCGGCTGTGCCCAGGTGCTCAGTTCGGCAGCGCCTGGCTCCGAGCGCCGGGCAGGCTCAGCAGAGAGCCCTCGTTGGGATTATCTCACCCTCACACACTTCCGCCTTTAACTCCTTTCACGAGTCATTTTATTTTTTTTCCAAAACGTTTTCAGTTATTAGAAAATGTTCTCTTCTTTGTTCTGCTTCTCCTTCGATCCCTCTGCATATTCTGTTTTCTGAGAAATCACCTTTAATGGCGAAGTATACTAAAATAAATGTGTAGCATCACTGGTACAAAGGTTGGGGCCACTGGGACCATCTACCTCTTTTACTAATTACATCTGCTTTTCCTCAACCGCTGGCATTCGAGGTGACCATAAAACAATTTCTTATTCAATGTTTTCTTGTTTGTTTGTTTTTTTTGTTTAACAGCTAATATTAATATTGTTATGTTTTTATTTCCGATTATTTTCCATGGCAAGTGTTCAACACGTTAGCAGTGTTGTGTATTAAATGGGAGTTTTTTTCTTTCTTTCTTTTTTTTTTTTTTTAACAAATCTGGATAAAAGGAAAAAATAACACTCAGGTTCTTTTACCATCCCCTGGGAAGCTCCAGGGTGTCTGGTCCTCAAAAGCTTTATGAAACCAGAGTTTGGGGACAGATTGCAGGTCACTCCAACCTCGACAGGACCATTGATTAGCAGAGCAGGCATCCACGATTCACTATGCCTAGTCAACAGTGTTGCTTCCTCCCGGAACAGGCTGACTTCCTTCTCGCTGACCAGGTCCACCCTCCAGAAGCCTCTCCTGTCAGTTGTATTGTTTAGAGAGCCGGGTCTCTGCCATAACACGGATTCTCGGAATCACATCGGCAGCATTGGAGGGAAGCAGCAGTGGACTGGCTGCCAAATTCGCCACCTACTTCCCCCCAACGCTGCATATCAACCTCAGCCTTCGATGTGCAAAAATCCCCACAAAAATCATGTTTATGGAAATTACATCGCCATGGCAACTGTAAAGGTCTCACAAGTATTTTTAAAATAGCAAATTACTAAAACCCACTTAGAAAAAATCTAAAATCTGTTTCCTTATGAGCATTAGTGAACATACAGTTTCTAACAAATACAAAATGTTTGGTGACACAATGGCCAGAAGTCAGTAAAAAGGGTTCCCAACGCTGGATTAACTGGGTACAGAGGGTTGAATTTGTGAAAGCAAAGTTGGATTTTTTTTTTTTTAACTAATCAGAGGTTGCACTTTTGATTTATTCTGGAAAATGACACCAAGATCTTCTGGTGCAGAAAAATGTGGGTAAGAGACCTGAATTGCAGAAATACTAATTTCTTCCTTTCTATTTTCACATCACTGATATTATTACCTTCCCCACTCTGCAAGACAATTCCATTTTTAACTCATAGGTTTTCAGCAGTTGCATAAGCTTCTGCTGCTGTGATTTAGCCTGGCTGAATCTCTATTATAAGACCTGCTTCTTAGAAGTGTGCACACAGATCACACAGGAGAGGGGAAAAAAAAAAACCAACAGATTCAGAAGTATCCAACTAGAACTTTTTTGCTTTTTAAAAATGTAATTGGTATGGCTATGAAAGCAGATCCTTTTAAGTAGATGATGTACTAACTTTTGGTGCTTTTTGTAAAGACTTGAAACGTACTGGGCGCTTTTTGATGACTCTTACTCGTAACCGGGAATCACTGGGGCTTTAACAGCTCAAACAGCGGAGGTTCTTGTGAGCAGAGGAAAAAAAAAAATCAAACCATGCATGCAACAGACCATTTTATTATTCAGCTCGTCTCCATCTCCAAAGAGGAGTGGGGAGCAGAAGAAAATGAGGGACAAAAAGCAAAATGATGGGTCTACAGACCAGAAAGAACACCGGACCGAGATGGTGATTTGCTTTCGGTATCTTTTTCATCACAGGAGGGGTAAGGCGGGATAGCTGTTATAAGAACAAACGGGCTGGGAAGATGTTGCCATCTCCCAAAATGACCAGGAGGATGGAGAAATATCCCTAAGTCGCTTATGAATGGTGAGCTAGTTCTCGAAGGGTGGCCAGTCTGCAGACTCACGTTGCGGGGAAGAAGAAAAAAGATGGACTGAGCGATGAACAGGTAGGAAAGAACAAGGCTTCCGAGGGGAAAGGGAGGCAGTGGTTCCTGGGGCAGCAAAGCTTCCGGCGACCTCGGTTTCCTGGGAAGACAGAGGGCAGAACCCTGGCTTATGGCTGGGGAATGCTCTGGGCAGGACAGACTGAAGACCTCTGAGCCAAGCACCAGGGACCAAAACTGATCAGGGAGAAGCACGGGCTGGTGCCTGCCCTTAAGCAAAACGTGAAAAACCATAAAGAAAAAAAACAGAAGAATTCTTGGTTTGGACGCCAACACCACCCCCCCCCCCCAGGGCTGCCGGCTCAGGGTCCTCTTTGGCCCCTGCCCCTCCCTTGCCTTGCCTCCTCCCTCAGCCCACGTGGGAACGTGGCATCTCACGCGCGAGCACCGAGAGCCATTTGGAAGCTGGACGCCCACGCTTTTCAGACGGCAGGAAGCTCTGGCTCCGTGTACTGGCTGTTCCGCAGCTTCCAGGAGGAAGGCTGTGCTAGCAACCAACTTCTTTACTTAAACTAGGGGAAGGGGGCCAGGAGAGGGGGTGGGGCGGAGCCGTAGAGGTGCCTGGGAGGCGAGTTAGGGCCCCACAGCCCAGTGGAGCACTGGAAACAAAGATCTCCGTGCCAGGGGGGTCCCAGCAGGAAACAGAGGCTTGAACCCAAGGCTTGATGAAGGGACTGTTCACAGAGGTCCAGGCAGGACCAGGGCACCCACAAGGAGATGAAATGCTGGGGATTAGACATAGCGGGAGGCCATTCCCACCTGTGGACCTGAAGGACAGATAGGGAGAGGGAAGGGGGTGCGTCTGAGACTGCAGAGGGCCAGGGTAGAGGAAGCTGGGACTGCAGGACAGAGGCCATGGTCATAGGCAGGCGGCCGAAGGAGCCCACTGCCAACCTCTCTGCTCCTCTCCTCCATTCCTGCCAGCATGTCCCACTGGTCAGCACACCTGGAGCAGGTGAGGCAGGCCATCGATGTCAGCCTTCAGCCCAGAGCAGGCCAGGGAAGGGTTGAGAATGGATGGGGGCGAAGAGGGAGGTACAGGGGGTGGAAGCCTCCCCTCCTGCCCACCTCTGTTAGGGCAGGACTCACTCCTTCAGAACATGAAAGAAAGAGATCGGCCATGTGGCTCCGAGCAGAGCCTCCGTTCACTTCCTGACTTAAAGACACGTGGTACATAGAACCTTGATCTCACTTCTTTTACTCTCAGCACAGACCAGGAGGCAAGAATAATAACCACCTTTGCTTCAGATGGGTGCAAAGTGGGGTCTGGACAGGGACAGAGAGCACCATCTGGCCAAGGCCACTATCGTGACAGGGCTGGAGCGAGAAGCCAGGACTCTGGACCTCAGCCTGGCAGAGGCCACACTCTTCGTGGCTGGGATCCTGCTGCCACACGCTCAGCACCACCCCACTCACTAGGAGAAGACACAAAAATGGTGTAACAGTCCAAGAGAATGGACTAACTCACATGATAAATCAGAAAACCCAAAATTAAGATTAGTGGATAGACCAGATAACCCAAAAGAGGAGCTGCTTGGTTTTAATGCATCTTCTACTTCTTTATTGCCTTAACTCTTACCCCTAAGCCCTCACCCTCTACTTCTAGTCGGTGTTAATTGTCTTCAGACTTGTACTAAGACTCATGTGCCGATCCTCTGATGTCTGGGGGTGGTCAGTGGGGAACCCCACGCAAAATACAAAAGGATGGAATGCAAGCAGCATTGGGAAGACACAAGTGCTCACATACTCCCTTCCCCAGGGCTGCCTTTAAGGGGTGCTTTGGTTCCTCTCTGAGCATCCTGACACAGGGCGGACCCAGCTCTGCAGCCCTCTGGGGAGCCCACACCAGGAGATCTAGAACATACCGCGGTATAAGGTGCACTGGGCTTAGATGAAAAGTTAGTAGAGAAAATGAAACCCACAGCAGTCCTGCCCCCAAGTGTGCCCAAGTAATGGGGTGTCTTGCCTTGAGCCTTAAAACCCCAGCTATTGGGCCCAAGATGATTATGAGCCAGGCCACAGAAAGATTCCACTGGTGTGTTCAATCCACATGACCCCTCAGAATAGCCGAGGCTAAGAGGCAGCTCTGCCACGCCCTCCTTAGTGGTATGGCACGGTCAATGGTTGCTAGTTTGAGGCTGATTTCTTCGAAGTCCATAAATGCTTCTTGGACTCCACGCTGAGATGTCAAAAAGAGGAATAGAAAAGAAAGAAAAGAAAGAATTCTCCAAATAGCTCCAGCTCTGGCTGACGTGTGCAGATTCCAGATCAGCCCCAGAGAATGGCTACACATGCAGCCCGTTCAGGCCCAACCAGCCACGGCCGGGGAAGCTCGTCGTGGGCACTGGCCTCGGCCTCCTGAGAAACTCACTTCCGTTAAAATGGAGCCTGTGCTAGCCGAGCAGACGGACAGCTCACACTGCCGAGTGTCTACAGTCAGCTTTGGTGTGACCGTGGACTTTTAATAGTAAGGGTACCTGAGAAAAATCGCTTTTGGGGGTCTGAGCCTTGCAAGCCAATGCCACTTTGTACCATGGCTTTCTTCCAATGGCCCCAGATGTCCCCTGCGTGAGTTAGAGCCGGCAGAACTTAAGCATGAAGAAGGAAGATTTGACTCGCTTAGGACCCAGTAAGGTAGAGTTAGATGCAATCGCTAGGTCTGAGCTACATGAGTATGTCTGGTTTTTAACCCTATGATTTTTTTAAACTTTATATTTTAAAATACCCTCAAACTCACAGTGAAGTTTCAAGAATAACACAGAGAACGCCTGTCTACCCTGTACCCAGACTGCCAGTTTTCAACATTTCACTGTGTTTTATAATTCTACCTTTGTCCTTCCATATTATTTTTTCTAAACCATGTGTGAATAAGCTGAATATATCGTAGCCCTTTATTCCTTAATATTTCAGTGTGTTTACAAAAACCACAGGTACTCTTTATATATTCATTGCAGTTATCAATTTTTAAAAATGTAATGTGGGTGGGGGCAGGGGGAGGTAGATGGGCAGAGGGGGTCAAATACGTGGTGACGGAAAGAAACCTAACTATGGGAGGTGAACACTCAGTGTAAATATACATATGCCTCGCTGTTAAAGTGTACAGCTGAAACTTATTGGATTTCATCAATCAATATCACCATAAAAAATTAAGTAAATAAATTTTAATTAATTAATTAAAAATGTAATGTGCATATATTTTATCTAATCTACAGTCCATGTTCCCCAGCTTTGTCAATTATCTCAATACTATCATTATCAGTATCTTTTCCTCCAGTACAAAGTCTCATCCAAGACCATACGTTGCTTTAGTGGTCATATTTCAACCTTTTAAAATCTTTCATGATAATATATTTTAGGAGTATCGGCCGGGAATTTTGTAGAATGCCTTTTAATTTGGGCTTTTCCGATAGTTCCTCATGAACCAATCCAGGTTACGCACCCTTGGCTGGAAAATTACACGAGCGATGTGTGTCCCTCTCAGGGGGCGTGTGATGTCTATCCATCCCTCCTCGGCGACGCTCATTTTTAATAACTTTCTCGAGATGACATTCACATACTACATGTAACATTCACCATTCAACAATTCAATGGCTTTAGCATATTCAGGGTTATACAACTGTTACTGTAATCATTTTTAGAACACTTTCCTCACCCCTCAGGAAACCCCACACCCTTTCGCAGTCGCTCCCCGGGTCCTCCCTCCACAGCTCTTTTCTGTGCCTGCGGATTTGCCTGTTCTGGACGATTCGTATCGATCGAATCATACACTGTGTGGTCTTCTGTGACTGGCTTCTGTCACCTCGCACAGCGTTTTCGAGGTCCAGGTAAGGCTGCTTTGTTTACCCAGCCAAGGTGCTGTCTGGTTTCTCCACTGCACGATCTTTCTTCGTGTAAGAAAAGCATTCTATGGAGACTCACTTTAAGAACACGCTAATATATCCTGCTCTTCATCAAAAAATCCCCCCTAGAATTAATGGGATGGCTACTGGCCAAACCAATCTTTATTAAAACAGTTTACTGAGATTGATAACCTCCACCATTCTGCCACCCCCCACCCACTTATCAGTCATTAGCTATATGCCTTGAAAGGATGGATGACAGCCTGGCTCTTCTCAGCAACCTCATGAGTGTCCCCAGCGAGTCCCCCATGGAGCAGGCCCTCTGCCCCAGCCATGGGGCAGTGAATGTCCCACCTCCGTGCCATGTCCCTCCCCTGACTGACCAGTACACCAAGGGCTCCTTAAGAACACACACGCTGTGGCACAACACCCCCCATCCTGCTGCAGCCCTGAGAACTCTGTCCCTTACTTCCTTCTGAGCTAGAAAGCCTGAGAAGTGACACGCCATCCTGTGTCATGTGGGTGAGGGCTCGCTAGGATAAAGGAACCAAGACCTTCTCTGGGTTCCGCCCTCACAACCAGAAGTCAGTACGCACAGGTGCCTTTACCTCCGCAGATACCTAGTGGAAAGGGGCTGCAGGAAGCTGGGGAAAGCACAGCGCCTCCCCTCAAGGAGATGCTTCAAGGATTAGAGGATTAAGACAACAGCAACAGAAGAACCAGGATTTAAGGAGAACAAGAGAAATGTCCTAAGTGGCCTGACAGTTGCAAGAAGAAGGAGCTCACCTTTGGGAGTGGTCAAGGAAGGCTTGGAGAGGACGCAGTGGAGACGGGCCTCGAAGACTGGGTAGGATTTGGACACGTTAGCGGGGTAGGGGGCTCTGGGCAGAGTGACAGCAGGAGCAAACATGCACGGGCAGCACCTCGTCAAAGCAAGTTGCCCAGGTCGACTGAATGAAAGGACGGAAAGAGTTGAAGTTCATCGGACCTGGGGTCCCGTGTGGGAGATGAACTTGGCTCTGTGGACGATGGGGAGCTACTGAAGATTTCAGAGCAGAAGGACGAAATAGATGATGGGAGCTGAGACAAGAGCAGGGGTGTGCTTAAGCCGCTAACACAGAAATGCTAGTGAAGCAGTAATGTCATACCACAGCCGCTCTGAGCCGGGACTCAGGAAGGCTCACGGCCATCCGAACTGCTGTCAGGGCTCCCCTCTGCAGCTTGGCCTAAGGGTGACACTCTCGGAGCAATGCAGCAATGCGACACTCACAGGCAGGGCCAGAGCCCGTCTGTCCCCAGAGGGAGGGGCTCTCTCTCCACCTCTGAAACACGGCATGTTATGCCGCTGGCGCCATGCTATTTTGTTTTCATTGAGAAAGTTTTCCTCCTTGGTGAGAGGCTTCTTCTTAAAACAAAATAGAAAATTAAATATGACAACCTCCCAAACAATGTTTGTTCCGGAAGCCTCCAGGCTGCTTGCGTCTCGCCCATCTGTGGCACCGATGTGGGCCTCGCCTTCTGGGACGGGATTCCTGCACCAGCAGGACTGAGACGGCGGCGACACCAAGGTTCCCGAGCAGGGACTCTTCCTCGGGGGCACCTGCCTCAACGTGTTCTTGCCGTACTAAGCTTCCAAGGTTCAGAAGGAAAGTGGCCGAATAAATAAGATGAAAAGACAGGGCAAGGGAGGGACTTTGCTACGCTTTTTGAAAGAGTATGGAAGAGCTCGTGGTATGGAAACATATCTGAACAAAGAGTGGCGGGGGAAAGGGGTTGAGCAGTGAGGAGACAGTGGTCCAGGGGGCAGGATCTGAGAGGTCACGTGTCGTCCTCCACAGCCTTTACCAGATCTTTATAAAACACCGGTGCACTCACTGAATTTAACAAATGGTAATAAACCATCGACTACAAGCCAGATGCTGCGGTGGGCAGGAAGGCCTCTGGCTGGGCCGCGAGGGTGACACTGTGGGTAGAAGCCTGGGGAGCGGAGGCCTGTCGTCTGTGAAAGGAGGGGGTTGGAGTGGCCCTAAAGCTGCCTGGCCTTGTGGGAAACTTGGACTGTGTTCTCTGTGGAGGTTTGAGGACAGGCTCTTCTCCACAAACACTGGATTATTTTTGGCCTCAGGGTCCAACTTCTCGGTCAGCAAAGACGGACATCTGCTGAGCACTGCGCCCCAGCATCGCCACACGGTTCGGGTTCCCGGGAAGCCCCGGTCGCGCATCATTTCATTCCTTTCAAGAAAAATGACTTCTTCACTGTAATTTAAGAACTTTCATAAAATGAATGCATAATTAATTCCTGTGTTCTGCCTTTCAATTAGGAAGATCCTGTCTCCTCCCTATTGCCTCAGCTTTTCCCTAGAAACATCCCTTATTACCGTAGGTTGGAGAAAGTGTGCTCAGCCCAGCTGCTGAGATCCAGCGCCTAATTGTCATTAGGAAGGTCCCCTGCTGAAGACACTCCTGGCCCCAACATACATCCTCCTAAGGCCACCCCACCTCCCCGGGTGATGAGACTTCAAGGCTATAAACCAGCAAGATTGATGCTCCCACATCCTCTTACCCAGCTGTAGAGTCAGCCTCAGAGACACGTCCCTCGCACAGGCCCAGGGCCCGAGGAGTGTAATGACGACCTCCCACTTGGGGCACAGACCGAGCCCTGGAGCCTGCGTGCTCGTCCCCTCGCCCCCAGCGTGTCAGGAGTGTGAGCTCTGGTCGGCGCCCAGTAGGGACACCCAGATCTCGGCTCAGGAAGCGGCGTGGAACCAGGATGCTGGAAAGGGCAGAAGCGTTTATCGGTCTCCTGCCAACTCAGGGGCCACTCTGAGAAAAAACCCAAGAGTGATTCTGGGAACAAAGGAAATGTTGCTGCCATTGGTCGAGAGTGATAACCCTTTCTGACCGTGGAGTGCTTTGCCATCAACAGAACGCAATGACCTTGCCGTGTGGCCAAGCAGAGATTATTACACCCGAGTCCTTGAGAGGTTAAGGGACCCACTCAAGTTCCATTCTACTGAAGAACCAGAACTAGCTCTGAGGCTTCCTAACTCCTAGTTCACTGCACTTCCCACGACACTCTGTGGCTTTAAGAATCTGACACGGAATGGAATGTCACTTAGTTCAGTGCCCTCCAGGTCACTCTGTTCAGCCGATGCTCGCTCCCCAGTAGCCATGTTTGCTGGGGAAGCGTTTTCTCACCACTATGCACCCGGTAGGTGAACCCCAGCAGCCATCCTTTCCTCCCCTCCATAAAGCACACACCCGCTGTCTACACCGATCACAGTCCCCCTCCCCAGCAGACAGACAGCCAGTTCCATGAGTGCAGGGATCACGACTTCTGTGACTGTGTATCTCAGCTCAAGCACAGACCAGGCACACAGCAAGAGAACAGTGCATGTCTGCTGCAGACGGCCCTCCGAAGTCCCCTGTCCTCTGCTCAGCTCTCGATCTGCCCTTGACCGAAACACAAACTTCCTTTGTATCATCTGCTGACTGACCACGTCCACTCCCTACAGCAGCTCGGTTCCTTGCAACATCTCAGAAGAAATATGGAGGCTATTTACATTATTAAACTTGACCTGGTCACCCCTCAAAGTGTCGCCGCCCAAGCTGTGATCCAACCCATGATGGCATACACCCAATGGGAGACTCACTGAGCAGGTGGCACTCAGCTTCCAGAAGCGACAACACTTGAGTGAGCCTACGACAGCACTTGGCACAGTGACATGTATACACTGGATTGTAAGTGATCCTGCAGCGTATATGCAGACGGGGTGTGTAGACAGAGTGGAGTATAGACATGGCGGTCCCAGATACTTTACAGCTCTTCACCGTTGTCAAAACACTGCCATATTTCCATGAGAGCATCATAACCCTCTGAGGAGGATGTATTTTTTCAAAACGATGTTTATTTAGTTTTTCTATTTATAAAAGCCATACATTTTATGCTCATTTTAGAAAACCTCTAAAATATAGAAAAGTATAAAGAAGAAAATAATCACCCATATTCCCACCGCCTGTTAACATCTTCATGTATTTCTTTCCAGCATTATCTACCCATCTATCTATCTATTATCTACCTTATATTTTCTTGGTCTTAAGATGACCTTGCCCATAAAACATCATTATTTAGCAACAAATTTTTAGGAAAAAAAGAAATTTTTTTTATATCAATGCTAATGCACATCTTTAATTCAGAAACATTCAAAATGTAGGGGAAGACGATGCGTTAGAATCAAAGAAATAAAAAATATTTGACACCATACTGGCAGAACAATTTTCTCTTTCTTTCCCTTACACCTTAAAAATGTCTACATCATCAGAAACTCTGTGTAAACACCATTGTAACGGATGGTTAACATTCCACCACATGAACAGCCATCATTTATTTCACCATTCTCCTATGGTTGTTATTTGGGTTTGCTTATAATTTTTATTGTTGTCAATAATGCTTTGTGGCACATCTTTATGCATTAATTCTTGTCCATGTTTTTTATTGTTTCCTTAGGATAAATTCCTGCAAGTGGAATTGCTGAATTAAAGGGTAGGAACATTTTAAGACTCTTGATATAATTGCTAAATTGTTTTTCATTTAAAAAAAAGTCCTGATTTACTTTCCTATCAAGGGTGTATGAAAGTCCTTTCTCTTTCCCTAGTATTGATTCTTATCCTTCAAAAATATCGAAGTAATGCATGCATACGGTTTTTTAAGCTAAATAAGGGGAAAGGGGGCTTTTAATAAAAAGCAATAGTGCCCTATCCCAACTCACGCTGCTCTGAGTCCGTCCTCCCAAGGGCAACCACTTCTATTTCTGGTTTTAGCATATTCATTCTTTCATTCACTCATCCATTCATCTATTGAGCATCGATTATGATCCAGTGCAAGGATAAAGCAACAAACACACCAAAAACAAAAACAAAAACTGCCTTCACTTGGCTTCTGGAACACCAGAATATGTGGGGATGGCACATACAAAATAGAGGAAAAAAGTGAAATACATAGTATGATTGATAGTGAGAATGCTCATAAGGAAGATGAAGTAGGGAAAGATAGGGAGTTTGGACAGGAGAGAGAGAGCTGCAATTTTAAGTAAGATCATCTGGGAAAGTGTGATGGGCTAAATTGTAACACCTCAAAATTCATACATTGAAGCACTAACCCCCAGTAACTCCGATGTGTACATTTCTGATGTTAAAGCCACCCAGTCTGTGGTGTTTTGACACACTGAGTTGGTGACTCTTGAGCAAAGGCCTAAGGATGTGAACAAGAGAGACACATCTGTAGGACAAGCACTCCAGGCAAGAGAAGGAACAGCAAATGCAAAAGCCTTGAGGTGAGGACGTGCCTCTGACATATCCAAGCAACAGCAAAGAAGCCCAGTGGGGCTGGAGCAGAGTGAGTGAGAGGGAGAGCAGTAGAAGAGGAAATTAGAAACCAGGGCGGGCAGACGCTGTGGAGCCATAGCGTCCAATACGGCAGCCACTGGAGCTCCTGAGCTCCTGAACGGGGCTAGTCGAAACCAGGATGTGCCGTAAGTGTGAAATTTATACTGCACTTTGAAAATGTAACACACCAAAAAAGAAATATAAACTATCTCATTTATAATCTTTATATTGATATGCTTTGAACGATAATATTTTAGATATTCTGGGTTAAACAAAATATACTGTTAAAGTTAGTTTCACCTGTTCCTTTTTACGTTTTATAATATGGGTACTAGAAAATTTTAGATTACATCTGTAGCTGATGTTTTTTTTGGGGGGGGGAAGAGGGGATTTCTGGTTTAGGGCCTCATGAGTCAAAATAAGAACCTGAGCTTTTACTCTGAGTGACATGGGAGCCATTGGAGGGTTTCCAGCTCATCAGTGACATGATCTGATTCACTTGCCTTTTTAAAAGAATCACTCTAGTTGCCACATGGAAGACAGATTGTAAGGGACATCAATAAAGGCAAGCAAGCCATTTAAGAGGCCACTGCAATCATTCAGAGATGGAGACTTGGACCAGTGAAGTAGAGGCAAGATGGTGAGCAGTGGTCAAGTACTGAATAGATTTTGAAAGCAGAGCCAGGAGTATTTTCTGACAGACTGGGTGTGGGGTGTGAGAAAAAGAGTCAAGGGTAAGTGTAAGTCTTTGGCCTGAGCTTCTGGAAGGATGCCACTTGCTGTGATGGGGAAAGATAAGGGAGAAGCAGGTTTCAGGAAGAAAATTAGGAGTTTGGATTTAGGTAAGTTAAGTCCAGGATGACTTTTGGTTTCCATGGGGAGATGTTGAAAAGTCAGTTGGATATAAGACTGGAGTTTAGAGGAGAGGTCGGAGCTGATGATCTGGATTTGAGAGTCATCATCACGAGGATGCACATGAAAGCCAGGAGACTGAGCGTGATCATTAAAGGAGGGAGTGTAGGCGGAAAAGAGATCAAAATCAAAGAGAAGATCAACATCAAGGAGATAGAGTGCCCTGGGGAACTCCCAAGTTGGGAGGTTGATGAGATGAGCAAAGGGAACGGAGCAAAGGAAACACAACATATAAAGAAGACAAGGAGAGGGTGTTTGGGAAGCCAGGTGAAGGTAGCATTTTGAGAAGGGAGTACTGTGTCCAGTGCTCCTGAGAGGTCCAGGAAGATGAAGACAGAGAATTGACCACTAGAGAAGTTAGCAACCAGGGGGTGATCGGTGATTCGTCCAATTTAGGTGAGAGACAGAGGCAAAACACTATTTGAGTGGGTTCAAGAGTAAGTGGAAGAGGAATTGGCAACAACGAATCCAGACAACTCTTTCAGGGAACTGAGCTTTAAAGGGGAACAAAGAGGGATGGCCAGAGGGGAACGCAGGATCAAGAGAGGCTATTTTTAAAAGATGGGAGTTAATTTCGCCACGTATGTACACTTGTGGGAATGAGCCAGTCGACAAAGAAAAAGTTTTGATGCCATAAAGGGTGGGCATTCTTCTGATGTTTTTTCTACTCTCTAAAGTATGCTTATATTGCTTTTTCATGTTTCATCAACTTTAGACATCATTTATTGACTTTCTACTATGATCTATAAGAGTTAGCCTACTTACATCACCCTTCAACTCTGTTCTACTCTTGTCCCAGCATTATCTCAGCTATCGCTATTGTCCCATTGTCCCGACATATCACCATTTTCAGTTCATCTACTGATTACCTTGGTAACCTTTATTTCTCAGTGTATCGACTACAGAAAGGATCTCTCAGTTCCCCACTTGACATGAGGAGGGCATGTGTGACTCTGCCCTACACTCTACATGGTGGATTGTGCCAGGAAAATCACGCTAACAACAGAAAAATCTCAGCAACTCAGGTTTATTTCTCATTCACATGCCATATCACATCCCACTTCTGATGTCCTCTTTATTCTGGGAACCAGGTTGAAGAGCAGCCCCCATCTGAGACCTGTCATTCTCATGACAGAGAAAAGAACAATGACAAAACCTCACAATGCCTCTTAAAGTGTCTGCTCAGGCATGGCTTATGTCACTTTCATTCGCATTCAGTTGACCAAAGCAAGTCACATGCCCAAACCTGACATCACTGGGCAGGGGGAGAAGTATTCCTTTCCTAAGGAGGCATTGCAAGCAATAAGAGGATAGCGAATAATCAGGGACAGTAATTTAATCTATCACAATTCCCCTTTTCTTGTCTTCTATCTGCCAACTTCTATAAGCTGTGCTTTTCATTTTATATTGTCAAGGTGGAAAACCTTTATATCCTTCTTTATAGCTATTATTAAGCAGTTCTCACTGCTCTGTCTGTGTTTGGTTTTAGAAGTGAAAAATCCCTGAGCAGCCTTTTTATTGCTATGACTAAAAAATATTATTCATTGCAGAGTCAAAGAGAATCTAAGAGCCCATATTGGGCACCACTATTCCAATGAGACACCCTATCGCTTAAAAGAGCCTTCCACCACTTGCTCAAAATTGGGTCACGTTTTAATTTACTTTATATTAGAGCTATGCCTTTCATGAACATTTTTTTGTTTTTCCTGAAGTTCTGATTATTTCTGATTATTTCTTTTGATTATTGATAGAAGAAACATGCACCTTCTACACCATATCCCTAATATCCTCCAAATTCCATCTCACTCTATTTATTTTTTGGAATCTTTCTATTATTCTTTTTGAAGCCTGCTGACCCCAACTCACCATATCCCTAATATCCTCCAAATTCCATCTCACTCTATTTATTTTTTGGAATCTTTCTATTATTCTTTTTGAAGCCTGCTGGGCTGATTCCTTCATTCTGGGACCCTAATGCTTTTGCATAGCTTTTTGTCTTTACTGCAGTTACTAATTGCCTTTTATTTTTCTTGCTTACTTTCTGTTATTATTTTTTTCTTAGTCACAGCTTTAATTTTTTGCAGAATCCCAATAATACTCTCTACTCTGTGGAATGTCCCCTTCTCACACCATCCTCAGAGACCACTTTCCTAGAGCCTTTCATCCTCCCATTCTGATGAAAACCGACTACTTTCCAGGCCTACTGAACAATTTTATGTTTTTCATGGCTGCCCTGAACTGGATCCATTATTTCCTGGATCTCATGTCTTCTTTCTTGGTTTACTCTGTCATTTTGCTAAGATATATCTTCAAATAACTTTCTTAAAATGGTCAGATAGGATATAAACTTTGTTGGTCCTTGCCTGAATATAATCCTCTATGTCTATGCCTGCCTCACTTATATATGAAATTAAGCTCTTGGCCTGGATGATCTCTAATGCCCATTCCTATTGAGTATAATTATAGTTACTATGCATTTAAAAATAACATACTATATCAAGGAGAAATTTAAAGTGGTTACTGCTCTCAAGAGACTTACATTTAGATAGCCAAAGAATAAACTCTTAAACAGTACCAAAAAGTCAAAAATACAAAAGATGCCCCAAGGTACAACATAATAAACATCAATTAGAGCCTCAGGCCTAAAGAAAGAGAGAGAAAAAGCTGAGCCAGCCTGTGATGCTCTACTGGGGAAGCAAGCCCTCAGTTGAGTGTCAAAGAGTAGGTGGTACCTTGTGGATAAATTAAATATTTATGAATAGACAACAGATGAATGGCCGACATCAGTGTGATGAGATGGTTAACAGCCGAAGCAAGCTCTCTTCCATCCCACTTTCCCTGCCACTGTTGGAGTTATCGACATCTTCATTCCACCAAGTCAATCAAGACAGAGATAATTTTTAAACAGAAAGGTGTTAACTTTACCCCTGACCAATAGACAAACTCTCTGGTCATTTGGGGGCATAACAGTGAACTTTCATTATGTGTATGAGTGATTGTGCACAGCCTTATAAATGCCCTACTTGTGGACTGTGAAGCTACAGGCAGTGGTCTTTATTAGTAGAGTGTCACTGAATAGGACCGGGGGCAATTCTCTTTACCCATTTGTAAAATTTGCTTTGTATTGTTCCAATGGAGAGTCAGAGCAATCATAAATCACTTCTCCTTCCCATCCACTCCCTGGGAGAGGAAAAGGTTCTCTTATGGCATCAGATCCATCAGATATGGATCAAGGAGGCACCAAGGTATTGTAAGGACTGGGCTTCTCCATGGCAGAAAAAATACATGCCTTCATTCATCCCAACACTTGTACTCTCATCCAATTTGCAAATGAAGAGAAGGCTTATATGGAATGAAACTTGCAGGAAAAAAAGAGATCTTTGGACCAGTGGTCTGCCCATTTTCCAGAAAGTGGGAGTGCAGTGAGGATGGGAAGAGCTGGGTCCACGTGATGGATATTCTCAGCAAGGTCTTACCTGCTGTGCTGCTAAAATATTATTCTTGCTGCCGTCATAGCACTTACCAAAGTTAAACAAAGTTTGTGTCAATTTTCCTCAACAGTCTATGACATAGCAACTGATTTATTCATTGTCACATCCTCAGGGCCTAGCATGTGGTGGGTGCTCTGTGTTCATGGAAGGAATGAGTGAGTGGATTGAAAGTAGCTGCATTTTCTCAAATGGCAGAGCCAGACATGAATATTCAGTGTTCACAGGAGCTTCAGATAAGCCAAGAGGACCTGGAGAAGTGGGTGGGGGAGGGGGGGGTAGACCACCTACAAGTTTTTGCCTGGGCTGCTTTGTCATCCAGGAATTCACTTTAGGTGGAGGGGAGCAGAGAGATTAACAAGTTCTCTTAAGAAAGGTCCAGGAGGGCACTCCCCAGCACACACCCCCAGACAGAACCAGTGCTCAGCTCTGCCGAAGAGTGGAGAGCAAGAGGGACCCACCCTCTGGGGAGCGCTGCCTGTGTGCCAGACCCCTGAGTTCTCCGGTGTCTCATCCCACCCTCCCAGCAACCCAGAGAGACAGGCATCCCTGGTCCACAGATGACGAGCAGCACCAAGGACCAGGAGCCCCCTTCAGTGTGGAGAGAGGCAGGGGCCTGCGCATCCAGTCAGCTCTACGACGACAACCAGAACAAAACGGAAAAAATGCCTGGATTCGGTCACTGAAAACTCAGACATCTGTATACTCTTGGCTCACCTGTTTTATTACTTTGGTAATTTGCTTAATTTCCCCTTTATTTTCAACGGGCTTCTCAGAAAGGTATCTCACCTCCAAATCCCATAGGATTCTGATCTAACAAAAGGAAGTGTGAAGAGGGGAAAGCTAGTTCCCCAGAGAAGGGGAGCAAGGGGGAACAGGGACCAGGGGGAGTGGCAGCAGGGCTCGGGGTGGGAAAGGAACCTAGCCAGGTGAGACGCAAGAGGGTGTGAACAGTGGGCAGCTGCTGCCTCCTGGGGGTGGCTCCCTCACCCAGCAGGGACTTGGTGCAGCCACTCACCTGGCCCCAATTCATTCCTTCCTCAAAAGACCATAGGGTGGCATTTACTACACCACTTTAAGTGGGGTGGGGGGAGGTGGAATCAAGGCGCAATCCTGCTCATGATCTTCCCATCCAGAGAGAGGAACAGGTGGTATGTTTTTACTCCAGCAGGAGAATTTCTGGCACAACTAAATTAACATCTGGTGGCCTCCTCACGGGGTCTAAATGTGCAAAGAGCAGGCCTGAAGGCCAGGACCAGCTTAGGCTGCTGGAGGCATTGCAGGCCGCACAGAGGAAGACCACCTAACTTCCCGTTCAGAGGGATGTGCTGCTCTGGCTACCTAAGCCCCCCCCCCCCACCCCGCAGGCAGAAAGACAAGTAAGGGGAACGTGAACACGTCCTGCGTGGGCGAGTGTGACCCTGGCCATCAGCGCTGCAGAGGTCCCCGCTCAACTGGCTACGATGGAGGCCGTGAGAAAGGTCAAAGTACAACAGAAAACCTCTCCCAGCTGACCTCGGTTCTTGGGAACTTGGAGCCAGACGCTGGCAACTGGCTGGCGCGCTGGAGCAGGCTCGCTCCTGGAGAGGGCACGGAGGTGCCTGCCTCCCCATCACGCACGGAATTCTCTTAGCACGAAGAAGAGAGAGTGCCACGCTGACAAGCTGGGAGTGGGGGGAGGGGTGCAGAGATTTGGGGGTTGGGCTAAAAGAAGGAGGGTCAGGAAAACTTATAACTCAGTTCTCTTACACACCCTTCGGCACCTATCTCTGTGATGGGCCTCTGCTTTAAAATTTGGGACAAGAGTGAGTCAGGGTCCCTCCAGGCAGCCAGAGTCCGACACAGAATTACATCAGCGAGCTCTCCACTCTCTAAGGAACGGAAGGGGTGGGAGGGAGTTTGGGGTCACCTCTGGCCCTGTGCGGTCCAAACCCACAGGCATCCAAACGAATAAGAGCATCTCCCATCCCCCCGGCGCCCGGAGTGGGTGCTGGCGGAGGCGCGGGAGCTCTGGCAGGAGGCGGAGGAGGCTGTGGCTAAAGCGCTCTCACGCCGGCTCCGTCCGCACCCCGCGAATGCAGGCGGGGCTGCGGGGTGTCTCCTAAGCCCGGCTTGTCCCCCTTTTCCCTGGCCGGGCCAAATGCTCGTACGCCCGGAACTCGGTCGTCGCCACGCGCGGTCCCAGTGCGGCTCCTGCGCGGGCCCCGCGCCCCTCGGTGAAGGGGACTCCGGGGGGGTGCGCGGCGGGGAGAAGGGACAGGACTGCGGGGCGTCTGGAGTGGAGCCTCGCCGTCCCGGCCGCCGCCCACCGGCTCAACATTCCCGGCAAAGTTTCTGGCTCTTCGCGGCCGGACCCCCTCGTCCACAGGTGGGAGAAGGAGGAAGGCGGGACGCGGAGCCCTGCGCGGCGCCACCCTCGGGGGCGCCCGCTCCGCGCGCTGCTGCCACCTGCCAGGGGGCGCTGGGAGCGTCGGCCGGCGCACTCGCCCCCGGCGGGCGCCACCCGAGGGTCCTTCCCCGTCCCCTTCCCTGCCCGCCCTCCCACAGCTGGTCCCGGGGCGCAGGGGTCACGGCCGCCGCGTCTTACCCAGTCCCGGCACGAAAGTGTTGAGGAAGAGGCAGATGACGGCCACTGGGAAGGGCATGTAGGGGATGGCGGCGCGCAGGGGGCCCTTCTTCTCGCGGACCTGCACCACCACCCCGCTGGACGAGGTCGCCCCGCGGGGGTCCGCCGCCGCCGCCACCGCCGCCGCCGCCGCCGCGGTCTCCGCGTCTTTGTGCGAAGGCTCCATCGCGGGGCGCGCTCCCCGGGAGCCGGGCTGCCGCGGCCGGGGCTGCCGCGCAGCTCGCAGAGGGCGGGGGGCGGCGGGCTCGGGGCTCCGGCTCCGCGCGCAGCTCAGGCGGCCGGCGCGCTCCGGGTGCGGCGCAGCTCTCCAGGAGCCCGCACTCCCGCGTCCCCACGCGCCCGGCCCTCTGCCGCGCGCTGCGCCGCGCTCCCACACCCCCGGCGGAGGGGCGGAGAGGGCGGCGCGACTCTCGGTGACAGCTCTCCCACGCCCCTCCCAGCCGGGCCCCTTCCCCGCCCTTCTCTCCGCCCCCCCCCCGCCCCCTTAAAAACACCGCTTACAAATCAGGGCGAAAGGAAGAAAGTAGACGAGGAACGCAGAGGGAGCTGGTGGTCCAGATACCGGGAGGGGTGAGCGCACCTCGCCCTCCCCGGACAAGTGACCCGAGAGGGAACCTCCGCCAAGGACATCGCGAGTTGGGCCTCTACTCTGGAGAATGGACAGGACGCCAGGACAGGAAGACGGAGGCCAAGCAGCGCGCGGCGCCGGGTGCCTAGCAGGCCTTCGGTTCGTTCTGAGATAAGTGGATTTGTTTCACAGAGTAAAAGCGGTCCTCGGCTCCGTAGCAGAGCTGAACGCAGGAGACAGCTTTTCAAACAACAGGTCTCTGCAAGAGTCGTTAAAATGGGACACGCGCGCGCGCACACAGTGGAAAAAAATGAGCCTGCTCTTGGGATGCTGGATGATGCTACCCTCCAGCTGTCCCGGAGGAAGACCTGAGCCTTTTGTGGGCTCGACGTGGTGGTTAAGAAGCCAGCGGGGACACAGCGCCGTCTGGTGCTGACAACCGGCAGCTAGTAGAAACCAGAGGATTCAGCTGTCCGTGTTGAAGCCGGCAGCAGATTTTTCTCAATAATGCCACCCTCATTTCCACAACTGAGAAAAGTGAAGCCTTGAAAGCAACTACCCATTAAGTTAGGGGTTCAAGGCATCCAGATTATCCAGAAATCCAACAAATCGTCAGAATACTTGGAAGGATGTAAATCCACTTCCTTCACAGTAATCCTCCTTTTCCAGAAATAATAGTGATTGAATGACCCCCAAAACAGCTCAGGGGCTTAGAGCAAGGGTGTCCAAAGACCATGGATGATTTTATGGGTTACTGAATAAAAGGTCAGCAGGGGTTAGTAGTGATACTGGTACACACACACACACACACACACACACACACACACACACACAGAGTAACCAACCAGTTTAGGTCTGGCAGTCAGAAGTCAACAGGACTGCACGTTTTAATCTCTGCTCAGCCACTGAGGACCTGTATGACTTAGAACTCATTTAGTCTTTTCTAGGCTTGAGTTACTGTGATGGTAAAATCAACACAAGATTCAATTTAATGCACATTTATCAAAGGCCTGGCATGACTCAGCTTCCGAGGAGAGGAGTAATTCCCTGCCTTCGAGAATCTAATACAGGAACTGAATGATACTAACGACCCCGGTGACAGAATTACAGACAGTGACAAATGCTGCGGCTGTGGGAAGCTGAAGGTGCTGACGAAACATGGGCCCATCTGTGAAGCCAGCTAGAGGGCCGGGGTGGGGTGGGGGGGCATCAGGAGAGGTCTCCCAGAGAAGGTGGTGAGCAGTGACTAGAGTTAACTATGGCAGGAGATAGATATATTTTGTGTGAAACGCTTATTTATCAGAGCACTTCCTGCAGGCACCATTCTAAGTGCTTTATGCATTTTAACTCATTTAATCCTGACCACTGCTCTATGAAGTATTATGTATATCACCCCACTCTACAGATGGGAGAGTCGGAGCACAGAGAGGTTAAGAAACTTGCATGAAGTCACCCACGAGTAAGCGACAGAGCTGGGACTGGAATGCCAGCCATCTGGCCCCAGAATCCATCTGTGTAGCTGTAACTTTCTCCAGGCACCTAGAAAATAACCCACTTTTTAAAATATTCTTTTGCATAGCACCGAAACTGTGTTAAGGCCGCACACACACTACAATTATTCCTGGAAGAAAGGATTTCAAGGAAGGAACTAGATTTACATCCCCCTATCTTCAGATGAGTCACTTACTATCTGGACATCAGAAAGACATGGCGAGGAACAGCACGTAAAAAGGCATGGAAGCCTAGAAGAGTAGGGAACATTCCAGGAACTGCAGTTATGTCTGGGACCAGGGCTCGTGTCAGGGACAGGAGATGGCTCTGATGGGGTGGGCAGGACCCTGGTGATGAAGGTCACAGGAATTTGGACTTTATCCTGTGGCGATGTGGGATCACTGGAGCATGTTAAGCTGCGGTGTGGCAGGAGCACTCCAGTTACTGTTATGTGCTATATAACGAACGACCCAAAACTGAGTGGCTTGGCCCAACCATTTCGTTATGACCACAAAATTTGTGGGTCTGGAAAATGAACAAGGTATGCTGAGGCGTTAGCTCCATTATGTCTGGAGGTTCAGACGAGAAGACTCAAATGGCAGCGGCTGCAACAGCTCCGGCTAGAGGATTCACCACCAAAATGATTCTCGGGTCGGGCGCCAGAGCTGGGATAACCTGAAAGCTGACTCAGCTGGGGGACTGATGGCTAGAGCCTCACGCATGGGCTCCCCATGCGACTTGGCCTTTTCACAGTATGGTGGCTGGGTGCTGAGGGGAAATTCCTTCAGCGGGGGCCTCCAGACAGTGAGCACTGTAGGACTGGTGGAAGCTGCATGGACTTCTCCCCTAACCTGCAAAGTCACACAGTGTCACTTCTGTGGGCTCTATTGGTCGAAGAAGTCACAAACCTGCTTAGATTCAAATGGAGGACACCCCACCTCTCAATGGAGCAACGTCAAAGAATTTGGACCCCGGCTTTAACGCCTCCCAAATGAGATGTGGTTTTGAGGGAAGACCACTTAGCTAACGGTGTGGAAGACGGATTGGAGGGGGTAAAGGTGGGTCTCACGAGAGGGGACGTGGATTGGGAATGGGGGAGGAATCGTTCCCACATGAAAACTGGATCTTATTCACAAAGAGGAAAAGCCGAGTTGGAGGGTCTGAGGACATCCGAGGGGTGGTGGGCACCTGCTGAACGGCACAGACAATCATCTAGACAGAAACTGGACATCAGTCCTTTTGGAGCTCAGTGAAGCGATGTGGGCTGCAGATGTGGGAGCCGCCAGCAGACAGGTGGTGGTTAGAGCTGGGCACACAAATGTGGAATAGGAGAGCAGAGGGCCCAGGAGGGTTCCCGGAGGGACTGTGAATTAAGACAAAGGTGGAGGAAGAAAGTGGTTTAAAAGGAGAAACTCTAAGAGGGTTTTGTGGAAGCCAAAAGAGGAAGATTTTTAAGGAGGAGCAGTCAGCAGTGTCAAATGCCACAGAGGGGTCCAGTAAGACCCCAAAAGTGCCCAGTGGATTTGATACTTCAGGAGTGCAGCTCGCTGGCGTCCCAGCTCAAAAGTCTCACCCCCTGCATCTGTTTTCAAGGCATTTGTCTACTTCATTGAAGCTGCTGAATTTGTGGGCATAAAAATGTCCTCTATCTTTTTAATATCTGTAAAATCTATAATGATGCGTCCTCTTTCAGTCCTGATTCTGTTCGTTTGTGCTTTCTCTCTGTTCTCGATCACTCACGCGAGGGGGACATTTGTGACCGTGCTGATGTCTGAAGGAGAATTTAAGACCTAAGGTATCTCAAATGGGAAGGGGCCTCTAAATAAAAGTTAAAACCTTGAAAAATCATCTCCCCCAAAGATCTGACACCAACACGACAAGAGGAGCAGATCCAACAGCTGATTGCATCGACCAAATAACACATCGAGGCCAGGCATTGGGTCATGAAGATAAAATCTGTTTTTTGGCCTTGTTCTGTCATCAGCTGATTAAAATACCTCTTTGGCCCTCTTTTAGCTGAAAAAATAATAATTTTGCTAAAGTCGGCTTCCAAACTATACAAGTAATTCACACACTATCAGGGATGGCTCCTTTTGGCAAAGACTGGCTTTGCAGCACTGGCAGTAGAAGACAGACTTTGGTTACAGCTGTGTGTCTTTGAATATTTTCTTAACCTCTCTGAGTCTCAGTCTCCAAAACTGTAAATACTACCTATTTCATTAGTATATGTGTAAGGATTAAGTGAGATAATATGTGTAAGGTACGCAATAAATGGTAAATGAGTCAGGAGCCTTTTCATCCCAAGCGATAGAAACCCAACTCGAATTTAGCTTACACAGAGAAAAATGTGTAGATGTGATGGCTTTTGATGTATCAACTTGTCAAGGCTGAATTACAGTCCCCAGAATTCCCTTTCTAATTTGTTTCCTTTTGGGGTGGGCTACAGGTGATAATAATCCCTCTCAAGAGTTGGAGGACAGAACTGAGGCAGAGGCTATTTTGTAACATGCATGCACCTTCTCCAAAGTATTTAATCAAATATGAATCTAGGTGCTTTGGTGAAGGAATTCTGCAGACATGATTAAAATCCCTGATTAGTTGACTTTAAGTTACTCCAAGGGAGATGATCCTGGGTGGGTCTGACTTGGCTAGTTAGAAGGCTTTAAAACAGGCTCAGGCCTTCTCTGGGGGGGAGCCCCTCCTTCCTGACTGCAGCCTGTGAAGGTTAAGGTCCAGCTCTCACCATGGGTTCCAAACTGCTTGTGATCCTGCAACAGGACAAAATTCCTGTACCTGTCTAATTCCTGCAGCCCTAGCCTCCACGCCTGGTCAGCCGCGCACCCGCAGGGCCCACCTGGACCTTGCCTCATGCCCAGAGCTGATCCTCATCTGAAATCTTTACTTCCCACGCTTGAATGCCAGCACCGGGGCTCCTGTTAAATAATCTTGCTCCTTGCCCTCCACAGTCTTTAAGGAGCAGGAGAAGAATTATTACCATGCTGAATTTAGAGTCTTGATGATGCGAGAAAAACATGTGACGATGAGCTCCAGAAAGCCAGGGAGGAGACGACTGTCTCTTTAAGAGTCCGACAGCAGACACTGAAACTAGGACTTTACCTTGGCAAGTCCCGCTTCTTATGCAAACAGTTGTATACTTTTCTAAAGTTGGTAAGGCCGGGGCTGCAGACCAGGTTACCAAGAAAATTGCAGAATGCTGTTAAGAGGGAGAACAGGAGATTCCTGACAGCAAAGGCATTTGGGATGTAAAGGCAGCCAAAACTGAGCAGATGTGCCTTCTCTTGAAACCAGAGACTCCTCAGGCCCCTGCACGCTGAAACATGGACCAAACCACACCAGAAGGCAAGGGGGAGCCTGCCCAGCACACTCTTCCCTACGTGGGGAGGTAGCTTAAAGGACAAAAGGTTGTCTTCAGAGAAGACTGGGCAGCCTGGAGCATGCCTGCCACACTAGTAGCTATTATGCTACTCAACATGGCAGCCATCAGCCACCTGTGGCGACTTAAAGTTAGTTAACTTTCAGGAAAAGGTACAATTCAGTTCCTCAGTCGCACTGGCCACATTTCAAGTGCTCAGTGGCCAAATGTGTCTGGCGGCTACCATACTGGACAGTGCAGACAGAGAACATTTCCATCGTCTCCGGAAGCTGGAGAGGACAGCATTGAGTTAGACTATGACTGAGTTGCATACCAAGAAGATGTACCATCAGTGGCTTAACTGAGATATTGGTATTTCTCTCTTTTATACAATCCTAGGGCAGTAAAGTAACTCAATTCCCCAAAGTCATCAGGACTAGTTATGCTAATCTGTGTCCTCGGAGTTGGGGACCCAGGTTCCTTCCATCTGGACATTGCCATTTACTGGGGCAAATGTTTCCTTGTCTACACGATATGGGGTGGCGAACCCCCCAGGGGGAGAGGGAAGGAGAGAGCTACCCCTTCCTTTTAAAGGCAGCAATCCATGTATCTCCACTTACATCCATTGGCCAAAATTTATCACGTGGTCTCACCTAATGTCAAGGGCTTCTGGGAAACTTTATTTTGGTCAAAAATGGAAAGTTTATGACTACGGAAAAGGGGAGCATGAATGCTGAGGGCTCGTAGTGGTCTCTGCCACAGCAGTCATGGACAGTGATGGAATCAGAGTCTGCCAGAGTTCTCTGTCTTGTAATCTTTCTCTCTTCTTCCTATTTCCTCCCTCCTTCTTTAATCCCACCCCACACTGCACTGCCTTCTGCGTGAGTATCCCACACTCAGCTCTTCACACAGACAATCCCATTTTACCTCACAGCCACCCCGGGAGGGAGGTTTTAATTATGCCCATTTTATAGATGATGATGTTGTAGCTCAGAAAAGCTTAGCGATGAGCTGGACTAGACTGGTCCGAAAAGCTTTCTCCTCACATTCACTAAATTCCACTTCCTTCTTTCTCTCTACTGGCCCCATGCCTGTCTCTCCTTCTCCTTGACTTCTTGTCCTAACTCTCTCTCCTCACATCCTAAACCCCTTCCTTTTCCTCCCCTGGCTTTTGGGGTTTCATTTTTCTCTTCTGTCTCTCAATGTAACCCTCAGCCCATGACTCACCGGTTCCACTCAGCCCCTAATACAGTAAATCTAATAAGTTGTAATCCATCTATAAATCAGCTCCCTGATTAAACCTGGTGGGATTAGGTTTGCGTTGCCCTGTAATTACAGCTGAAGACTTGAACGATAAATCCAAGTGACTGACAGAACAAATAGGGTTATCTCAGAACACCTTGCCTCCTCTTTCCTGTGGTCTGTCTGGCCAGGCCCCGACCACAAATGACCTGGCTTCCTGCCGGCCCCTCTGACCTCAGGCTAGAGGTCAAGACAGTCACTGAAATCTGAGTCTCCAAGGTGGGCAAGAATCCTCCAGAACTCTCATCGTCCCGCTCACGAACGCCCCTTCTCCTCTGGGTTTTGGGTAATAATTCTCCTTCTTCCGGTTTCCTGGGGTTTCTCTCCCTCCAGTTGGGAACGGAAATGAGAGAGGGTAGAACTTTCTGAGAAGTAGTAGTCTCCTAACTCAGGAATCTCCAACCCCTGGGCTGCAGACCAGTACCAGTCTGTGGCCTGTTCGGAACCAGGTCACACAGCAGGAGGTGAGTGGCAGGCAAGCAAGTGAAGCTTCATCTGTATTCGCAGCCATTCTCCAGAGCTAGCATCACCAGCCTCAGTGCCACCTCAGATCATCAGGCATTAGATGCTCATAGGAGCACCGGTCCCTGGTGCCAAAAAGGTTGGGGACCACTGGCCTCACTAGTCTGGAAAGTCTTCATTAGATTTAGGCTATTTTTGACAGAAACAGAAGAAGGTTGCAGGCAGCAGTGGACATGGTGGTGGGGACCAAAGTGGGGGAGGGGCGGCTGAGAAGGACAGATGATGATGATGCCCTAGAAACTAAAAATCTGTCTCCCTGTCCCTCTCCCTTTCTAGAGACCCAAGCAGCGTTGCAGCAGGACACCTGGTGGGGACACAGACCTTTTAGGAGATTCCTCGTCATCAAGCTTTGGCTTCTGCAGCATCCCCTTCACCCCGCAACTCCTCTTCCCTGCAACACCATCCCGCACCGGGCTGAGCACCGAGGCTGGCCTGTCCTGGGTGTCTGATCAATGCGAATTCGGTTCACCTACTCGTGCAGGCACCAATCGATTCCTCTATTCCCACGTGTGATTTGTATCATTCGGCTGTCCCAGACAGTTAATCGGGGAATTAACTGATGCCTTTGCGGAAGCAGTGGGAGTCCCAGAGCTGATGACTGGTGAGAGGATGGGAGAAGCCAGCAGGAATCGAAAAGAGAAGCAGGGAAGGAGGGAAAAAAGGAGAGGGAGAGCGAGAGACGGAGAGCTCGCCTTTCACTTCGAAGGCAGTCTGCACCCCAGCACAAGGGTAGATCACGTGCCCTCATACTCTCAATTCGATGGCACTTTCCTAAGTAACGTACTAGAAAGCAAAGCAGAGAAAAGCAGCCATGAAGCCCAACCCACCTAGGACGCACGGGCTGTCAGTCCTGGACATGCTCAAATCACCAAAGACGGGTCACAGCAGAGACCTAGTGTCTCCTTACTAACCTGTGGCAAAGTCTGTCCACTGAACATCCTCAGGACCCAAAACCGGGAGGCCCAGCCTGGCAGCCCCCCACCGTCAGCACAGCCGGCCGGCTCCCCGCTCCTCAGCCCCTACCTCTCACTGCACCCCACCCCCTGTCACGGCTCAGCTTCTACACAGTTGCCTGGTCTCGTGTTTCCTGTGATGACACATGGGCACGTGAAGCTCTGTTATCCTGGCAGGCACCACAGACTGGTCTGTCTCAGTACTTAGTTCCTGGGCGTAGGTTGGTTTGTTTCTCTGTTAAGCACACGGCACTTATGGCAGTATCTCCAAGGCTTCAGGAGGGCAGCTGTGCTGCACAGAGCCCCCCAGGAGGCCTTGAGGGCTCTGCCGAGGGCCAGCTCCTCGGGCCTCATCCCCCACCTCCACTCTCCAGGGCCCTCGGGAGCTGCCTCAGAGAGCTTCGGTGTGACTGTGCCCTAAGGAGGTGTGCTGGGCACATGCACACTCCATACAAAGGACAGACAGTGCTCGGGCCCACGAGAGGCACCATCACCTGGGCTTCAGAGCCTGACACTCCATGGAGGGACAATCCTACTTCTGCCACTCACCAGCTATGTGACCTTGAGCAAGAGAGTTAGACTTTCAGAGCCTCGGTTTCCACACTCATGAAATGGGAGTAATCACAGGACCTACCTCATAAAGTTGGATGAGGACTGCAGAGAGTGTGCTTAGCACACTACCTGGCACACAGTAGGTAATCAGTAAATGGTACGTATCACCTTGATCGTTAGTAATCGTTTACAAAGGACAGTGAGTCCCTTGGTATCAGATAGCTCTAGTCATCCCCTTTGCAAAACACAAGCACATGAAGTACAGGTGATTGATCAGGCAAATCGTCCTCTGGGTTGGTGGGAGGAGGGAGGCGTGACCCTAGAACCCTACAGAGTAGCAAAGGAAGCGGTCATCTAAGCCGCGTGATGAAGAGTGGACTTCCCAGCATTCAAACAAACCATTTTGACTACTCACTCATCCTGGATCCCTAAAATGTCCACCTCTGGTCACTTCTTTGAGATAAGACAGAGGCTCTCGACAAAGACTGAGTGCCCTGTGGGGGACTTACTTCTTCGATCTGATCATTTTCACCTTGTCAGACAGCTGGGAGAAAAATCGCATTGGAGCGAGATCGAAAGCTGAGTCTTCCATTACCAGCTGAGAATAGCAGGTCTGGGGGAACTGTGCAGGGGCAAGGCTGGGGGGGTGGGTCTTAGCGAGGAAAGGACAGTGGTTAGGGTACTGAGACCTTGGGCTTCCAAAAGAGGGTGTGAGGGATGCCCCGGGGTGGCCTCCATGAGTCCCGCCCACTGCTATTCACACCCTGTGTAAACCCCTCCATTTGAGCCTGGGTGGTACTGTGCCTTATCCTCACCAATGAAATATGACAAGTGAAGGGATCTTGCAGATGTAATTAAGGTACCAAATCAGTTTATCATGAATGAATCTAAAGGGAGAGAGTCCTGGGTGGGCTTGGCCTACTCAGGTGAGAGCCCTTACAAGGGGACCGGGCCCTCCCCGAGGTAAGGAGCTCTCCTAACAGTCTTGATGAAGTCAACAGCCACGTTGAGGAGGCCCACATGGCAGGGAGCTGGCAACTGAAGACCTGAGAGAGGCTTCCCATCAAAAACCAGCAAAAAGTAGGAACCTGAAGTCACGTAACTACAAAGAAATAAACCCCGTCAACAGCCTGGTGGAAAGGGAACATGTCTGTCAGTTCTGCTACCCTAAGTACCCTTGCCTGGAGCTGCTAAGAGGAGGGTGACATCTCTGAGTCACACGGCTGAGAGGCCTCACCCAGGCTCCCAGGCTCGCCCATAGAGGGGGCGGCTGAGAACTAGAGGGAAAGCCCCAGCTTTTCCAGTCGGATCTGGTCTGGGACCCGGGCCCTTTCTTGCCCTCAGTGCTCCCCGGTAGCGGTCAGCCTCGCATCTCTGCCCCTGGCTCTGTCGTCTGCGTGCCTCGTATCACCACTAGGTAGACCTGGGGCCACCACTGGGTAAGTAGGCCTGATACCCCGGGACAGTTCCCTCAGACTAACGGGCGCAGACTTGTGCCTCGGTGCCAAAGCTGGCTCTGAACCTGCCATGCCACCCTGGGGTGGACCACTGTTCGCCCTGCTCACTTAGCTCCCCTCTCCCTCAGCGGCAAAGCTCATGGGGCCCACTTCCCTTCCCTGGTGCTGTGTATGACACCCCCTTTTTTCCCTTGTGTCTTCATAGGCAGCAGGAACCTTAAGATGACTGAATGTTTCTTATGGATAAAATCTCTTTGGGTGATTTTTAAGCTTTTATTTTTTTAGCCCTAGCACCCTTTCTTCAAACAAAAACGGTACAAGAAAAAGTCCACAAGGGCACAAAAGGGGAGCTTCTCTGATTGAGTAGGGGGAGGTGAGTGGTCTCTCCCTGCAGAGCCCGGCCCGCCCACTCTCTAACCTTGGCCTCCCCCTCCCCAGGAGCCCCTGAGGGTCTGTGTGGAGCCAAAGTGATTCTTAAAAGGTTGTTTAGACACTCCTGCCCAGGTCCCAGTTGGGCCTTCCTGTTTGTCTTCCTCAGAATGGCCTGGACAGGAAGTCCCACCCTCTCATCACCAACATGCTGTCTGTCAATCAATGGGAGCCTAAAGAATGTTCCCAGCTCACAGAGACCGAATCCTTAAACATTCAGCCACTGAGATCATTTCCACCTGGAAGACCACATCCTCCCTCCGACCCCCCTCGCGAGTGACCTGACAGGTGAACTCCTGAACTCACAATCTCTGAGACAAACGTTGTTCTTGGCCTGCCAAGGAGAGCTTTAAATAGACTCGGAGTTGAAAGGAAGCTTACTGTGTGTCCCCTTGTCTTATTGACTTTAGGATTGGCCTCGTGACTGTTTTGGCCCCTGGGATATTAGCACTTGCAAACTGGGGCTTGCTCTCTTAGAAAGTTCCCTCTGGGGAGTCAGCTGCCCTGCTGAAGGTACCGGATGGTGGGAGGCTGTGGAGAGAGGCTCTGGAGGATGAGAGGCCATTTGGATGTTCCAACCACAGGTGGGCTCGCAGCTGCATGCAACCACGTGAGGGACCTAAACCATACACACAGAGCAGAACTGCCTGGCTGAGCCCACAAACCCACAGAATCATCAGAAATAATAAAATGTGATTTTAAGCCACTACATTCTGGACTGGTTTGTTATGCAGTGATAGATAACTGAAAACCACTGAAAGAATTTTGGGGAGCAAGTTTCTGGGTAGGTTAGCCAAGATTTTTCATCCCAGGTCAGCCATTTGCAAAGAGTATAGATCAGCTGGCTTAGCTGAGAGATAGCAGATGTATTTTCTGGGGCTCCTGGGAGCCCTGCCACTTAGAATTAAATTACCAAAAGCCAGTCACTGATGGGGAGGCCGTAAAAGCCTTTGGCTTGAGCGAGTCAGAGAACCCTGGCTGGATGACAAGTTATGCAGAACAGCTTGTTTCTCCGCACAAAATGGAATTATGTTTCAGTTCAAATTCCTTGCCACTTATGAATTACTTTTTTATTTTATTACCCTACAAGCCACCATCCAGACAGGCTTGAGTGCTATTTTGAACACACCAATTGTTCTCCAAAGCTGTGAGCTTGCAAATCATGCGCCATCCCCGGTGGCTTGCAAAGAAATACTTTTTCTTTAGGGGGCAAAAAAAAAAGAAGAAATTTGGGTACGTGTTTGTGGTAATGACTGAGAACTGAAAAAAAATAAAAAATAAAAAAATAAACACCCAGCAAGATCGATTGAGGATTATAACAGCATCCTGAACAGGGAGAGTTGGTGTGAAACGCTCGAGAATGGATGCTGCCCCAGCCTCCTTTCCTTGCGTTTACTCCACAAGCATTCATTGAGCACCTACGGTCCCCGCCTTCCAGGAGCTCCGTGTTCAAGGAGAGACTGACAGGTGAACCAGCCCTGTAGGTATTCTGTATGACCACGTGGCCAAATGACTGTGGTAGCAAGCAGCCGTCCCTCCCCACAGCCACCCTGGGCCAGCCCGGGACTATCTGGGGTCACCAGGTGCCTAGGAAGAGGAACTATCTCACTCATATACCTGCCCCCCAGCTTTGGTCTTTCCTAAGTCTGGGTGGAACTGTGTGTGGCCTGTACAGTCCATCTTGCTATCAACAGCCTCTCACGGGTACTGCCTCGAATTCTCACCCTCATTTGGATCCCATCAAAGCCCCTTAAAGTCCCTCCTGCTGACTCTGGCTTTTCCTTCTTTGGTACCATTTTGCCACAGGTGGTAGAGCGATGTGCATACATGCCTCTCTCCTCTCCAGGCTGATCTACCAGCTCTATAAAACACAGGCGCCCAGCGTGTACATGACTGCCTGCTCCAATCGCCCTTCACGAAGTGAGCTATCTGTAGGCAACCGCTGTTATTTGGATTAGATGCTTCCTGTATTTATAATCATTTTAATGGCTTTATTAAGGTGTCCTTAAAGGAGCAGAGTTACTGAAGTAGCCGTTGCTGGTGTAACTGGACATTAAGAAACTGGACATTAAGCAAGTTTTTAAAGTATGGAACAGAGAACAACAGGAAGCTGTTCTCCAGTTCCTCTGCAGAGACCAGCTGAAACCTGAAACCCGTGGACACTGACTGGCTGAGACCAGTTGGGCCAACTGGAGTCTTCACAGAGAATTCTTGAAAGGTCCCCTTTCTTTTCTGCTGACCAGACTCTGCCAGATTGGAATTCCTTTGTGCTTCCTCTTGTCTCATCCATATCCCTCACCCTACCTATATGGCTGCATTGTCCAATCAGACCTTTCTGGTTAGAAATCTATGCATGTGTACAACCTCCTCTTACAAACTTGTCTCAGGCCTCTGTTTGAAGAGACAGACCTGAATTTTTTCTTCTGTCTGCTTGCATGGCCATCCTGCCATTGAAGCCCTTTCTCTACAAAACCCGTTGGTCTTTTTGTCTAGCGGCAGGCAGGGAACCCATCAGCTCAGCTTGGCTAGGCTGGGAGCAGGGAGCCCCTATTTTGCTGTGGACTCTGTGGTCTTGGGTCTTAGGGTGGCACTTATCCACAGCCACGTGGGATGTGAGTCTAGGTCAGATACTCAGCCCTTCCCTGACCCTCAGTGGGTCTGTGAGCAATGAGCATACATAGCTGTTACAATTTCCCTGTACAAATGTTCATTGCGGCTTTATTTCCAATAGCAAACCATTTTAATAAAAGCTTGATTCCTATATTTTTTAGTAACAATGATTATATATTGCCTAGAGCTGGGACTAGGAAAGGAGGGAGACTATAAATGGGCACGTCTATAAAACAGAACCAGTGAAACATCAGCTACAAAGTACACGGCTAATAAATGATAGATTTTTTTTTTTAATGAATGTACTTCTGAAATTGCGGTCCCAGTAACAGCAACCTGAATACACTTATGGGGACCACTCCCCTGTCCCCAGGACCCCTTCCTTCTGAAGTGAACAGTAGCGTTTGACCACCTGGCATGTGTTCCTGTCCCCTTTGGGAAATGGATCCCCCCTTTCCATAAACTCAGCCATAAACGAGACCCAGAACTCTAATGGCAATGCAGAGAATGGACTGCAAAGGCAGACACTAGAGGCCAGGAAGCCTGGTGAGAGATCATGCAACAATCCAGGCAAAAATAAAATGGTAAGTTCTAGAATGGGAGGGAGCAATGGAAAGAAGCTGGGGAGGACAGCCCGGAGAGATCCTTAGGAAGTGGAGTCAGTAGAACATGACAAATGATCATGCGAGGCAGCACGGTGAAAAGCCAAGAACAGGAACTAGTGCAACCGGGGAGACCAGAGGTCACTCGCTTCTATGGGAGGACACAGCAAGGAGGTGGAAGTCTGTAAGCCAGCAACCTCGCCAGGAACCGATGCTGCACCTTGATCTTGAACTTCTCAGACTCCATGACTGTGAGAAAGACATGTCTGTTTATCAAGCCACCCAGCCTACATTATTTGGTTATGGCAGCCCAAGCTAAGTTATATGCAAAGGTCTTTGGGGGAGGTTCTCTGTCCTGTTCCATTGGCCAATTTGCTTACCCTTATACCGGTAGCACACTGTCTTAATTATTACAGGTTCATATGAAGTCCTGAGAGGGATGAGGCATACCCCACCTTCCCTCTCTTCCTCTTAAGAAGTACTCTGCTATCGTGGCTTTTTAATTCTCCCATATAAATTTTTTCATGATTTTATCAAGTTCTGCAAAATTATTGTTAGGATTTTGATAGAGATTTTGATTAATACTGTAATACAGCTTTAATATCTTTACACAGAAAATTCCCTAAAAGCTCATTTTTAATAAACCATATATAGCAGCTAGTAAGGACTGCTTTTTTTTTTTTAATCTATATATCAGTTTTGGGAAAAAATGGCATCTTCATGATTTTAAACCTTCCTATCCATGAGTATGGTACATCTTTTTATTTGAATCTTTATTTGAATCTAACATAATTTTATAATGGTCCCCATAGAGGTCTTGCATGGATTTTGGCAGGCTCTTGATATTCTCTGATACTCTTATTAGACATTTGATATTCTGTGCCATCATCTTCATTAGTAATAACATTTCTGATTGTTTGCTGCTGGTTAAGAGAAATTCTGTACTAACTTTTATACATTACATCCAGCAATGTTTATAACTCTAGTATAATGTGTCAATAATTGCATACTCATTCTTTTGGCTTTCCTATGTAGTAATCTGGTCACCTGCAAATAGTGAGTTTTATTAACTCTTTCTCAATCTTCACATCTATTATTTCTTTTTTTTGTCTACATTCTCCAACACAACGAAACTTGTAATAATGGATATCCTAGACTCATTCCTGATTTAAAAAAAAAAAACATATTTCCTCTATTATGATTTTATTTGTTTAGTTTTTTATAGGTGTTTGTTATCATAGAAGTTATCTTTATTCTTAATTTAAGAACAAATTTTAGCATGAATAGCATTCAAACTTATCAAAGATATATCTATTGCATCTACTGAGATAATTAATTTTTCTCTTTTAATCTGTTAATACAGTGACTTGTATTGCCAACTTTCTATTATTAAACCATTCCAAACAAGAGAAACTCAACTTAAATGTAATGTATTATTTTTTAATGCCATGTTGGTATTTAATGTGCTAATATTTTGTTTAGTGTTTTTGTATCTTTATTCCTGACTGAAATGGGCCCATAATTTTTCTATAAAGTCTTTGGTTGTGGTATCAGTATGGCAGGAGGAAAATACTGTAATATAGCTTTGATATCTTTATACAGAAAATTCCCTAAAAGCTCATTTTAAATAAACAACCCATGGCAGCTAGTGAGGACTGCTTTTTTTCCCCCTTAGTACTTAAAAATCAAGTCACTTAATTTTTTGTGGTGTTTTCTTGTGGATTGATATCGTGCTCATTGAAATGTAAACATTAAAATTTGTCTGGTTCCCTTTAAAAAGGTCTGGTTAAGTCTGCTGGGCTCCAGTCCTCCAGCACCTTTCCCATTTGCCATTATTCCTCAGAGTCAACTGACTATGGCACTTCCACACACCTGTGTGCCTTTGACAGCACCTCACAACCTGGGAGGTGGCTCCTGAGAAGCCCTAGAGCCAGCTGGTGCGTGATGTGTGGGTTCGTGCATAGCACAGGAGGCCCCTAAGTTTCTTAGAAGAAAATAATTTTACGTCAAAGATATCATAGGGCAAGGGCACTATTGTAATCTCTCAAACAGACCTTTCTAGATTGGCTTCTGGGCAGGCAATGCAGATGAAAGCAGTGTTTAGCCAGGCGGTGCCCCTCAGGAGCAAGGCGTCACTGTCATGATTGGCAGGAGTGCCTTGTGCCAGCTTTTCCACTCCAGTACGGCCCAGCTTCCCTCAGCCTGCTCTGCTCACCCGCCCAGCCCAGCTCTCCCCTAGCAAGCAGTGGGCTCCAGGCACCCATCAGGGCAGAGGTCCAGCTGTGAAGTTCAAAAGCAAGAAACTACCTGCACCTGGCGCCCCCCAGCCCAGCGTCGCTGGCTCTGTTCCTTTCATCCTGTGGCCGCAGAGGCCTGAGCACCAGATGGGGCCTCATGGACAGGCCCCTTGTGCTGAGCAGGCCAAGGCTGGCTTTGCTTTGGATTAGATATAGTGACTCTCTGCAAGACCTAAGGGGGTTCCGAGGGCTGGGTCAGGGGGATCGCAGCATTCCATGGCTGGCTACTTAGAGAAGAGGGTTGTGCTCTCTCCCCTTGCCTATTCTCTTTCCTGCTTTCCTTCCTTCCCTTTGAGAAGGAAAGGAGAAAGAAAAAGATGGAGGGAAGGAACCTCCAGCAAATAAACTCCACATCTTTAAATTTCTATGAAAATAGGAAGTAGATTCGTTTAGTCAGGTTAGTGTGGGGGAACTGAGGCAGTTCCAAGGGTAGAAGGGAAAACCGGCTGTGTGGGCTGAAGCCGGTAACATTTGGCAGTCAGGTGGGACATGAGGTTGCCTGGACTGGGGTCTGCACCAGGCTGCTGCAAAGCAGTAGACCTGTACACCCTTGCCTGGGGGCCAAGTGCATGGCCTCAGGGCTGTTTTATACTTAATGACCCAGACTACTACCAGTATGGAAGGAGCTGTCATTAGCCACTGACTGATACTTTCCCCCTCTCCCCAGCCATCGTACGCCCTCAGGTCTTATTATGCCCCGTGGGCCTCTATTTCCTTCCAGGTGCTATTTATTGGTCTCTAACCAGACTTCATCAGGACGAAAGGGTGGGAAAGAGAAAGGCTCAATCTGTTCCAAAACATTTCTGTGATGTTTATTTGTTCCATTATGAAAGAAAGAAATACTCAGAGAAAGCATGGAAAAGTACAGGAGAGTTTTTAAAATGAGAGGAATTACCCAGAGTTCCACTACTCAAAGACATTAATATTTTGAGGAACCATTATGCTCCACTGGATACCTTTAAGTGTTTTCCAATTGAAGAAGACAGGTAAATAAATAGGTGTTAAACAAAATGGTAATGATTGCGACACAGACGCATTCTCAGTGAAAGAACTGTCCTCCGTAACCCCCTAGCAAAGATTTCCCTAAAAACTCAGGGTGAAGAAGAGACTCTCACTCTCCCTTCTTATGCTTTCAACATCCATTATTTATTGTTTGAGTTCTTAACCATCACCGTCACATTACTTTGAGGGATTATAAATTTATTTTCCAATAGCCTCACAAGATAGAAGGTCTCATACATATGTACAAGTCTAAACCCAGTGTAGCTGATTGAAGATGATCACGAATCCTTGGACAAATTTTTGTGTTGCCCCCAAATTCATATGTTCAAGTCCTAACCCCCAATACTTGAGATTGTAACTGCTCTGAAGATGAGGCATTTAAAGAGGTGATTAAGTTAAAATGAGGTCATTGAGGCGGGCCCTAATCCAAAATGACAAGTGTCCTTATCAGAAGAGGAAATGTGGACTCAGAGAAAAGACCGTACGAGAAGGCGGCCATCTGCAAGGCAAGGAGAGAGTCCTCTGAAGAAAGCAAACCTGCTGACACCTTGACCTTGAACTTCCAGCTGCCGGAACTACGAGAAAGTAAATTGCTGTTGTTTAAGTCACTCGGTCTGTAGTATATTATTATGGCGGCCCGAACAAACCAATATCCTAGCTGTGCAGCTTTGGGCGAGTTACTTAACTTTGGGCAACTCACTCAGGGCTCCATCGACAACCTGACAAGGACCCATGTATGGGATACACGGTGATCTCCAAGCTATATTAAGTGATTGAAGCAGAGTGGATTTAACGAGAATGCTTCCCTCTGTAGAAAAAGGGTGTTTGGATTATCTACTATTGTGTAGCAAACCATCCTAAAATTTGTGGCTTAAAACATCAACAACCATTAATTATCTCTCATGAATCTGTGGGGTGACTGAGCAATTCTTCTTTCGGTTTCCCTTAGGGTCTCTCACGCCGCTATAGTCAAATGGCAGCCAGGCTGGACCCCCCTGGGGACTCACTCAGGTGTCTGGTGCCTCAGCTGAGATGGCTGAGAGGTTAGGGCCTTTCTGTCTTCACATGGCTAGCTCGGGCTCTTTTATTTGGCAGCTGAATCCTAAATCCTAAAAGTGAGTGAACCAAGGAGGACATAAAAGCTGCTGGTCATCTTAGGCCATGCAGAGGATCACTTCCTCTGCATGCTATTGGTTAAAGCCATAGGGCCAACTCAGGTTCAAGGACAGGAAAAGGAATCTTCATCTTTTAATGGGGAGAGTGACAAAGAATTTGTTATCATCAATAATCTACCACAAAATGGGAGGGGATAACGTGAATATGCATCTTGGCTTATATTTTTAAAAATTGGTGAATGGATAAACCAAAGACTAATTAAAACTTGCCTTTGTTATATATAAAAATTACCTATGTTCATAAAATTACCTACGCAGGGAGGGAGAACAGGGTGGAGGAGATACGGATGGAAGCCAGACTTCTCTGAATATGAATATATCTTGTCAAATAGCTTTGGCTTTGAATTCATATTCTTTTTAATCAAAAAGGCATGTCTTAGACATTAAAGATAAAAGGGGAAAAAATGCACCTAACTGCATATCATGTCAGTGGCATAACAACACAGAGAAAATAATTAGTTCTCATGACTTTAAAATACAGAATTTTGACTACACAGTCCTGGTGGGTTATATTCTAAGGACAAAATTATCACAAAGGAATCTTATACTGAATTTAGTCATCGTACTGTTAGCAGCAATATGCTTACAGCTATTTTGAAACTATTGTAGTAACGTTGTAGAACAAGGCAAATAACTAATTGTGTTAAAGCCATTTAAAACCAAGCTTTTCAGCAGAGAGAAAAGAAAGTAATTCAACAAGTGAAAACCCTGTCATCCTAAATTTAAATTGGAAGAGTAGAACTCATTATTTTTTTCCTCTTTAGATGTCAGGATGATTTGTTCACTTTCCTATTATAAATGTTATATTGCCATGAAAAGTTTACTTAAAAAAAAAAAATCCGTGAGCTCTGAGCACTGCAAAGTCCTGGAGGTGGTGACAACCCAGCCACAGTAAGCGCTCACATAACCAGTGAAGTTCTCTAAGTACCATTTCTTCCCACAGTAACCAGGGCTCCTTGGAGAAACGGCCGATTCTAAGTCTGGGGCAGGAAATGCCTGAGGAGAGCTTGTACCAAAATACCAGGTAGTCATGTGACAAGGACAAAGCGGCCAACCCCAAGGTGTACCCACCAGCCTAAGATGGGACAATCCAAGCAACACAAAAAAATAGTAACTGCCATAAACTAGAGATATCATGTATATATATATATATAAACTTTTGTGCCCAAATGATACTAACAACTATAAAAGTCACTGGGCAATATTCAAGGCTGGGAGGGCATCACCGCCTTACTCCGAAACTGACCGAAAAGAGAGAAACTCTTCTTTCTAGAAGGTCATCATCAGATAACAAGTCAGAAGAAATGATAGAGTTGAAAAATCACTATTGGGCGGCTCTTAATGAAATAATGCATCTGAGCTGCTAAAACCATCAGGGTGTCCCAGCCTGGACACACCTGATGACAAAAAGAGACAGACCAGACCCCGTGTCTTGGGCTGAGATGTAATAAGAAGTGCACAGCACCACTTAGAAAGTGGTCTTGCCTTAAAAATGGATCCCGAATCCCGTGGCCTGCTAAAGAGGGGGTTAGGAGAAGCAAGGGTCCACTTGTGTGCGGGCAATAGATCATTGTGTAGAGAATTTTAAACCAATAATAAAACCAACTACAAGTCAGTCTGCTTTTTATTATCACCAGGCACCAGCAATTCTAGACAATGTCAGTGATAAACTGCTTCCTCCTTCTAGGATCTCTGCTCCCAGTGGTTCTCCATCTTTGATACACCCCTGCTTGAATCTACATTAGCTGCTAGATCTAAGTAACAGCTTATAGAAAATATAAGATAAAGAAGAACAAGTTAGATGACATCATAAGGAAACATTCACGTCAATGCAGAACACGGAGCATCCTACTCAACAAATCACCTATGTTCTCTAGCAAATCAAAAGCATGAAAAGAGCAGGGTGGGTCCCTCTAAAGAAATGGAGGAGTCTAAAGAGACTTAACTAAGCGAATGAGTACGCAGACTTTGTGTGGCTCCTGATTTGGGCAAACCAACTGGTTAAAGATAATAATAAAGGTAAAGCAGTTCACTTATGTTAGATATGATAATGGTATGATGGCTATATTTTGTATATGCATATACAAAACCAATTCAAAATGACTGAAATTATTTACCACTGACACGTCATGACATCTAGGATTTGCAGATGAACGAGCCACCAGCGTGGGTAGGACAGAGCAAACAAGACCGGCCATGAGTTGATAATTGTTGAAGTTGGGTGCTGGATACATGGGAGTTCCTTACTATTCGCTCTCTCTTTATTTTTGTATATGTTTGAAATTTTTTCATAAGTAAAAGGGAGGCAATGTATGTACAATGGTAGCTACCCTTGTCATCATCACTGCCATCATCATTATCATCATTAGACCCCGGTGGGGCTCAGGCATGAGGCAGGTGGCATCCATCTGAGTCTCTGAGAAGGAGGAATTGACAAAGTCAGGTCAGGTGCTGGCCAGGGGAGCAAGACCAAGCCCAGTGGTCAAAGCACAGGTAGAGAATGGAGGCCCCGCTCAGCTGCTGAGCACAGGTAAGGTCCCAGTCAAGCCGGCAGATGCCAGGAGACTGAAGATAACGTCACTGCAAACAGGTGGCAGATAATCTAGGCACAAGGACAACATCAGGAGCTAAGGCCACATTCAGACATCCCTGTGGAAGGGAACCTGTCCTCTGAAACTGACTGAAAGTAGAGAAATTCTTCTTTCCAGAAGATAACCATCAGATAACAAATCAGAATCTGTAATTTTCAGGGTCTCAGGCCTGAGGGGGCAAGTGTGGGAAGGAGTTAGGGAGAAAACAAAAGGCTGGCAGTAGTGAGGACATGCTTCCTCCCAAGGGCTGCTATGCAACAGGGCGTAACAAAATGTCATCACTAACTCGGGTGCAAGGGACCCTGAGCTCAGGAACGGTGGGGGGGGGGGGGGGTGGGGGGGGGGCAGGTTCCAGACTCTGGATTTAGTTTGGAGAGGCTTCTGCTGCACTGGTGCCCCATGGGTGGGGCTAATCTGTGGACACCCCCAACCCAGGCATGGCAGGAGCCTGAAAAGGGGACCAACCCAGAGTGAGGGTTAAATTGTTGCACTCATTACTTATGAGAACTTGTGTATTAGATACACACACACAAACACACACAGAGATTGCTTATATTGTTGAATACGTATTAGAATCATCTTGAGCTGGTTTTTATTATATTAGTCATCTGGGGTCCCTTACAGTTTGTTTGCATAGCTGCTTGTACGTCATTATGTGCTCCCCGTTTTTTAAAAGTAGAAACGCCCTCCAGCCAGCCAGGAAAAGTGGCATGTGACTCAGCACCCCTCATTGGAGCATCCAGGCTGGTCACCTAAGTGTCGGGGGACCTGGATCCTTAAGATGAAAAGCCATTTTGAACTTCCATCTGTACTGACAACATTGTAAGACAGAGGTCCCCAACCTTTTTGGCCCCAGGGACCAGTGCTCCTATGAGAATCTAATGCCTGATGATCTGAGGTGGAGCAGAGGCAGTGATGCCAGCGCTGGGGAGAGGCTGCATATACAAATGCAGCTTCCCTCGCTCGCCTGCCGCTCACCTCCTGCTGTGCATACTGGTTCCTTATAGACCAAGGACCGGTACTAGTCTGCAGCCCGGGGGTTGGGAACCCCTGTTGGAAGAGATGAAATAAAAGTCAATGCCAAAATATTAAATTACAAATAGACAAGTTACTTCCAAAGGTGAAAGTCATGTTCGCAGTAATATAACTCCTCCTGAGTTCGGCACCATGGTGGGCTAACTCGAACACAGTTCTCCACAGACAGTGCTCCCCAAAGAGACAGCAAATGAGCCCGAAGGCAGCTCTCTCTTGTCCAGCACTTGCCCAGAAGAGCCGGAGACTCTCAATGCCTGTCAATTACAGTCTTATTTCAAAAGCCGTGATTAGGCACCACTGTTGGCGGTTAGAGCGTGGATGATTATTGATAATGAGTATGTATCCCATCGTTCGGGCTTCCATCCTCCTGTCTCCCTCTCTCATTTCTCACTCACTCCTCACTTTCCCCCACCCATCTGCATGAGTGTGCACACATGTGTGCATGCGTGTACACGTGTGTGCATAAGCATGTGTGCGCATGTGTAGGCCTGCACCTGTGTGTGTGCGCATGTGTGCAGGCACAGGTGCATGCATGTGTGTGGTGAGATGCTGATGGGCATCACGGGACAAAGGCGTCGAGGGCATCCATCTCACACACACCCTTTTCTTTCATTATCCTGAACTTTTCTTTTCTCCCATCCCCATTTCTTTGCCTTTGACCATATGAATGAGATCCTGGTCCTGGCCTGGGGTTCACTGGGGCAGGAGTGGGTGGGAAAGGAGAACGTGAGCTTGTGCCATCTGCCCCCGTGGAGACCACCTCTGCCGGCTCCTGCTTCTCTTCCCTGCACCCTGGGACATTGGTCTCCTGCAAGCACCTTCCTGGAGCCGAAATAAGAGAAAAGGAGGAGGATGAGTGAGCTGGCCCTCTCCAAACTGTCCTCCAGAGTGGACGCGGTGCGAGGCCCTGCCCGGGCCCCGCCATCTGTCCCGCCATCTGCGTGCAGAGCGGACCACCCCACCCCTGCGGCGGTCAGTTTATTGTTTCATCCCCTGAGCCTCAGGCCGAGGTGTGGGTGTCCCAGCAGCATGAGCGAAAGCCCACTTAGGAACCACGTCCTGGTTCCTCTGCCCCCACGCCCACTCGCGCCCCAGCTGCCTGAACGGGCTAGCGAGTTCTTCTCGAGGACAGAGGGGGTCACCATGACAGCATCACTCGCCTCAGAAACCTGTTCAACCCATTAAGGATAACTCTTAGAGACACCTCGGCATCTCTGTTCCATGGAGGCACTTTGATGAAAGACCCAGGCTGCTGCATCTGACAGCTGGCTCTCTGCGCTGGGATGAGGCCAGGGTGAGGAGCTAAGTCAGAGACGGGGCTGGGCCTGTGCTTGGGGGTCAGGGGGAGGGGCGGTCTTCAACAACAGGCCGAGGAAATAAATAAACCTCCAAGGGCCCTTTAATTTTCACATTCATGTTGTTTTGATAGGAAAGGCCTAAACCTACCGTGATTTGCTGGGCAATTTACAGACAAATGAGGGACAGACTCCAGAGCTGGAGGTAATCCCGCTCTCCGTGGAGAGCCAGTGTCTGTCTTGCATTAATTGAGGGCTAATTAAGGTCCCTAAGGAGAGGCTTTCAGACTTCCATGTGGATTGAGGGCTCACTCCAGCGGGCAGCTACAACACCAGCGATGGCCAGGCTCTGGCCCGTGACGGCATTCACAGGCTGCTGAGCCAGGCCTCTTCTCAACAGCCCCTGCGAGGATTCGTAAACAGAGCTAGTCAAGTCTGGCTCCCGTCTGGGACACGCGCGCCCAGGCCTCCGAGGAGTGCCTGCCGCTGCCATCTGCACAGCGGGTTTGCAGATTCACCCCGGGGCGGGCTCCTCCTGCCACCGGGAGGCTGCTGTTTCCTGGCAGACGCTCAGGGAAGTCAAGGAATCTCAGTGCATCCACACGAAGGTGGCTAAGGGAACGCAGTCCCCCATCCGACCCACTGCACCACACACAGGGGCCCTGGGTAGGAAACGCAGGAAGGAGCTTTGGCGAGAACAGAGAGAGGGGAAGGATGAAGGCAGATTGGAGTGGGGAGGGGATGAGAAGGCACCTGCTCTGTTCAGATGGGCAAGGCCAAGCCACACCTCCACAGAATGTCCCCGGCTCCAGGACCTGCCATTCCCCTCCCTCACCTCCTTCCTCAGAAAGGTGAGCCAGGCCAGCACTGCCTTTCCCACGCACAACCCGGGCTCTGTCAGGACACCCACATCCTGCCTCTTCTCTGGGCAAGTGGCCTTGGCTGAGTCACTTCCTTTCTCTGGGCTCGGTTCCCTTCCCAGCTAAATGGTGGTGGGCTCGTTGGTTGCTCTCACATACCAGCTCCTCTGGGCTGGCTTGGTGCATTCGTGGATCCATTTACAGGGCAGAAGACTGACCCTGAACATCTAGCTATCCTCCTCCCCGCCCCATGGGTGCCATCGGTAAGGACCCTGTGTACTGCCCCTCAGCTGTGCCTCTAGCCACCCCTCCCGTGTTCCTCGAGACGCCTGCTGGCCTCGCAGCACCCCCGGTCCACTCTGCCCTGAGCGCTCCATCTGAAACACCCCTATTCCCTCCCTCTGCCCTTACCTTGTTTTATTCTTCTTCAAAGCACACTTCCTACCAGGTATCAACAAATCAATGTGTCTGCTCACCTCTCTCCCCATCCGCAATGGCGGGAATAGAGTCTACCACAATGGCTGCCGCACACAGTAGGTCCTCAAGGAACACCGTGGAACAGTGAATGCATGAGTGTGCTGCCTCGTGCCTTCATGCTTCCCTGCCTGCTTCCCTCCTCCCTTCAAGATCCAAGATGGTCACCTCTTCAAGTGTCCCCTCCCCTGCCATTCCTGAGCAGAGTCTCCCTGAACCGGGAGTGGCTCCTGTACCCCAACTTGAACCCCGTAGCATTGGGTTCAGGTGACACACCTCCCTGCGGGTCATGGCGGTAGCAGTGCTGGGGACGCAGGCGAGCTCAGAACGTCAGCCCCAGGGCCGAAGGTGGTCCAGACACGGTGGTTCAGACAAAGAAGACCAAACACCATGCACATAATTGGCACGAAAGGAAAAAATCTGCTCCTCAAAGCCTCCAGCCCACAGAACTCCGCTGGTCCCTTCCGGGTACCACAGATGCTTAGTGACAGCTGAGATCTGTCTTCCAGAAGCAGGAACCAGGGAGTATTTCTGGCCCAATTAAGCTTTCGTTCTTGACAAGTAGGAACTGCAGCCCTCACCTCCTTACATGCCTAACGAGAGGAGCACACGGGCCTCCGGGCATCTGGGCCTTCTCGCTCCCTTCCTGCCGCGGCTGCACGCCAAGGACCCAGACAGACACAGGTCACCAGCAGACGTCTGTGTGGGGCCTGAGGAGGGTGCCTCGGCTTGTGGCATCAACCTCAGGCGACATATACGAATCCTGCTTTACAGATTATCGATAGTGGAAAAATCAAGCAATTATCTTCATTTCAAAGGTGTGAGAACTTGCTATTCTTACCAGCAGTGTCTGGTGTATAACACAATGCTGCCGGCTATAAGACAGATTTCTGTTCATCCGGGCATGGCAGATTTTGCACTGTTTTAGGAGGAGACCAGATCTGAGTTGAGATCTTTGATTAACATTAGGTAGGTAGGTAGGTGGACGACAAGACATATTAGATAGTCTAAGTGCACGCAGTTGAAAAACTCTTAAGTAAGACATAGCAACTCTTATATAAGTGGCTCTTCTGACACAGGCCCTACTGAGTGCAGCCGGTGTCTGGCTCTACTTGAGAAAGAAATCGTAAGCAAACAGTTTGTCCTCAGGGCGGAGAGCGCCTGCCCTTCCAGCCTCCTCCCTCCCCCCAGCCTGGGCCCCACCCTGCCCTGATCACCAGGGACCTGTTCGTAGCTTGAGGGTTTCCAGGTCTCCAATTTAAAGAACCCCGCTGTTTCGGCCCCCTCCAGCTGTGAGGAGCCCCCTCCCAGAGGCCTGACCCCTCTCTTGAGCCCACAGCCCGTTCCTTGTGTGGGCACTGGCCAAGGGGACACGGGTCCTCTTCCCCCTTGGCCTCTGTGGGAATGTAGGACAGTGGGCCATGACAGTTAGGAGTGTCTCCATGCAAGACAGATGAGGGGCAGGCATGGGGAAGGGAGGGAGGTGGTGATCCGCCCTTGTTCATTTATTTAAGCTCCACGAAGCACTTAATATGTAGTTTTGCGGTGGTCACTTCTGAAACCTCCGTGTCTCGCATGTGTGGGGCACACAGTGAGCTCCCAGGAGTCGTGGAGCTGAATATAGACGTGGTCAGTTTGGCAAGGAGTCCTACAGTCTGATGTTGCCAAGCCTTGTGTGGCAACAGGAAAGGATACACTGAGTGGGAAGAAAGTGTGAAGTCTCGGGACCCACCTGGGCATGGCCTCTGTAACTGGGGCAGCTGGAGGGTGGCAGGACCCACACAGGACCTACCTGGGGGTGCAGTAAGAAGGGGCATGGCTCAGGCCCACGCCAGGGGAGGCCCACTGAGCATGCTCAGAGGGCCAACAGACAGCAGCTGAGTTAGAAGGCCCCTCCCCACATTTCCGGGGTCTCCGTGCACCTGCTCCCTGTCCCTGACTGTTTCATCCACGTTTCTTCCTAGGGCTCAGAACCTTTGCAGGTGCCATTCCCACTGCTGACAACACTCTCCTCTTCCACCTGACTTATCTCCACATCTTCCTCAGGCCTCAATTTCCACATCACCTCCTCCTCAGGGAAGCCTTCCCTGACTCCCTCGGACCTGTACAGTTCCCCCTATAAAACACTCC